>JAAAWK010000037.1:0-478876 GCA_022496015.1 Hordeum marinum | reverse complement strand
TTTGTAATAGATGAGTTTTGGTCCAAAACCCTCATACTTCTTATGAGATTGTCCAATTTGTACACGAAGTGCGTCCAGTTTTTGCCGTAACCCTCTCAACTCTTTAGAAGTTTCTATGTGGGTGAAATTATGAGGTCATGCCAAGTTACAACCTTTTTAGAGTTCGTTTCTACTGCTTTCAAACTCAGGGTCATTTAGCTCATAATAAATCATTGAATGCATGAAAAATATCAAATGAAGTCAGAAAGGGTTGAAAATTGATGATGTGCCTTTGAATGGTTCATATTGAACACACAAAAAGTATGGAGTTAAATAAGTTATTAAAAATGAAATCCCTTTTGTAATAGATGAGTTTTGGTCCAAAACCCTCATACTTCTTATGAGATTGTCCAATTTGTACACAAAGTGCATCCAGTTTTTGCCGTAACCCTCTCAACTCTTAAGAAGTTTCTATGTGGGTGAAATTATGATGTCACGTCAAGTTACAACCTTTTTAGAGTTCATTTGTAATGCTCTTCAAACTCAGGGTCATTTAGCTCAAAATAAATCATTAAATGCATGAAAAATATCAAATGAAGTCAGAAAGGGTTGAAAATTGATGATGTGCCTTTGAATGGTTCATATTGAACACACAAAAAGTATGGAGTTAAATAAGTTATTAAAAATGAAATCTCTTTTGTAATAGATGAGTTTTGGTCCAAAACCCTCATACTTCTTATGAGATTGTCCAATTTGTACAGGAAGTGCGTCCAGTTTTTGCCGTAACCCTCTCAACTCTTCAGAAGTTTCTATGTGGGTGAAATTATGAGGTCATGCCAAGTTACAACCATTTTTAGAGTTCGTTACTACTGCTTTTCAAACTGAGGGTCATTTAGCTCAAAATAAATCATTAAATGCATGAAAAATATCAAATGAAGTGAGAAAGGGTTGAAAATTGATGATGTGCCTTTGAATGGTTCATATTGAACACACAAAAAGTATGGAGTTAAATAAGTTATTAAAAATGAAATCCCTTTTGTAATAGATGAGTTTTGGTCCAAAACCCTCATACTTCTTATGAGATTGTCCAATTTGTACACAAAGTGCATCCAGTCTTTGCCGTAACCCTCTCAACTCTTAAGAAGTTTCTATGTGGGTGAAATTATGATGTCACGTGCAAGTTACAAGCCTTTTTAGAGTTCATTTGTAATGCTCTTCAAACTCAGGGTCATTTAGCTCAAAATAAATCATTAAATGCATGAAAAATATCAAATGAAGTCAGAAAGGGTTGAAAATTGATGATGTGCCCTTGAATGGTTCATATTGAACACACAAAAAGTATGGAGTTAAATAAGTTATTAAAAATGAAATCTCTTTTGTAATAGATGAGTTTTGGTCCAAAACCCTCATACTTCTTATGAGATTGTCCAATTTGTACACGAAGTGCGTCCAGTTTTTGCCGTAACCCTCTCAACTCTTTAGAAGTTTCTATGTGGGTGAAATTATGAGGTCATGCCAAGTTACAACCTTTTTAGAGTTCGTTTCTACTGCTTTTCAAACTCAGGGTCATTTAGCTCAAAATAAATCATTAAATGCATGAAAAATATCAAATGAAGTCAGAAAGGGTTGAAAATTGATGATGTGCCTTTGAATGGTTCATATTGAACACACAAAAAGTATGGAGTTAAATAAGTTATTAAAAATGAAATCCCTTTTGTAATAGATGAGTTTTGGTCCAAAACCCTCATACTTCTTATGAGATTGTCCAATTTGTACACAAAGTGCATCCAGTCTTTGCCGTAACCCTCTCAACTCTTAAGAAGTTTCTATGTGGGTGAAATTATGATGTCACGTCAAGTTACAACCTTTTTAGAGTTCATTTGTAATGCTCTTCAAACTCAGGGTCATTTAGCTCAAAATAAATCATTAAATGCATGAAAAATATCAAATGAAGTCAGAAAGGGTTGAAAATTGATGATGTGGCCTTGAATGGTTCATATTGAACACACAAAAAGTATGGAGTTAAATAAGTTACTAAAAATGAAATCTCTTTTGTAATAGATGAGTTTTGGTCCAAAACCCTCATACTTCTTATGAGATTGTCCAATTTGTACACGAAGTGCGTCCAGTTTTTGCCGTAACCCTCTCAACTCTTTAGAAGTTTCTATGTGGGTGAAATTATGAGGTCATGCCAAGTTACAACCTTTTTAGAGTTCGTTTACTACTGCTTTTCAAACTCAGGGTCATTTAGCTCAAAATAAATCATTAAATGCATGAAAAATATCAAATGAAGTCAGAAAGGGTTGAAAATTGATGATGTGCCTTTGAATGGTTCATATTGAACACACAAAAAGTATGGAGTTAAATAAGTTATTAAAAATGAAATCCCTTTTGTAATAGATGAGTTTTGGTCCAAAACCCTCATACTTCTTATGAGATTGTCCAATTTGTACACAAAGTGCATCCAGTCTTTGCCGTAACCCTCTCAACTCTTAAGAAGTTTCTATGTGGGTGAAATTATGATGTCACGTCAAGTTACAACCTTTTTAGAGTTCATTTGTAATGCTCTTCAAACTCAGGGTCATTTAGCTCAAAATAAATCATTAAATGCATGAAAAATATCAAATGAAGTCAGAAAGGGTTGAAAATTGATGATGTGCCTTTGAATGGTTCATATTGAACACACAAAAAGTATGGAGTTAAATAAGTTATTAAAAATGAAATCTCTTTTGTAATAGATGAGTTTTGGTCCAAAACCCTCATACTTCTTATGAGATTGTCCAATTTGTACACGAAGTGCGTCCAGTTTTTGCCGTAACCCTCTCAACTCTTTAGAAGTTTCTATGTGGGTGAAATTATGAGGTCATGCCAAGTTACAACCTTTTTAGAGTACGTTTCTACTGCTTTTCAAACTCAGGGTCATTTAGCTCAAAATAAATCATTAAATGCATGAAAAATATCAAATGAAGTCAGAAAGGGTTGAGAATTGATGATGTGCCTTTGAATGGTTCATATTGAACACACAAAAAGTATGGAGTTAAATAAGTTATTAAAAATGAAATCCCTTTTGTAATAGATGAGTTTTGGTCCAAAACCCTCATACTTCTTATGAGATTGTCCAATTTGTACACAAAGTGCATCCAGTTTTTGCCGTAACCCTCTCAACTCTTAAGAAGTTTCTATGTGGGTGAAATTATGATGTCACGTCAAGTTACAACCTTTTTAGAGTTCATTTGTAATGCTCTTCAAACTCAGGGTCATTTAGCTCAAAATAAATCATTAAATGCATGAAAAATATCAAATGAAGTCAGAAAGGGTTGAAAATTGATGATGTGCCTTTGAATGGTTCATATTGAACACACAAAAAGTATGGAGTTAAATAAGTTATTAAAAATGAAATCCCTTTTGTAATAGATGAGTTTTGGTCCAAAACCCTCATACTTCTTATGAGATTGTCCAATTTGTACACAAAGTGCATCCAGTTTTTGCCGTAGCCCTCTCAACTCTTAAGAAGTTTCTATGTGGGTGAAATTATGATGTCACGTGAAGTTACAAGCTTTTTAGAGTTCATTTGTAATGCTCTTCAAACTCAGGGTCATTTAGCTCAAAATAAATCATTAAATGCATGAAAAATATCAAATGAAGTCAGAAAGGGTTGAAAATTGATGATGTGCCCTTGAATGGTTCATATTTAACACACAAAAAGTATGGAGTAAAATAAGTTATTAAAAATGAAATCTCTTTTGTAATAGATGAGTTTTGGTCCAAAAACCTCATACTTCTTATGAGATTGTCCAATTTGTACACGAAGTGCGTCCAGTTTTTGCCGTAACCCTCTCAACTCTTTAGCAGTTTCTATGTGGGTGAAATTATGAGGTCATGCCAAGTTACAACCTTTTTAGAGTTCGTTTGTACTTCTTTTCAAACTCAGGGTCATTTAGCTCAAAATAAATCATTAAATGCATGAAAAATATCAATTGAAGTCAGAAAGGGTTGAAAATTGATGATGTGCCTTGGAATGGTTCATATTGAACACTCAAAAAGTATGGAGTTAAATAAGTTATTAAAAATGAAATCCCTTTTGTAATAGATGAGTTTTGGTCCAAAACCCTATACTTCTTATGAGATTGTCCAATTTGTACACAAAGTGCATCCAGTCTTTGCCGTAACCCTCTCAACTCTTAAGAAGTTTCTATGTGGGTGAAATTATGATGTCACGTCAAGTTACAACCTTTTTAGAGTTCATTTGTAATGCTCTTCAAACTCAGGGTCATTTAGCTCAAAATAAATCATTAAATGCATGAAAAATATCAAATGAAGTCAGAAAGGGTTGAAAATTGATGATGTGCCTTTGAATGGTTCATATTGAACACACAAAAAGTATGGAGTTAAATAAGTTATTAAAAATGAAATCCCTTTTGTAATAGATGAGTTTTGGTCCAAAACCCTCATACTTCTTATGAGATTGTCCAATTTGTACATGAAGTGCATCCAGTCTTTGCCGTAACCCTCTCAACTCTTAAGAAGTTTCTATGTGGGTGAAATTATGATGTCATGTCAAGTTACAACCTTTTTAGAGTTCATTTGTAATGCTCTTCAGAGTCAGGGTCATTTAGCTCAAAACAAATCATTAAATGCATGAAAAATATCAAATGAAGTCAGAAAGGGTTGAAAATTGATGATGTGCCTTTGAATGGTTCATATTGAACACACAAAAAGTATGGACGTAAATAAGTTATTAAAAATGAAATCTCTTTTGTAATAGATGAGTTTTGGTCCAAAACCCTCATACTTCTTATGAGATTGTCCAATTTGTACACAAAGTGCATCCAGTCTTTGCCGTAACCCTCTCAACTCTTAGAAGTTTCTATGTGGGTGAAATTATGATGTCATGTCAAGTTACAACCTTTTTAGAGTTCATTTGTAATGCTCTTCAAACTCAGGGTCATTTAGCTCAAAATAAATCATTAAATGCATGAAAAATATCAAATGAAGTCAGAAAGGGTTGAAAATTGATGATGTGCCTTTGAATGGTTCATATTGAACACACAAAAAGTATGGAGTTAAATAAGTTATTAAAAATGAAATCCTCTTTGTAATAGATGAGTTTTGGTCCAAAACCCTCATACTTCTTATGAGATTGTCCAATTTGTACACAAAGTGCATCCAGTCTTTGCCGTAACCCTCTCAACTCTTAAGAAGTTTCTATGTGGGTGAAATTATGATGTCACGTCAAGTTACAACCTTTTTAGAGTTCATTTGTAATGCTCTTCAAACTCAGGGTCATTTAGCTCAAAATAAATCATTAAATGCATGAAAAATATCAAATGAAGTCAGAAAGGGTTGAAAATTGATGATGTGCCTTTGAATGGTTCATATTGAACACACAAAAAGTATGGACTTAAATAAGTTATTAAAAATGAAATCTCTTTTGTAATAGATGAGTTTTGGTCCAAAACCCTCATACTTCTTATGAGATTGTCCAATTTGTACACGAAGTGCGTCCAGTTTTTGCCGTAACCCTCTCAACTCTTTAGAAGTTTCTATGTGGGTGAAATTATGAGGTCATGCCAAGTTACAACCTTTTTAGAGTTACGTTTCTACTGCTTTTCAAACTCAGGGTCATTTAGCTCAAAATAAATCATTAAATGCATGAAAAATATCAAATGAAGTCAGAAAGGGTTGAAAATTGATGATGTGCCTTTGAATGGTTCATATTGAACACACAAAAAGTATGGAGTTAAATAAGTTATTAAAAATGAAATCCCTTTTGTAATAGATGAGTTTTGGTCCAAAACCCTCATACTTCTTATGAGATTGTCCAATTTGTACACAAAGTGCATCCAGTTTTTGCCGTAACCCTCTCAACTCTTAAGAAGTTTCTATGTGGGTGAAATTATGATGTCACGTCAAGTTACAACCTTTTTAGAGTTCATTTGTAATGCTCTTCAAACTCAGGGTCATTTAGCTCAAAATAAATCATTAAATGCATGAAAAATATCAAATGAAGTCAGAAAGGGTTGAAAATTGATGATGTGCCTTTGAATGGTTCATATTGAACACACAAAAAGTATGGAGTTAAATAAGTTATTAAAAATGAAATCCCTTTTGTAATAGATGAGTTTTGGTCCAAAACCCTCATACTTCTTATGAGATTGTCCAATTTGTACACAAAGTGCATCCAGTTTTTGCCGTAAGCCCTCTCAACTCTTAAGAAGTTTCTATGTGGGTGAAATTATGATGTCACGTGAAGTTACAAGCTTTTTAGAGTTCATTTGTAATGCTCTTCAAACTCAGGGTCATTTAGCTCAAAATAAATCATTAAATGCATGAAAAATATCAAATGAAGTCAGAAAGGGTTGAAAATTGATGATGTGCCCTTGAATGGTTCATATTGAACACACAAAAAGTATGGAGTTAAATAAGTTATTAAAAATGAAATCCCTTTTGTAATAGATGAGTTTTGGTCCAAAACCCTCATACTTCTTATGAGATTGTCCAATTTGTACAAAAAGTGCATCCAGTCTTTGCCGTAACCCTCTCAACTCTTAAGAAGTTTCTATGTGGGTGAAATTATGATGTCACGTGCAAGTTACAACCTTTTTAGAGTTCATTTGTAATGCTCTTCAAACTCAGGGTCATTTTGCTCAAAATAAATCATTAAATGCATGAAAAATATCAAATGAAGTCAGAAAGGGTTGAAAATTGATGATGTGCCTTTGAATGGTTCATATTGAACACACAAAAAGTATGGAGTTAAATAAGTTATTAAAAATGAAATCCCTTTTGTAATAGATGAGTTTTGGTCCAAAACCCTCATACTTCTTATGAGATTGTCCAATTTGTACACAAAGTGCATCCAGTTTTGCCGTAGCCCTCTCAACTCTTAAGAAGTTTCTATGTGGGTGAAATTATGATGTCACGTGAAGTTACAAGCTTTTTAGAGTTCATTTGTAATGCTCTTCAAACTCAGGGTCATTTAGCTCAAAATAAATCATTAAATGCATGAAAAATATCAAATGAAGTCAGAAAGGGTTGAAAATTGATGATGTGCCCTTGAATGGTTCATATTGAACACACAAAAAGTATGGAGTTAAATAAGTTATTAAAAATGAAATCTCTTTTGTAATAGATGAGTTTTGGTCCAAAACCCTCATACTTCTTATGAGATTGTCCAATTTGTACACGAAGTGCGTCCAGTTTTTGCCGTAACCCTCTCAACTCTTTAGAAGTTTCTATGTGGGTGAAATTATGAGGTCATGCCAAGTTACAACCTTTTTAGAGTTCGTTTCTACTGCTTTTCAAACTCAGGGTCATTTAGCTCAAAATAAATCATTAAATGCATGAAAAATATCAAATGAAGTCAGAAAGGGTTGAAAATTGATGATGTGCCTTTGAATGGTTCATATTGAACACACAAAAAGTATGGAGTTAAATAAGTTATTAAAAATGAAATCCCTTTTGTAATAGATGAGTTTTGGTCCAAAACCCTCATACTTCTTATGAGATTGTCCAATTTGTACACAAAGTGCATCCAGTCTTTGCCGTAACCCTCTCAACTCTTAAGAAGTTTCTATGTGGGTGAAATTATGATGTCACGTCAAGTTACAACCTTTTTAGAGTTCATTTGTAATGCTCTTCAAACTCAGGGTCATTTAGCTCAAAATAAATCATTAAATGCATGAAAAATATCAAATGAAGTCAGAAAGGGTTGAAAATTGATGATGTGCCTTTGAATGGTTCATATTGAAGACACAAAAAGTATGGAGTTAAATAAGTTATTAAAAATGAAATCTCTTTTGTAATAGATGACTTTTGGTCCAAAACCCTCATACTTCTTATGAGATTGTCCAATTTGTACATGAAGTGCGTCCAGTCTTTGCCGTAACCCTCTCAACTCTTAAGAAGTTTCTATGTGGGTGAAATTATGATGTCATGTCAAGTTACAACCTTTTTAGAGTTCATTTGTAATGCTCTTCAAAGTCAGGGTCATTTAGCTCAAAATAAATCATTAAATGCATGAAAAATATCAAATGAAGTCAGAAAGGGTTGAAAATTGATGATGTGCCTTTGAATGGTTCATATTGAACACACAAAAAGTATGGAGTTAAATAAGTTATTAAAAATGAAATCTCTTTTGTAATAGATGAGTTTTGGTCCAAAACCCTCATACTTCTTATGAGATTGTCCAATTTGTACACAAAGTGCATCCAGTCTTTGCCGTAACCCTCTCAACTCTTAAGAAGTTTCTATGTGGGTGAAATTATGATGTCATGTCAAGTTACAACCTTTTTAGAGTTCATTTGTAATGCTCTTCAAAGTCAGGGTCATTTAGCTCAAAATAAATCATTAAATGCATGAAAAATATCAAATGAAGTCAGAAAGGGTTGAAAATTGATGATGTGCCTTTGAATGGTTCATATTGAACACACAAAAAGTATGGAGTTAAATAAGTTATTAAAAATGAAATCTCCTTTTGTAATAGATGAGTTTTGGTCCAAAACCCTCATACTTCTTATGAGATTGTCCAATTTGTACACAAAGTGCATCCAGTCTTTTGCCGTAACCCTCTCAACTCTTAAGAAGTTTCTATGTGGGTGAAATTATGATGTCACGTCAAGTTACAACCTTTTTAGAGTTCATTTGTAATGCTCTTCAAACTCAGGGTCATTTAGCTCAAAATAAATCATTAAATGCATGAAAAATATCAAATGAAGTCAGAAAGGGTTGAAAATTGATGATGTGCCTTTGAATGGTTCATATTGAACACACAAAAAGTATGGAGTTAAATAAGTTATTAAAAATGAAATCCCTTTTGTAATAGATGAGTTTTGGTCCAAAACCCTCATACTTCTTATGAGATTGTCCAATTTGTACACGAAGTGCGTCCAGTTTTTGCCGTAACCCTCTCAACTCTTTAGAAGTTTCTATGTGGGTGAAATTATGAGGTCATGCCAAGTTACAACCTTTTTAGAGTTCGTTTCTACTGCTTTTCAAACTCAGGGTCATTTAGCTCAAAATAAATCATTAAATGCATGAAAAATATCAAATGAAGTCAGAAAGGGTTGAGAAATTGATGATGTGCCTTTGAATGGTTCATATTGAACACACAAAAAGTATGGAGTTAAATAAGTTATTAAAAATGAAATCCCTTTTGTAATAGATGAGTTTTGGTCCAAAACCCTCATACTTCTTATGAGATTGTCCAATTTGTACACAAAGTGCATCCAGTTTTTGCCGTAACCCTCTCAACTCTTAAGAAGTTTCTATGTGGGTGAAATTATGATGTCACGTCAAGTTACAACCTTTTTAGAGTTCATTTGTAATGCTCTTCAAACTCAGGGTCATTTAGCTCAAAATAAATCATTGAATGCATGAAAAATATCAAATGAAGTCAGAAAGGGTTGAAAATTGATGATGTGCCTTTGAATGGTTCATATTGAACACACAAAAAGTATGGAGTTAAATAAGTTATTAAAAATGAAATCCCTTTTGTAATAGATGAGTTTTGGTCCAAAACCCTCATACTTCTTATGAGATTGTCCAATTTGTACACAAAGTGCATCCAGTTTTTGCCGTAGCCCTCTCAACTCTTAAGAAGTTTCTATGTGGGTCAAATTATGATGTCACGTGAAGTTACAAGCTTTTTAGAGTTCATTTGTATTGCTCTTCAAACTCAGGGTCATTTAGCTCAAAATAAATCATTAAATGCATGAAAAATATCAAATGAAGTCAGAAAGGGTTGAAAATTGATGATGTGCCCTTGAATGGTTCATATTGAACACACAAAAAGTATGGAGTAAAATAAGTTATTAAAAATGAAATCCCTTTTGTAATAGATGAGTTTTGGTCCAAAACCCTCATACTTCTTATGAGATTGTCCAATTTGTACACAAAGTGCATCCAGTTTTTGCCGTAACCCTCTCAACTCTTAAGAAGTTTCTATGTGGGTGAAATTATGATGTCACGTCAAGTTACAACCTTTTTAGAGTTCATTTGTAATGCTCTTCAAACTCAGGGTCATTTAGCTCAAAATAAATCATTAAATGCATGAAAAATATCAAATGAAGTCAGAAAGGGTTGAAAATTGATGATGTGCCCTTGAATGGTTCATATTGAACACACAAAAAGTATGGAGTTAAATAAGTTATTAAAAATGAAATCTCTTTTGTAATAGATGAGTTTTGGTCCAAAACCCTCATACTTCTTATGAGATTGTCCAATTTGTACACGAAGTGCATCCAGTTTTTGCCGTAACCCTCTCAACTCTTTAGAAGTTTCTATGTGGGTGAAATTATGATGTCACGTCAAGTTACAACCTTTTTAGAGTTCATTTGTAATGCTCTTCAAAGTCAGGGTCATTTAGCTCAAAATAAATCATTAAATGCATGAAAAATATCAAATGAAGTCAGAAAGGGTTGAAAATTGATGATGTGCCTTTGAATGGTTCATATTGAACACACAAAAAGTATGGACGTTAAATAAGTTATTAAAAATGAAATCTCTTTTGTAATAGATGAGTTTTGGTCCAAAACCCTCATACTTCTTATGAGATTGTCCAATTTGTACACGAAGTGCGTCCAGTTTTTGCCGTAACCCTCTCAACTCTTTAGAAGTTTCTATGTGGGTGAAATTATGAGGTCATGCCAAGTTACAACCTTTTTAGAGTTACGTTTCTACTGCTTTTCAAACTCAGGGTCATTTAGCTCAAAATAAATCATTAAATGCATGAAAAATATCAAATGAAGTCAGAAAGGGTTGAAAATTGATGATGTGCCTTTGAATGGTTCATATTGAACACACAAAAAGTATGGAGTTAAATAAGTTATTAAAAATGAAATCCCTTTTGTAATAGATGAGTTTTGGTCCAAAACCCTCATACTTCTTATGAGATTGTCCAATTTGTACACAAAGTGCATCCAGTTTTTGCCGTAACCCTCTCAACTCTTAAGAAGTTTCTATGTGGGTGAAATTATGATGTCACGTCAAGTTACAACCTTTTTAGAGTTCATTTGTAATGCTCTTCAAACTCAGGGTCATTTAGCTCAAAATAAATCATTAATGCATGAAAAATATCAAATGAAGTCAGAAAGGGTTGAAAATTGATGATGTGCCTTTGAATGGTTCATATTGAACACACAAAAAGTATGGAGTTAAATAAGTTATTAAAAATGAAATCCCTTTTGTAATAGATGAGTTTTGGTCCAAAACCCTCATACTTCTTATGAGATTGTCCAATTTGTACACAAAGTGCATCCAGTTTTTGCCGTAGCCCTCTCAACTCTTAAGAAGTTTCTATGTGGGTGAAATTATGATGTCACGTGAAGTTACAAGCTTTTTAGAGTTCATTTGTATTGCTCTTCAAACTCAGGGTCATTTAGCTCAAAATAAATCATTAAATGCATGAAAAATATCAAATGAAGTCAGAAAGGGTTGAAAATTGATGATGTGCCCTTGAATGGTTCATATTGAACACACAAAAAGTATGGAGTTAAATAAGTTATTAAAAATGAAATCCCTTTTGTAATAGATGAGTTTTGGTCCAAAACCCTCATACTTCTTATGAGATTGTCCAATTTGTACACAAAGTGCATCCAGTTTTTGCCGTAGCCCTCTCAACTCTTAAGAAGTTTCTATGTGGGTGAAATTATGATGTCACGTGAAGTTACAAGCCTTTTTAGAGTTCATTGTAATGCTCTTCAAACTCAGGGTCATTTAGCTCAAAATAAATCATTAAATGCATGAAAAATATCAAATGAAGTCAGAAAGGGTTGAAAATTGATGATGTGCCCTTGAATGGTTCATATTGAACACACAAAAAGTATGGAGTTAAATAAGTTATTAAAAATGAAATCTCTTTTGTAATAGATGAGTTTTGGTCCAAAACCCTCATACTTCTTATGAGATTGTCCAATTTGTACACGAATGTGCGTCCAGTTTTTGCCGTAACCCTCTCAACTCTTTAGAAGTTTCTATGTGGGTGAAATTATGAGGTCATGCCAAGTTACAACCTTTTTAGAGTTCGTTACTACTGCTTTTCAAACTCAGGGTCATTTAGCTCAAAATAAATCATTAAATGCATGAAAAATATCAAATGAAGTCAGAAAGGGTTGAAATCGATGATGTGCCTTTGAATGGTTCATATTGAACACACAAAAAGTATGGAGTTAAATAAGTTATTAAAAATGAAATCCCTTTTGTAGTAGATGAGTTTTGGTCCAAAACCCTCATACTTCTTATGAGATTGTCCAATTTGTACACAAAGTGCATCCAGTCTTTGCCGTAACCCTCTCAACTCTTAAGAAGTTTCTATGTGGGTGAAATTATGATGTCACGTCAAGTTACAACCTTTTTAGAGTTCATTTGTAATGCTCTTCAAACTGAGGGTCATTTAGCTCAAATTAAATCATTAAATGCATGAAAAATATCAAATGAAGTCAGAAAGGGTTGAAAATTGATGATGTGCCTTTGAATGGTTCATATTGAACACACAAAAAGTATGGACTTAAATAAGTTATTAAAAATGAAATCTCTTTTGTAATAGATGAGTTTTGGTCCAAAACCCTCATACTTCTTATGAGATTGTCCAATTTGTACACGAAGTGCGTCTAGTTTTTGCCGTAACCCTCTCAACTCTTTAGAAGTTTCTATGTGGGTGAAATTATGAGGTCATGACAAGTTACAACCTTTTTAGAGTACGTTTCTACTGCTTTTCAAACTCAGGGTCATTTAGCTCAAAATAAATCATTAAATGCATGAAAAATATCAAATGAAGTCAGAAAGGGTTGAGAATTGATGATGTGCCTTTGACTGGTTCATATTGAACACACAAAAAGTATGGAGTTAAATAAGTTATTAAAAATGAAATCCCTTTTGTAATAGATGAGTTTTGGTCCAAAACCCTCATACTTCTTATGAGATTGTCCAATTTGTACACAAAGTGCATCCAGTTTTTGCCGTAACCCTCTCAACTCTTAAGAAGTTTCTATCTGGGTGAAATTATGATGTCACGTCAAGTTACAACCTTTTTAGAGTTCATTTGTAATGCTCTTCAAACTCAGGGTCATTTAGCTCAAAATAAATCATTAAATGCATGAAAAATATCAAATGAAGTCAGAAAGGGTTGAAAATTGATGATGTGCCTTTGAGTGGTTCATATTGAAAACACAAAAAGTATGCAGTTAAATAAGTTATTAAAAATGAAATCCCTTTTTTAATAGATGAGTTTTAGTCCGAAACCCTCATACTTGTTATGAGATTGTCCAATTTGTACACGAATTGCATCCAGTTTTTGTCGTAACCCTCTCAACTCTTTAGAAGTTGCTATTTGGGTCAACTTATGATGTCATGCCAAGTTACAACCTTTTTAGAGTTCATTTGTACTGCTTTTCAAACTCAGGGTCATTTAGCTCAAAATAAATCATTAAATGCATGAAAAATATCAAATGAAGTCAGAAAGGGTTGAAAATAGATGATGTGCCTTTGAATGGTGCATATTGAACACACAAAAAGTATGGAGTTAAAATAAGTTAATAAAAATGAAATCCCTTTGCAGTTGATGAGTTTTGGTCCGAAACACTCATACTTCTTATGAGATTGTCCAATTTGTACATGAAGTGCGTCCAGTTTTTGCCGTAACCCTCTCAACTCTTTCGAAGTTGCTATGTGGGTGAAATTGTGATGTCATGCAAAGTTACAACCTTTTCAGAGTTCATTTGTACTGCTTTTCAAACTCAGCTTCATTTAGCTCAAAATAAATCATTAAATGCATGAAAAATATCAAATGAAGTCAGAAAGGGTTGAAAATTGACGATCTGCCTTTGAATGGTGCATATTGAACACACACAAAGTATGGAGTTAAAATAATTTTTTAAAAATGAAATCCCTTTGTAACAGATGAGTTTTCGTCCCAAACCCTCATACTTCTTATGAGATTGTCCAATTTGTACACAAAGTTCATCCAGTCTTTGCCGTAACCCTCTCAACCCTTAAGAAGTTTCTATGTGGGTGAAATTATGATGTCACGTCAAGTTACAACCTTTTTAGAGTTCATTTGTAATGCTCTTCAAACTTAGGGTCATTTAGCTCAAAATAAATCATTAAATGCATGAAAAATATCAAATGAAGTCAGAAAGGGTTGAAAATTGATGATGTGCCATTGAATGGTTCATATTGAACACACAAAAAGTATGGAGTTAAATAAGTTATTAAAAATGAAATCCCTTTTTGTAATACTTGAGTTTTAGTCCGAAACCCTCATACTTCTTATGAGATTGTCCAATTTGTACACGAATTGCATCCAGTTTTTGCCGTAACCCTCTCAACTCTTTAGAAGTTGCTATTTGGGTCAAATATAGATGTCATGCCAAGTTACAACCTTTTTAGAGTTCATTTGTAATGCTCTTCAAACTCAGGGTCATTTAGCTCAAAATAAATCATTAAATGCATGAAAAATATCAAATGAAGTCAGAAAGGGTTGAAAATTGATGATGTGCCTTTGTGTGGTTCATATTGAAAACACAAAAAGTATGGAGTTAAATAAGTTATTAAAAATGAAATCCCTTTTTTAATAGATGAGTTTTAGTCCGAAACCCTCATACTTCTTATGAGATTGTCCAATTTGTACACGAATTGCCTCCAGTTTTTGTCCTAACCCTCTCAACTCTTTAGAAGTTGCTATTTGGGTCAACTTATGATGTCATGCCAAGTTACAACCTTTTTAGAGTTCATTTGTACTGCTTTTCAAACTCAGGGTCATTTAGCTCAAAATAAATCATTAAATGCATGAAAAATATCAAATGAAGTCAGAAAGGGTTGAAAATAGATGATGTGCCTTTGAATGGTGCATATTGAACACACAAAAAGTATGGAGTTAAAGTAAGTTAATAAAAATGAAATCCCTTTGCAGTTGATGAGTTTTGGTCCGAAACACTCATACTTCTTATGAGATTGTCCAATTTGTACACAAAGTGCGTCCAGTTTTTGCCGTAACCCTCTCAACTCTTAAGAAGTTTCTATGTGGGTGAAATTACGATGTCACGTCAAGTTACAACCTTTTTAGAGTTCATTTGTAATGCTCTTCAAACTCAGGGTCATTTAGCTCAAAATAAATCATTAAATTTATGAAAAATATCAAATGAAGTCAGAAAGGGTTGAAAATTGATGATGTGCCTTTGAATGGTTCATATTGAACACACACAAAGTATGGAGTTAAATAAGTTATTAAAAATGAAATCCCTTTTGTAATAGATGAGTTTTAGTCCGAAACCCTCATACTTCTTATGAGATTGTCCAATTTGTACACGAATTGCATCCAGTTTTTGCCGTAACCCTCTGAACTATTTAGAATTTGCTATTTCGGTCAAATTATGATGTCATGCCAAGTTACAACCTTTTTAGAGTTCATTTGTACTGCTTTTCAAACTCAGGGTCATTTAGCTCAAAATAAATCATTAAATGCATGAAAAATATCAAATGAAGTCAGAAAGGGTTGAAAATAGATGATGTGCCTTTGAATGGTGCATATTGAACACACAAAAAGTATGGAGTTAAAATAAGTTATTAAAAATGAAATCCCTTTGCAGTTGATGAGTTTTGGTGCGAAACACTCATACTTCTTATGAGATTGTCCAATTTGTACACGAAGTGCTTCCTGTTTTTGCCGTAACCCTCTCAACTCTTTCGAAGTTGCTATGTGGGTGAAATTGTGATGTCATGCCAAGTTACAACCTTTTTAGATTTCATTTGTACTGCTTTTCAAACTCAGGGTCATTTAGCTAAAAATAAATCATTAAATGCATGAAAAATATCAAATGAAGTCAGAAAGGGTTGAAAATTGATGATCTGCCTTTGAATGGTGCATATTGAACACACACAAAGTATGGAGTTAAAATAATTTTTTAAAAATGTAATCCCTTTGTAACAGATGAGTTTTCGTCCGAAACCCTCATACTTCTTATGAGATTGTCCAATTTGTACACAAAGTGCATCCAGTTTTTGCCGTAACCCTCTCAACTCTTAAGAAGTTAATATGTGGGTGAAATTATGATGTCACGTCAAGTTACAACCTTTTTAGAGTTCATTTGAAATGCTCTTCAAACTCAGGGTCATTTAGCTCAAAATAAATCATTAAATGCATGAAAAATATCAAATGAAGTCAGAAAGGGGTTAAAATTGATGATGTGCCTTTGAATGGTGCATATTGAACACACAAAAAGTATGGAGTTAAATAAGTTAATAAAAATGAAATCCCTTTTGTAATAGATGAGTTTTAGTCCAAAACCCTCAAACTTCTTATGAGATTGTCCAATTTGACACGAAGTGCGTCCAGTTTTTGCCGTAACCCTCTCAACTCTTTAGAAGTTTCTATGTGGGTGAAATTATGAGGTCATGCCAAGTTACAACCTTTTTAGAGTTCATTTCTACTGCTTTTCAAACTCAGGGTCATTTAGCTCAAAATAAATCATTAAATGCATGAAAAATATCAAATGAAGTCAGAAAGGGTTTAAAATTGATGATGTGCCTTTGAATGGTTCATATTGAACACACAAAAAGTATGGAGTTAAATAAGTTATTAAAAATGAAATCCCTTTTGTAATACTTGAGTTTTAGTCCGAAACCCTTATAGTTCTTATGAGATTGTCCAATTTGTACACGAATTGCATCCAGTTTTTGCCGTAACCCTCTCAACTCTTTAGAAGTTGCTATTTGGGTCAAATATAGATGTCATGCCAAGTTACAACCTTTTTAGAGTTTATTTGTACTGCTTTTCAAACTCAGGGTCATTTAGCTCAAAATAAATCATTAAATGCATGAAAAATATCAAATGAAGTCAGAAAGGGTTGAAAATAGATGATGTGCCTTTGAATGGTGCATATTGAACACACAAAAAGTATGGAGTTAAAATAAGTTATTAAAAATGAAATCCCTTTGCAGTTGATGAGTTTTGGTCCGAAACACTCACACTTCTTATGAGATTGTTCAATTTGTACACGAAGTGCGTCCAGTTTTTGCCGTAACCCTCTCAACTCTTTCGAAGTTGCTATGTGGGTGAAATTGTGATGTCATGCCAAGTTACAACCTTTTTAGAGTTCATTTGTACTGCTTTTCAAACTCAGGGTCATTTAGCTCAAAATAAATCATTAAATGCATGAAAAATATCAAATGAAGTCAGAAAGGGTTGAAAATTGATGATCTGCCTTTGAATGGTGCATATTGAACACACACAAAGTATGGAGTTAAAATAATTTTTTAAAAATGAAATCCCTTTGTAACAGATGAGTTTTCGTCCGAAACCCTCATACTTCTTATGAGATTGTCCAATTTGTACACAAAGTGCATCCAGTTTTTGCCGTAACCCTCTCAACTCTTAAGAAGTTTCTATGTGGGTGAAATTACGATGTCACGTCAAGTTACAACCTTCTTAGAGTTCATTTGTAATGCTCTTCAAACTCAGGGTCATTTAGCTCAAAATAAATCATTAAAGGCATGAAAAATATCAAATGAAGTCAGAAAGGGTTGAAAATTGATGATGTGCCTTTGAATGGTTCATATTGAACACACACAAAGTATGGAGTTAAATAAGTTATTAAAAATGAAATCCCTTTTGTAATAGATGTGTTTTAGTCCGAAACCCTCATACTTCTTATGAGATTGTCCAATTTGTACACGAATTGCATCTAGTTTTTGCCAGAACCCTCTCAACTATTTAGAATTTGCTATTTGGGTCAAATATAGATGTCATGCCAAGTTACAACCTTTTTAGAGTTCATTTGTGCTGCTTTTCAAACTCAGGGTCATTTAGCTCAAAATAAATCATTAAATGCATGGAAAATATCAAATGAAGTCAGAAAGGGTTGAAAATAGATGATGTGCCTTTGAATGGTGCATATTGAACACACAAAGAGTATGGAGTTAAAATAAGTTATTAAAAATGAAATCCCTTTGCAGTTGATGAGTTTTGGTCCGAAACACTCATACTTCTTATGAGATTGTTCAATTTGTACACGAAGTGCGTCCAGTTTTTGCCGTAACCCTCTCAACTCTTTCGAAGTTGCTATGTGGGTGAAATTGTTATGTCATGCCAAGTTACAACCTTTTTAGAGTTCATTTGTACTGCTTTTCAAACTCAGGGTCATTTAGCTCAAAATAAATCATTAAATGCATGAAAAATATCAAATGAAGTCAGAAAGGGTTGAAAATTGATGATCTGCCTTTGAATGGTGCATATTGAACACATACAAAGTATGGAGTTAAAATAATTTTTTAAAAATGAAATCCCTTTGTAACAGATGAGTTTTCGTCCGAAACCCTCATACTTCTTATGAGATTGTCCAATTTGTACACAAAGTGCATCCAGTTTTTGCCGGAACCCTCTCAACTCTTAAGAAGTTTCTATGTGGGTGAAATTACGATGTCACGTCAAGTTACAACCTTTTTAGAGTTCATTTGTAATGCTCTTCAAACTCAGGGTCATTTAGCTCAAAATAAATCATTAAATGCATGAAAAATATCAAATGAAGTCAGAAAGGGTTGAAAATTGATGATGTGCCTTTGAATGGTTCATATTGAACACACACAAAGTATGGAGTTAAATAAGTTATTAAAAATGAAATCCCTTTTGTAATAGATGAGTTTTAGTCCGAAACCCTCATACTTCTTATGAGATTGTCCAATTTGTACACGAATTGCATCCAGTTTTTGCCGTAACCCTCTCAACTATTTAGAATTTGCTATTTGGGTCAAATTATGATGTCATGCCAAGTTACAACCTTTTTAGAGTTCATTTGTACTGCTTTTCAAACTCAGGGTCATTTAGCTCAAAATAAATCATTAAATGCATGAAAAATATCAAATGAAGTCAGAAAGGGTTGAAAATAGATGATGTGCCTTTGAATGGTGCATATTGAACACACAAAAAGTATGGAGTTAAAATAAGTTATTAAAAATGAAATCCCTTTGCAGTTGATGAGTTTTGGTGCGAAACACTCATACTTCTTATGAGATTGTCCAATTTGTACACGAAGTGCTTCCAGTTTTTGCCGTAACCCTCTCAACTCTTTCGAAGTTGCTATGTGGGTGAAATTGTGATGTCATGCCAAGTTACAACCTTTTTAGATTTCATTTGTACTGCTTTTCAAACTCAGGGTCATTTAGCTCAAAATAAATCATCAAATGCATGAAAAATATCAAATGAAGTCAGAAAGGGTTGAAAATTGATGATCTGCCTTTGAATGGTGCATATTGAACACACACAAAGTATGGAGTTAAAATAATTTTTTAAAAATGAAATCCCTTTGTAACAGATGAGTTTTCGTCCGAAACCCTCATACTTCTTATGAGATTGTCCAATTTGTACACAAAGTGCATCCAGTTTTTGCCGTAACCCTCTCAACTCTTAAGAAGTTTCTATGTGGGTGAAATTATGATGTCACGTCAAGTTACAACCTTTTTAGAGTTCATTTGTAATGCTCTTCAAACTCAGGGTCATTTAGCTCAAAATAAATCATTAAATGCATGAAAAATATCAAATGAAGTCAGAAAGGGGTTAAAATTGATGATGTGCCTTTGTATGGTGCATATTGAACACACAAAAAGTATGGAGTTAAATAAGTTATTAAAAATGAAATCCCTTTTGTAATAGATGAGTTTTAGTCCAAAACCCTGAAACTTCTTATGAGATTGTCCAATTTGACACCAAGTGCATCCAGTTTTTGCCGTAACCCTCTCAACTCTTTAGAAGTTTCTATGTGGGTGAAATTATGAGGTCATGCCAAGTTACAACCTTTTTAGAGTTCATTTCTACTGCTTTTCAAACTCAGGGTCATTTAGCTCAAAATAAATCATTAAATGCATGAAAAATATCAAATGAAGTCAGAAAGGGTTGAAAATTGATGATGTGCCTTTGAATGGTTCATATTGAACACACAAAAAGTATGGAGTTAAATAAGTTATTAAAAATGAAATCCCTTTTGTAATAGATGAGTTTTAGCCCGAAACCCTCATACTTCTTATGAGATTGTCCAATTTGTACACGAAGTGCGTCCAGTTTTTGCCGTAACCCTCTCAACTCTTTAGAAGTTGCTATTTGGGTGAAATTATGAGGTCATGCCAAGTTACAACCTTTTTAGAGTTCGTTTCTACAGTTTTTCAAACTCAGGGTCATTTAGCTCAAAATAAATCATTAAATGCATGAAAAATATCAAATGAAGTCAGAAAGGGTTGAAAATTGATGATCTGCCTTTGAATGGTGCATATTGAACACACAAAAAGTATGGAGTTAAAATAAGTTATTAAAAATGAAATCCCTTTGCACCTGATGAGTTTTGGTCCGAAACACTCATACTTCTTATGAGATTGTCCAATTTGTACAGGAAGTGCTTCCAGTTTTTGCCGTAACCCTCTCAACTCTTTCGAAGTTGCTATGTGGTTGAAATTGTGATGTCATGCCAAGTTACAACCTTTTTAGAGTTCATTTGTACTGCTTTTCAAACTCAGGGTCATTTAGCTCAAAATAAATCATTAAATGCATGAAAAATATCAAATGAAGTCAGAAAGGGTTGAAAATTGATGATCTGCCTTTGAATGGTGCATATTGAACACACACAAAGTATGGAGTTCAAATAATTTTTTAAAAATGAAATCCCTTTGTAACAATTGAGTTTTCGTCCGAAACCCTCATACTTCTTATGAGATTGTCCAATTTGTACACAAAGTGCATCCAGTTTTTGCCGTAACCCTCTCAACTCTTAAGAAGTTTCTATGTGGGTGAAATTATGATGTCACGTCAAGTTACAACCTTTTTAGAGTTCATTTGTAATGCTCTTCAAACTCAGGGTCATTTAGCTCAAAATAAATCATTAAATGCATGAAAAATATCAAATGAAGTCAGAAAGGGGTTAAAATTGATGATGTGCCTTTGAATGGTGCATATTGAACACAAAAAAAGTATGGAGTTAAACAAGTTATTAAAAATGAAATCCCTTTTGTAATAGATGAGTTTTAGTCCAAAACCCTCAAACTTCTTATGAGATTGTCCAATTTGTACACGAAGTGCGTCCAGTTTTTGCCGTAACCCTCTCAACTCTTTAGAAGTTTCTATGTGGGTGAAATTATGAGGTCATGCCAAGTTACAACCTTTTTAGAGTTCATTTCTACTGCTTTTCAAACTCAGGGTCATTTAGCTTAAAATAAATCATTAAATGCATGAAAAATATCAAATGAAGTCAGAAAGGGTTGAAAATTGATGATGTGCCTTTGAATGGTTCATATTGAACACACAAAAAGTATCGAGTTAAATAAGTTATTAAAAATGAAATCCCTTTTGTAATAGATGAGTTTTGGACCAAAACCCTCATACTTCTTATGAGATTGTCCAATTTGTACACAAAGTGCATCCAGTTTTTGCCGTAACCCTCTCAACTCTTAAGAAGTTAATATGTGGGTGAAATTATGATGTCACGTCAAGTTACAACCTTTTTAGAGTTCATTTGAAATGCTCTTCAAACTCAGGGTCATTTAGCTCAAAATAAATCATTAAATGCATGAAAAATATCAAATGAAGTCAGAAAGGGGTTAAAATTGATGATGTGCCTTTGAATGGTGCATATTGAACACACAAAAAGTATGGAGTTAAATAAGTTATTAAAAATGAAATTCCTTTTGTAATAGATGAGTTTTAGTCCAAAACCCTCAAACTTCTTATGAGATTGTCCAATTTGTACACGAAGTGCGTCCAGTTTTTGCCGTAACCCTCTCAACTCTTTAGAAGTGTCTATGTGGGTGAAATTATGAGGTCATGCCAAGTTACAACCTTTTTAGAGTTCATTTCTACTGCTTTTCAAACTCAGGGTCATTTAGCTTAAAATAAATCAATAAATGCATGAAAAATATCAAATGAAGTCAGAAAGGGTTGAAAATTGATGATGTGCCTTTGAATGGTTCATATTGAACAGACAAAAAGTATCGAGTTAAATAAGTTATTAAAAATGAAATCCCTTTTGTAATAGATGAGTTTTGGACCAAAACCCTCATACTTCTTATGAGATTGTCCAATTTGTACACAAAGTGCATCCAGTTTTTGCCGTAACCCTCTCAACTCTTAAGAAGTTTCTATGTGGGTGAAATTATTGTTGGGGAACTTCGCATGGGAAACAAAAATTTTCCTACGCACACGCAAACCTATCCATGGTGATGAGCATCTACGAGAGGGAGAGTGGATCTACGTACCCTTGTAGATCGCTAAGCGGGAAGCGTTAAGAAACGCGGTTGGTGTAGTCGAACATCTTCGCGATCCAAATCGCCGAGCGTCCCGCGATCTCATCACGATCCGTCCCGCGATCCAATCACGATCCGTCCCGTGAACTCATCACGATCCGTCCCGCGATCTCATCACGATCCGTCTCACGATCTTGATCACGATCTGTCCTATGAACTCATCACGATCCGTTCCGCGATCTCATCACGAACCGTCTCGCGATCTCGATCACGGTCCTTCCGATCTAGCGCCGAACGGACGGCACCTCCGCGTTCAGCACACGTGCAGCTTGATGACGATCTCCACCATCTTGATCCAGCAAGAGGAGGTGGAGAGGAGAGAGAGTTCACCGGCAGCGTGACGGCGCTCCGGTGATGGTGGTGGAGTGATTCCGGCAGGGCTTCGCCTAAGCGCTGCGGAAAACCGATCTAGAGGAGAAACTGTGCACCGGTGAAACGGGTAGCACGTGGCCGGAAATTCTGTCCAAAAACCACCCAATCCACTAGTATATATAGGAGGAGAGGAGAGGAGAGGCAGCCAAGGCCTTTGGGTCGGCCGAAATAGGAGGTGGGAAGAAATCCTACTTCACCTCCAATCCTAGTTGGAGTAGGATTGCCTCCTATTGGCTGATTTTCCACTTTTTGCTTTAGGACTTTCTCTCCTGCGCCATGGGCCTTTGTGGCTGTTTTCCCAGCCCAATAAGGGCTGGTTATTATTCTCCCACAGCCCATGGACCTCTTGGGGTCGAAGTACCCCTCCCGGAGGTCCTCCGGTACACTACCGGCACTCCCGGTACAATACCGATACTCCCGGTACACTACCGATGAGCCCGAAACTTTTCCGGAAACCAAACTGGGACTTCCTATATATGAATCTTTACCTCCGGACCATTCCGGAGCTCCTCGTGACGTCCGGGATCTCATCCGGGACTCCGAACAACCTTCGGTCACCACCATACATAACTCTACACTACCGAAACGTCACCGAACCTTAAGTGTGCAGACCCTGCGGGTTCGAGAACTATGTAGACATGACCGAGACACCTTTACGATCAATAACCAATGGCGGGACCTGGACGTCCACATTGGTTCCTACATATTCTACGAAGATCTTTATCGGTCGAACCTCTATGTCAAGGATTCAGTTAATCCCGTATAACGTTCCCTTTGTTCTTCGGTATGTTACTTGCCCGAGATTCGATCGTCGGTATCTCCATACCTAGTTCAACCTCGTTACTGGCAAGTCTCTTTACTCGTTCCGTAATACAAGATCCCGTGACTAACACTTAGCCACATTGCTTGCAAGGCTTGTTGTGATGTTGTATTACCGAGTGGGCCCTGAGATACCTCTCCGTCACACGGAGTAACAAATCCCAGTCTCGATCCATGCCAACTCAACAGACACCATCGGAGATACCTGTAGAGCACCTTTATAGTCACCCAGTTACGTTGCGACGTTTGATACACACAAGGCACTCCTCCGATATCCGTGAGTTGCATGATCTCATGGTCACAGGAACATATACTTGACATGCAGAAAACAGTAGCAATAAACTGACACGATCATATGCTATGTTTGTAGTTTGGGTCTTATCCATCACATCATTCTCCTAATGATGTGATCCCGTTATCAAATGACATCTCATGTCCATGGCTAGGAAACCTTAACCATCCTTTGATCAACGAGCTAGTCCATTAGAGGCATACTAGGGACATGGTTTTGTCTATGTATCCACACATGCATTTAAGTCTCCGATCAATACAATTATAGCATGGATAATAAACGATTATCATGAACAAGGAAATATGATTATAACTAATTTATTATTGCCTCTAGGGCATATTTCCAACAGTCTCCCACTTGCACTAGAGTCAATAATCTAGTTCACATCACCATGTGATTCGCATTGTTATGAATCTAACACCCAATGAGTTCTGGGGCTCGATCATGCTTTGCATGTGAGAGAGGTCTTATAGTCAACGGGTCTGCGATATTCAGATCCGTGTGTACTTTGCAAATCTCTATGTCAAACCGTAAACACTGCTACCACACTCCACTTGGTACTATTTCCAAATGGCTGCTCCACTATACGTATCGAGATTGCTACTACTAGTCATCCGGATAGGTGTTAAAGCTTGCATCGACGTAACTCTTTACGACGAACTCTTTGTCACCTCCATAATCAAGAAACATTTCCTTAGTCCTCTGGTTACTAAGGATAATTCCGACCGCTGTCCAGTGATCCACTCCTGGACCACTCTTGTACCCCTTGACAAACTCATGGCAAGGCACACATAGGTGCGGTACACAGCATGGCATAATATAGAGCCTATGGCTAAGGCATAGGGGACGACGTTCGTCCTTTCTCTTTCTTCTGCCATTGTCGAGCTTTGAGTCTCACTCAACTTCACACCTTACAAATCAGACGAGAACTATTTCTCTGGCTGATCCATTTTGAACTCTTTCAAAATCTTTGTCAAGGTATGTACTCATTGAAAGTCTCATCAAGTCATCTTGATCTATCTCTATAGATCTTGATGCTCAACAATTTGGTAGCTTTATCCAGGTCTTCCTTTGAAAATCACTTTCCAAACAACCATTTATGGCTTCCAGAAATCCTACATTATTTCCGATCAACAATATGTCATCCACATATACTTATCAGAAATTCTATAGTGCTCCCACTCACTTTGTTGCAAATACAAGTTTCTCGTAAACTTTGTATAAACTCAAAAACTTTGATCAACTCATCAAAGCGTATATTCCAAATCCGAGATGCTTGCTTCAGTCCAAGGAAGGATCACCGAAGCTTGCACACCTTTTAGCATCCTTAGGACTGACAAAACCTTCTGGTTGTATCACATACAACCTTTCCTCAAGTAAACCGTTAAGGAAACGATGTTTTGACATCCATCTGCCAGATTTCATAATTGAAAACACAGCAACTGCTAACATAATTCCAACAGACTTTAGCACCACTACGAGTGAGAAAGTCTCATCATAGTCAACTCCTTGAACTTGTCACAAACATCTTTGCAACAAGTCGAGCTTTACAAATAGTGACATTCACCATCAGTGTCTGTCTTCATTTTAAAGATCCATTTGTACTCAACGACCTGCCATCCAACGAGCAAGTCTACCAAAGTCTACACTTGGTTTTCATACATGGATCCTATCTCGGATTTCATGGCCTCCAACCATTTTTCGGAATCCGGGCCCATCATCGCTTCTCCATAGCTCGTAGGTTCATCATTGTCCAACAACATGACCTCCAAGACAGAGTTGTCATACCGCTCAGGAGCAGTACACATCCTTGTCGACCTACGAAGTTCGATAGTAACTTGATCCTGAAGCTTCATGATCATCATCATTAACTTCCTCTTCAACTAACGTAGGCTTCACAGAAACATCTTTCTGCGCTGCGCTACTCTCTGGTTGAACAAAGGTTTAATAACCTCATCAAGTTCTATCTTCCTCCCACTCAATTCTTTCGAGAGAAACTTTTTCTCGAGAAAGGACCCAGTTCTAGCAACAAACACTTTGCACTCGGATCTGAGATAGAAGGCATACCCATCTGTTCTTAGGGTATTCTATGAAGATACATTTGTCCGCTTTGGGTTCTAGCTTATTATGTGAAAACATTTTCCACACAAGCATCGCAGCCCCAAACATTAAGAAATGACAGCTTAGGTTTCTGTCAAACCATAATTCACACGGTGTCATCTCAACGGATTTAGATGGTGCCCTATTTAAAGTGAATGTAGTTGTCTCTAATGCATAACCCCAAAAATTATAGTAGTAAAATGATAAGAGACATCACAGTATGCACTATATCAATAGAGCATGACTATGATGTTCGGACACACCATCACAGCATGGTGTTCCAGGTGGCGTTTAGTTGTGAAACAAATTTCACGTTGTCTTAAGTTGTATGCCAAACTCGTAACTCAGATATTCACCTCCACGATCATATCGCGGTCTTTTTTATCTTCTTGTCACGATGATCTTTAAACTTCACTCTGTATTTGCTTGAACCTTTCAAACGATTCAGACTTGTGTTTCATTAAGTAAATATACACTATATCTACTCAAATCATCAGTGAAGGTAAGAAAATAACGATATCCACTGCACGCTACAAGACTCATTAGATTGCATACATCAACATGTATCATTTCCAATGAATCACTTGCCTGCTCCATCCAACGGGGTCCTTTAGTCATCTTGCCCAAGAGGCATGGTTCGCATGTCTCAACCGATTCGAAATCGATGAGTCCAAATATCCATCAGCATGGAGTTTCTACATGCGCTTTATACCAATATGACATTTAGCGGCAGTGCCACAAGTATGTGGTACTATCATTATTAACTTTGTATCTTTTGACATCAATGTTATGAACATGTGTACTACTACGATCAAGATTTCAACAAACCATTCTCACTTGGTGCATGACCATTGAAGGTATTATTCATGTAACCAGAATAACTATTATTCTCTGACTTAAATGAATAATCGTATTGCAACAAACATGATCTAATCATGTTCATGCTCAACGCAAAACACCAAATAACATTTATTTAGGTTCGTTACTAATCCTGAAGGTAGAGAGAGCGTGCGATGTTGATCACATCAACCTTGGAAACATTTCCAACACACATCGTCACCTCACCCTTAGCTAGTTCTCCGTTTATTCCGTAGCTTTTATTTCGAGTTACTAACATTTAGCAACCGAACCGGTATCCAATACCTAGGTGCTACTAGGAGTACTAGCAAGGTACACATCAATAACTCGTATATCAAATATACTTCTGTCGATGTTGCCAGCCTTCTTATCTACCAAGTATCTAGGGTTGTTCCGCTTCAGCGACCTCTCACCTCATAATAGAAGCACTTAGTCTCGGGTTTGAGTTCAACTTTGGGTTGCTTCACTGGAGCGGCAACTGACTTGCTATCCATGAAGTTTCCCTCCTTGCTCTTGCCCTTTTCGAAACTAGTGGTTTGCTTAACCATCAACACTTGACGCTCCTTTTTGATTTCTACCTTCGCGGTGTCAAACATCGCGAACAGCTCAGGGATCAATACTTCTATCCCTGGTGTATTATAGTTCATCACTAAGTTCTAGTAGCTTTAGTGACAGTGACTTGGAGAACTATATCAATCACTATCTTATCTGGAAGATCAACTCCCACTTGATTCAAGCGATTGTAGTACCCAGACAATCTGAGTACATGCTCAACGATTGAGCTATTCTCCTTCATCTTACAAGCAAAGAATCTTGTTGGAGATCTCATATCTCGCAACAAAGGCACGAGCTTGAGATCACAATCTCTGCTCCTAGAACATCTCATATGTTCCGTGACGTTCAAAACGTTTTGAAGCCTCAATTCTAAGCCGTAATGCATGACGCACTAAACTATCAAGTAGTCATCGAAACGTGCCTGTTAGATGTTCACAACATCTATAGACGACGCTAGAGGGGGTGGCGCACCGAGCGGTGCATTAAGGACATAAGCCTTCTGTGCAGCAGTGAGGACAATCCTCAGATCACGGACCCAGTCCGCAATTTTGCTACCAACATCTTTCAATTCTATTTCTCTAGGAACATATAAAAATACAAGGGAGCTACAGCGCGAGCTAGTAATCTACAACATAATTTGCAAAGACACTTTGACTATGTTCATGATAATGAGTTCAATTAATCATATTACTTAAGAACTCCCACTCAAATTGACATCCCTCCGATCATTCGAGTGATACATGATCCAAATTCACCAACTCAAGTCCGATCATCACGTGAGTTGAGGTGGCTGCAATGGTGAACATCATTATGTTGATCATATCTACTATATGACTCATGTTCGACCTTTCGGTCTCTCGTGTTCCGAGGCCATGTCTGTACATGCTAGGCTCGTCAAGTTTAACCCGAGTGTTCTGCGCGTGCAAATCTGGCTTGCACCCGTTGTATGTGAACGTAGAGTCTATCACACCCGATCATCACGTGGTGTCTCAACACGACGAACTTTCGCAACGGTGCACACTCGGGGAGAACACAGTTCATCTTGAAATTCAAGTGAGGGATCACCTTATAATGCTACCGCCGTACTAAGCAAAACAAGGTGCATAAAAGGATTAACATCTCATGCAATTCATAAGTGACATGATATGGCCATGAACTTGTGTTTAAGATCTCCATCTTCGAAACACCGGCATGATCTCCATCGTCACCGGCACAACACCATGATCTCCATCATCTTGATCTCCATCAATGTGTTGCCATTGGGGTTGTCACGCCCTGCATGCTTCTACTACTATTGCTACCGTAGCGATAAAGTAAAGCATTACATAGCGCTTAATGATTGACACGCAGGTCATACAATAATTAAAGACAACCCTATGGCTCCTGCCGGTTGCCGTACTCATCGACATGCAAGTCGTGATAATCTATACATCACATGATCATCTCATACATCACATATATCTCATCATGTAATTGGCCATATCACATCACAACATACCCTGCAAAAACAAGTTAGACGTCCTCTAATTGTTGTTGCATATTTTACGTGGCTGCTATGGGTATCTAGCAAGAACGATTCTCACCTACGCATAAACCACAACGGTGATACACTAGTTTGCTTTTCAACCTTCTCAAGGACCGCCTTCGTCGAATCCGATCCAACTAAAGTGAGAGAAACTGTCACCCGCAAGCCATCTAGGCAACAAGTTGCGTCGAGGGAACCGGTCTCTCGTAAGCGTACGAGTAATGTTGGTCTGGGCCGCTTCATCTCACAATCCCGCTGAACCAAAATACGACCAAGGGAGGAAGCAATCTAAGCATCAACGCCCACAAACCTTTTGTGTTCTACTCGAGATCTCATCGAACCATCAACCTAGCTCTGATACCACTGTTGGGGAACTTCGCATGGGAAACAAAAATTTTCCTACGCACACGCAAACCTATCCATGGTGATGAGCATCTACGAGAGGGAGAGTGGATCTACGTACCCTTGTAGATCGCTAAGCGGGAAGCGTTAAGAAACGCGGTTGGTGTAGTCGAACATCTTCGCGATCCAAATCGCCGAGCGTCCCGCGATCTCATCACGATCCGTCCCGCGATCCAATCACGATCCGTCCCGTGAACTCATCACGATCCGTCCCGCGATCTCATCACGATCCGTCTCACGATCTTGATCACGATCTGTCCTATGAACTCATCACGATCCGTTCCGCGATCTCATCACGAACCGTCTCGCGATCTCGATCACGGTCCTTCCGATCTAGCGCCGAACGGACGGCACCTCCGCGTTCAGCACACGTGCAGCTTGATGACGATCTCCACCATCTTGATCCAGCAAGAGGAGGTGGAGAGGAGAGAGAGTTCACCGGCAGCGTGACGGCGCTCCGGTGATGGTGGTGGAG
The DNA here is from genome assembly GCA_022496015.1 of Hordeum marinum. Lineage (NCBI taxonomy): Eukaryota > Viridiplantae > Streptophyta > Magnoliopsida > Poales > Poaceae > Hordeum > Hordeum marinum. Next base: position 449,224 of record JAAAWK010000037.1, on the reverse strand, counting down.
TGATTCCGGCAGGGCTTCGCCTAAGCGCTGCGGAAAACCGATCTAGAGGAGAAACTGTGCACCGGTGAAACGGGTAGCACGTGGCCGGAAATTCTGTCCAAAAACCACCCAATCCACTAGTATATATAGGAGGAGAGGAGAGGAGAGGCAGCCAAGGCCTTTGGGTCGGCCGAAATAGGAGGTGGGAAGAAATCCTACTTCACCTCCAATCCTAGTTGGAGTAGGATTGCCTCCTATTGGCTGATTTTCCACTTTTTGCTTTAGGACTTTCTCTCCTGCGCCATGGGCCTTTGTGGCTGTTTTCCCAGCCCAATAAGGGCTGGTTATTATTCTCCCACAGCCCATGGACCTCTTGGGGTCGAAGTACCCCTCCCGGAGGTCCTCCGGTACACTACCGGCACTCCCGGTACAATACCGATACTCCCGGTACACTACCGATGAGCCCGAAACTTTTCCGGAAACCAAACTGGGACTTCCTATATATGAATCTTTACCTCCGGACCATTCCGGAGCTCCTCGTGACGTCCGGGATCTCATCCGGGACTCCGAACAACCTTCGGTCACCACCATACATAACTCTACACTACCGAAACGTCACCGAACCTTAAGTGTGCAGACCCTGCGGGTTCGAGAACTATGTAGACATGACCGAGACACCTTTACGATCAATAACCAATGGCGGGACCTGGACGTCCACATTGGTTCCTACATATTCTACGAAGATCTTTATCGGTCGAACCTCTATGTCAAGGATTCAGTTAATCCCGTATAACGTTCCCTTTGTTCTTCGGTATGTTACTTGCCCGAGATTCGATCGTCGGTATCTCCATACCTAGTTCAACCTCGTTACTGGCAAGTCTCTTTACTCGTTCCGTAATACAAGATCCCGTGACTAACACTTAGCCACATTGCTTGCAAGGCTTGTTGTGATGTTGTATTACCGAGTGGGCCCTGAGATACCTCTCCGTCACACGGAGTAACAAATCCCAGTCTCGATCCATGCCAACTCAACAGACACCATCGGAGATACCTGTAGAGCACCTTTATAGTCACCCAGTTACGTTGCGACGTTTGATACACACAAGGCACTCCTCCGATATCCGTGAGTTGCATGATCTCATGGTCACAGGAACATATACTTGACATGCAGAAAACAGTAGCAATAAACTGACACGATCATATGCTATGTTTGTAGTTTGGGTCTTATCCATCACATCATTCTCCTAATGATGTGATCCCGTTATCAAATGACATCTCATGTCCATGGCTAGGAAACCTTAACCATCCTTTGATCAACGAGCTAGTCCATTAGAGGCATACTAGGGACATGGTTTTGTCTATGTATCCACACATGCATTTAAGTCTCCGATCAATACAATTATAGCATGGATAATAAACGATTATCATGAACAAGGAAATATGATTATAACTAATTTATTATTGCCTCTAGGGCATATTTCCAACAATTATGATGTCACGTCAAGTTACAGCCTTTTTAGAGTTCATTTGTATTGCCCTTCAAACTCAGGGTCATTTAGCTCAAAATAAATCATGAAATGCATGAAAAATATCAAATGAAGTCAGAAAGGGTTGAAAATTGATGATGTGCCTTTGAATGGTTCATATTGAACAGACAAAAAGTATCGAGTTAAATAAGTTATTAAAAATGAAATCCCTTTTGTAATAGATGAGTTTTGGACCAAAACCCTCATACTTCTTATGAGATTGTCCAATTTGTACACAAAGTGCATCCAGTTTTTGCCGTAACCCTCTCAACTCTTAAGAAGTTTCTATGTGGGTGAAATTATGATGTCACGTCAAGTTACAACCTTTTTAGAGTTCATTTGTAATGCTCTTCAAACTCAGGGTCATTTAGCTCAAAATAAATCATTAAATGCATGAAAAATATCAAATGAAGTCAGAAAGGGGTTAAAATTGATGATGTGCCTTTGAATGGTGCATATTGAACAAAAAAAAAGTATGGAGTTAAACAAGTTATTAAAAATGAAATCCCTTTTGTAATATATGAGTTTTAGTCCAAAACCCTCAAACTTCTTATGAGATTGTCCAATTTGTACACGAAGTGCGTCCAGTTTTTGCCGTAACCCTCTCAACTCTTTAGAAGTTTCTATGTGGGTGAAATTATGAGGTCATGCCAAGTTACAACCTTTTTAGAGTTCATTTCTACTGCTTTTCAAACTCAGGGTCATTTAGCTTAAAATAAATCATTAAATGCATGAAAAATATCAAATGAAGTCAGAAAGGGTTGAAAATTGATGATGTGCCTTTGAATGGTTCATATTGAACACACAAAAAGTATCGAGTTAAATAAGTTATTAAAAATGAAATCCCTTTTGTAATAGATGAGTTTTGGACCAAAACCCTCATACTTCTTATGAGATTGTCCAATTTGTACACAAAGTGCATCCAGTTTTTGCCGTAACCCTCTCAACTCTTAAGAAGTTAATATGTGGGTGAAATTATGATGTCACGTCAAGTTACAACCTTTTTAGAGTTCATTTGAAATGCTCTTCAAACTCAGGGTCATTTAGCTCAAAATAAATCATTAAATGCATGAAAAATATCAAATGAAGTCAGAAAGGGGTTAAAATTGATGATGTGCCTTTGAATGGTGCATATTGAACACACAAAAAGTATGGAGTTAAATAAGTTATTAAAAATGAAATCCCTTTTGTAATAGATGAGTTTTAGTCCAAAACCCTCAAACTTCTTATGAAATTGTCCAATTTGTACACGAAGTGCGTCCAGTTTTTGCCGTAACCCTCTCAACTCTTTAGAAGTTTCTATGTGGGTGAAATTATGAGGTCATGCCAAGTTACAACCTTTTTAGAGTTCATTTGTACTGCTTTTCAAACTCAGGGTCATTTAGCTCAAAATAAATCATTAAATGCATGAAAAATATCAAATGAAGTCAGAAAGGGTTGAAAATTGATGATGTGCCTTTGAATGGTTCATATTGAACACACAAAAAGTATCGAGTTAAATAAGTTATTAAAAATGAAATCCCTTTTGTAATAGATGAGTTTTGGACCAAAACCCTCATACTTCTTATGAGATTGTCCAATTTGTACACAAAGTGCATCCAGTTTTTGCCGTAACCCTCTCAACTCTTAAGAAGTTAATATGTGGGTGAAATTATGATGTCACGTCAAGTTACAACCTTTTTAGAGTTCATTTGAAATGCTCTTCAAACTCAGGGTCATTTAGCTCAAAATAAATCATTAAATGCATGAAAAATATCAAATGAAGTCAGAAAGGGGTTAAAATTGATGATGTGCCTTTGAATGGTGCATATTGAACACACAAAAAGTATGGAGTTAAATAAGTTATTAAAAATGAAATCCCTTTTGTAATAGATGAGTTTTAGTCCAAAACCCTCAAACTTCTTATGAAATTGTCCAATTTGTACACGAAGTGCGTCCAGTTTTTGCCGTAACCCTCTCAACTCTTTAGAAGTTTCTATGTGGGTGAAATTATGAGGTCATGCCAAGTTACAACCTTTTTAGAGTTCATTTCTACTGCTTTTCAAACTCAGGGTCATTTAGCTTAAAATAAATCATTAAATGCATGAAAAATATCAAATGAAGTCAGAAAGGGTTGAAAATTGATGATGTGCCTTTGAATGGTTCATATTGAACACACAAAAAGTATCGAGTTAAATAAGTTATTAAAAATGAAATCCCTTTTGTAATAGATGAGTTTTGGACCAAAACCCTCATACTTCTTATGAGATTGTCCAATTTGTACACAAAGTGCATCCAGTTTTTGCCGTAACCCTCTCAACTCTTAAGAAGTTTCTATGTGGGTGAAATTATGATGTCACGTCAAGTTACAGCCTTTTTAGAGTTCATTTGTATTGCCCTTCAAACTCAGGGTCATTTAGCTCAAAATAAATCATGAAATGCATGAAAAATATCAAATGAAGTCAGAAAGGGTTGAAAATTGATGATGTGCCTTTGAATGGTTCGTATTGAACACACACAAAGTATGGAGTTAAATAAGTTATTAAAAATGAAATCCCTTTTGTAATAGATGAGTTTTAGCCCGAAACCCTCATACTTCTTATGAGATTGTCCAATTTATACACGAAGTGCATCCAGTTTTTGCCGTAACCCTCTCAACTCTTTAGAATTTGCTATTTGGGTGAAATTATGATGTCATGCCAAGTTACAACCTTTTTAGATATCATTTGTACTGCTTTTCAAACTCAAGGTAATTTAGCTCAAAATAAATCATTAAATGCGAGAAAAATATAAAATGAAGTCAGAAAGGGTTGAAAATTGATGATGTGCCTTTGAATGGTTGATATTGAACACACAAAAAGTATGGAGTTAAATAGGTTATTAAAAATGAAATCCCTTTTGTAATAGATGAGTTTTGGTCCAAAACCCTCATCCTTCTTATGAGATTCTCCAATTTGTACACGAAGTGCGTCCAGTTTTTGCCGTAACCCTCTCAACTCTTTAGAAGTTTCTATGTGGGTGAAATTATGAGTTAATGCCAAGTTACAACCTTTTTAGAGTTCGTTTCTACTGCTTTTCACACTCAGGGTCATTTAGCTCAAAAGAAATCATTAAATGCATGAAAAATATCAAATGAAGTCACAAAGGGTTGAAAATTGATGATGTGCCTTTCAATGGTTCATATTGAACACACAAAAAGTATGGAGTTAAATAAGTTATTAAAAATGAAATCCCTTTTGTAATAGATGAGTTTTGGTCCAAAACCCTCATACTTCTTATGAGATTGTCCAATTTGTACACAAAGTGCATCCAGTTTTTGCCGTAACGCTCTCAACTCTTTAGAAGTTGCTATTTGGGTCAAATATAGATTTCATGCCAAGTTACAACCTTTTTAGAGTTCATTTGTACTGCTTTTCAAACTCAGGGTCATTTAGCTCAAAATAAATAATTAAATGCATGAAAAATATCAAATGAAGTCAGAAAGGGTTGAAAATAGATGATGTGCCTTTGAATGGTGCATATTGAACACACAAAAAGTATGGAGTTAAAATAAGTTATTAAAAATGAAATCCCTTTGCAGTTGATTAGTTTTGATCCGAAACACTCATACTTCTTATGAGATTGTCCAATTTGTACATGAAGTGCGTCCAGTTTTTGCCATAACCCTCTCAACTCTTTCGAAGTTGCTATGTAGGTGAAATTGTGATGTCATGCCAAGTTACAACCTTTTTAGAGTTCATTTGTACTGCTTTTCAAACTTAGGGTCATTTAGCTCAAAATAAATCATTAAATGCATGAAAAATATCAAATGAAGTTAGAAAGGGTTGAAAATTGATGATCTGCCTTTGAATGGTGCATATTGAACACACACAAAGTATGGAGTTAAAATAATTTTTTAAAAAAGAAATCCCTTTGTAACAGATGAGTTTTCGTCCGAAACCCTCATACTTCTTATGAGATTGTCCAATTTGTACACAAAGTGCATCCAGTTTTTGCCGTAACCCTCTCAACTCTTAAGAAGTTTCTATGTGGGTGAAATTACTATGTCACGTCAAGTTACAACCTTTTTAGAGTTCATTTGTAATGCTCTTCAAACTCAGGGTCATTTAGCTCAAAATAAATCATTAAATGCATGAAAAATATCAAATGAAGTCAGAAAGGGTTGAAAATTGATGATGTGCCTTTGAATGGTTCATATTGAACACACAAAAAGTATGGAGTTAAATAAGTTGTTAAAAATGAAATCCCTTTTGTAATAGATGAGTTTTAGACCGAAACCCTCATACTTCTTATGAGATTGTCCAATTTGTACACGAATTGCATCCAGTTTTTGACGTAACCCTCTCAACTCTTCAGAAGTTGCTATTTGGGTCAAATTATGATGTCATGCCAAGTTACAACCTTTTTAGAGTTCATTTGTACTGCTTTTCAAACTCAGGGTCATTTAGCTCAAAAAAATCATTAAATGCATGAAAAATATCAAATGAAGTCAGGAAGGGTTGAAAATAGATGATGTGCCTTTGAATGGTGCATATTGCACACACAAAAAGTATGGAGTTAAAATAAGTTATTAAAAATGAAATCCCTTTGCACTTGATGAGTTTTGGTCCGAAACACTCATACTTCTTATGAGATTGTCCAATTTGTACACGAAGTGCTTCCAGGTTTTGCCGTAACCCTCTCAACTCTTTCGAAGTTGCTATGTGGGTGAAATTGTGATGTCATGCCAAGTTACAACCTTTTTAGAGTTCATTTGTACTGCTTTTCAAACTCAGGGTCATCTAGCACAAAATAAATCATTAAATGCATGAAAAATATCAAATGAAGTCAGAAAGGGTTGAAAATTGATGATCTGCCTTTGAATGGTGCATATTGAACACACACAAAGTATGGAGTTAAAATAATTTTTTTAAAATGAAATCCCTTTGTAACAGATGAGTTTTCGTCCGAAACGCTCATACTTCTTATGAGATTGTCCAATTTGTACACAAAGTGCATCCAGTTTTTGCCGTAACCCTCTCAACTCTTAAGAAGTTTCTATGTGGCTGAAATTATGATGTCACGTCAAGTTACAACCTTTTTAGAGTTCATTTGTAATGCTCTTCAAACTCAGGGTCATTTAGCTCAAAATAAATCATTAAATGCATGAAAAATATCAAATGAAGTCAGAAAGGGGTTAAAATTGATGATGTGCCTTTGAATGGTGCATATTGAACACACAAAAAGTATGGAGTTAAATAAGTTATTAGAAATGAAATCCCTTTTGTAATAGATGAGTTTTAGTCCAAAACCCTCAAACTTCTTATGAGATTGTCCAATTTGTACACGAAGTGCGTCCAGCTTTTGCCGTAACCCTCTCAACTCTTTAGAAGTTTCTATGTGGGTGAAATTATGAGGTCATGCCAAGTTACAACCTTTTTAGAGTTCATTTCTACTACTTTTCAAACTCACGGTCATTTAGCTGAAAATAAATCATTAAATGCATGAAAAATATCAAATGAAGTCAGAAAGGGTTGAAAATTGATGATGTGCCTTTGAATGGTTCATTTTGAACACACAAAAAGTATCGAGTTAAATAAGTTATTAAAAATGAAATCCCTTTTGTAATAGATGAGTTTTGGTCCAAAACCCTCATACTTCTTATGAGATTGTCCACTTTGTAGACAAAGTGCATCCAGTTTTTGCCGTAACCCTCTCAACTCTTTAGAAGTTTCTATGTGGGTGAAATTATGATGTCACGTCAAGTTACAACCTTTTTAGAGTTCATTTGTATTGCTCTTCAAACTCAGGGTCATTTAGCTCAAAATAAATCATGAAATGCATGAAAAATATCAAATGAACTCAGAAAGGGTTGAAAATTGATGATGTGCCTTTGAATTGTTCGTATTGAACACACACAAAGTATGGAGTTAAATAAGTTATTAAAATTGAAATCCCTTTCGTAATAGATGAGTTTTAGCCCGAAACCCTCATACTTCTTATGAGCTTGTCCAATTTATACAGGAAGTGCATCCAGTTTTTGCCGTAACCCTCTCAACTCTTTAGAAGTTGCTATGTAGGTAAAATTGTGATGTCATGCCAAGTTACAACCTTTTTAGAGTTCATTTGTACTGCTTTTCAAACTCAGGGTCATTTAGCTCAAAATAAATCATTAAATGCATGAAAAATATCAAATGAAGTCAGAAAGGATTGAAAATTGATGATCTGCCTTTGAATGGTGCATATTGAACACACATAAAGTATGGAGTTAAAATAATTTTTTAAAAATGAAATCCCTTTGTAATAGATGAGTTTTCGTCCGAAACCCTCATACTTCTTACGAGATTGTCCAATTTGTACACAAAGTGCATCCAGTTTTTGCCGTAACCCTCTCAACTCTTAAGAAGTTTCTATGTGGGTGAAATTACGATGTCACGTCAAGTTACAACCTTTTTAGAGTTCGTTTGTAATGCTCTTCAAACTCAGGGTCATTTAGCTCAAAATAAATCATTAAATGCATGAAAAATATCAAATGAAGTCAGAAAGGGGTTAAAATTGATGATGTGCCTTTGAATGGTGCATATTGAACACACAAAAAGTATGGAGTTAAATAAGTTATTAGAAATGAAATCCCTTTTGTAATAGATGAGTTTTAGTCCAAAACCCTCAAACTTCTTATGAGATTGTCCAATTTGTACACGAAGTGCGTCCAGCTTTTGCCGTAACCCTCTCAACTCTTTAGAAGTTTCTATGTGGGTGAAATTATGAGGTCATGCCAAGTTACAACCTTTTTAGAGTTCATTTCTACTACTTTTCAAACTCACGGTCATTTAGCTGAAAATAAATCATTAAATGCATGAAAAATATCAAATGAAGTCAGAAAGGGTTGAAAATTGATGATGTGCCTTTGAATGGTTCATTTTGAACACACAAAAAGTATCGAGTTAAATAAGTTATTAAAAATGAAATCCCTTTTGTAATAGATGAGTTTTGGTCCAAAACCCTCATACTTCTTATGAGATTGTCCACTTTGTAGACAAAGTGCATCCAGTTTTTGCCGTAACCCTCTCAACTCTTTAGAAGTTTCTATGTGGGTGAAATTATGATGTCACGTCAAGTTACAACCTTTTTAGAGTTCATTTGTATTGCTCTTCAAACTCAGGGTCATTTAGCTCAAAATAAATCATGAAATGCATGAAAAATATCAAATGAACTCAGAAAGGGTTGAAAATTGATGATGTGCCTTTGAATTGTTCGTATTGAACACACACAAAGTATGGAGTTAAATAAGTTATTAAAATTGAAATCCCTTTCGTAATAGATGAGTTTTAGCCCGAAACCCTCATACTTCTTATGAGCTTGTCCAATTTATACAGGAAGTGCATCCAGTTTTTGCCGTAACCCTCTCAACTCTTTAGAAGTTGCTATGTAGGTAAAATTGTGATGTCATGCCAAGTTACAACCTTTTTAGAGTTCATTTGTACTGCTTTTCAAACTCAGGGTCATTTAGCTCAAAATAAATCATTAAATGCATGAAAAATATCAAATGAAGTCAGAAAGGATTGAAAATTGATGATCTGCCTTTGAATGGTGCATATTGAACACACATAAAGTATGGAGTTAAAATAATTTTTTAAAAATGAAATCCCTTTGTAATAGATGAGTTTTCGTCCGAAACCCTCATACTTCTTACGAGATTGTCCAATTTGTACACAAAGTGCATCCAGTTTTTGCCGTAACCCTCTCAACTCTTAAGAAGTTTCTATGTGGGTGAAATTACGATGTCACGTCAAGTTACAACCTTTTTAGAGTTCGTTTGTAATGCTCTTCAAACTCAGGGTCATTTAGCTCAAAATAAATCATTAAATGCATGAAAAATATCAAATGACGTCAGAAAGGGTTGAAAATTGATGATGTGCCTTTGAATGGTTCATATTGAACACACGAAAAGTATGGAGTTAAATAAGTTATTAAAAATGAAATCCCTTCTGTAATAGATGAGTTTTAGTCCGAAACCCTCATACTTCTTATGAGATTGTCCAATTTGTACACAAAGTGCATCCAGTTTTTGCCGTAACCCTCTCAACTCTTTAGAAGTTGCTATTTGGGTCAAATTATGATGTCATGCCAAGTTACAACCTTTTTAGAGTTCATTTGTACTGCTTTTCAAACTCAGGGTCATTTAGCTCAAAATAAATCATTAAATGCATGAAAAATATCAAATGAACTCAGAAAGGGTTGAAAATTGATGATCTGCCTTTGAATGGTGCATATTGAACACACACAAAGTATGGAGTTAAAATAATTTTTTAAAAATGAAATCCCTTTGTAACAGATGAGTTTTCGTCCGAAACCCTCATACTTCTTATGAGATTGTCCAATTTGTACACAAAGTGCATCCAGTTTTTGCCGTAACCCTCTCAACTCTTAAGAAGTTTCTATGTTGGTGAAATTATGATGTCACGTCAAGTTACAACCTTTTTAGAGTTCATTTCTAATGCTCTTCAAACTCAGGGTCATTTAGCTCAAAATAAATCATTAAATGCATGAAAAATATCAAATGAAGTGAGAAAGGGGTTAAAATTGATGATGTGCCTTTGAATGGTGCATATTGAACACACAAAAAGTATGGAGTTAAATAAGTTATTAAAAATGAAATCCCTTTTGTAATAGATGAGTTTTAGTCCAAAACCCTCAAACTTCTTATGAGATTGTCCAATTTGTACACGAATTGCGTCCAGTTTTTGCCGTAACCCTCTCAACTCTTTAGAAGTTTCTATGTGGGTGAAATTATGAGGTCATGCCAAGTTACAACCTTTTTAGAGTTCATTTCTACTACTTTTCAAACTTAGGGTCATTTAGCTCAAAATAAATCATTAAATGCATGAAAAATATCAAATGAAGTCAGAAAGGGTTGAATATTGATGATGTTCCTTTGAATGGTTCATATTGAACACACAAAAAGTATCGAGTTAAATAAGTTATTAAAAATGAAATCCCTTTTGTAATAGATGAGTTTTGGTCCAAAACCCTCATACTTCTTATGAGATTGTCCAATTTGTACACAAAGTGCATCCAGTTTTTGCCGTAACCCTCTCAACTCTTAAGAAGTTTCTATGTGGGTGAAATTATGATGTCACGTCAAGTTACAACCTTTTTAGAGTTCATTTGTATTGCTCTTCAAACTCAGGGTCATTTAGCTCAAAATAAATCATGAAATGCATGAAAAATATCAAATGAAGTCAGAAAGGGTTGAAAATTGATGATGTGTCTTTGAATGGTTCGTATTGAACACACACAAAGTATGGAGTTAAATAAGTTATTAAAAATGAAATCCCTTTTGTAATAGATGAGTTTTAGCCCGAAACCCTCATACTTCTTATGAGATTGTCCAATTTATACACGAAGTGCATCCAGTTTTTGCCGTAACCCTCTCAACTCTGTAGAAGTTGCTATTTGGGTGAAATTATGATGTCATGCCAAGTTACAACCTTTTTAGATTTCATTTGTACTGCTTTTCGAAGTCAAGGTCATTTAGCTCAAAATAAATCATTAAATGCGAGAAAAATATCAAATGAAGTCAGAAAGGGTTGAAAATTGATGATGTGCCTTTGAATGGTTGATATTGAACACACAAAAAGTATGGAGTTAAATAGGTTATTATAAATGAAAACCCTTTTGTAATAGATGAGTTTTGGTCCAAAACCCTCATACTTCTTATGAGATTGTCCAATCTGTACACGAAGTGCGTCCAGTTTTTGCCGTAACCCTCTCAACTCTTTAGAAGTTTCTATGTGGGTGAAATTATGAGGTCATGCCAAGTTACAACCTTTTTAGAGTTCGTTTCTACTGCTTTTCAAACTCAGGGTCATTTAGCTCAAATAAATCATTAAATGCATGAAAAATATCAAATGAAGTCAGAAAGGGTTGAGAATTGATGATGTGCCTTTGAATGGTTCATATTGAACACACAAAAAGTATGGAGTTAAATAAGTTATTAAAAATGAAATCCCTTTTGTAATAGATGAGTTTTGGTCCAAAACCCTCATACTTCTTATGAGATTGTCCAATTTGTACACAAAGTGCATCCAGTTTTTGCCGTAACCCTCTCAACTCTTTAGAAGTTGCTATTTGGGTCAAATATAGATGTCATGCCAAGTTACAACCTTTTTAGATTTCATTTGTAATGCTCTTCAAACTCAGGGTCATTTAGCTCAAAATAAATCATTAAATGCATGAAAAATATCAAATGAAGTCAGAAAGGGTTGAAAATTGATGATCTCCCTTTGAATGGTGCATATTGAACACACACAAAGTATGGTGTTAAAATAATTTTTTAAAAATGAAATCCCTTTGTAACAGATGAGTTTTCGTCCGAAACCCTCATACTTCTTATGAGATTGTCCAATTTGTACACAAAGTGCATCCAGTTTTTGCCGTAACCCTCTCAACTCTTAAGAAGTTTCTATGTGGGTGAAATTACGATGTCACGTCAAGTTACAACCTTTTTAGAGTTCATTTGTAATGCTCTTCAAACTCAGGGTCATTTAGCTCAAAATAAATCATTAAATGCATGAAAAATATCAAATGAAGTCAGAAAGGGTTGAAAATTGATGATGTGCCTTTGAATGGTTCATATTGAACACACAAAAAGTATGGAGTTAAATAAGTTATTAAAAATGAAATCCCTTTTGTAATAGATGAGTTTTAGTCCGAAACCGTCATTCTTCTTATGAGATTGTCCAATTTGTACACGAATTGCATCCAGTTTTTGCCGTAACCCTCTCAACTCTTTAGAAGTTAATATTTGGGTCAAATTATGATGTCATGCCAAGTTACAACCTTTTTAGAGTTCATTTGTACTGCTTTTCAAACTCAGGGTCATTTAGCTCAAAATAAATCATTAAATGCATGAAAAATATCAAATGAAGTCAGAAAGGGTTGAAAATAGATGATGTGCCTTTGAATGGTGCATATTGAACACACAAAAAGTATGGAGTCAAATAGGTTATTATAAATGAAAACCCTTTTGTAATAGATGAGTTTTGGCCCAAAACCCTCATACTTCTTATGAGATTGTCCAATCTGTACACGAAGTGCGTCCAGTTTTTGCCGTAACCCTCTCAACTCTTTAGAAGTTTCTGTGTGGGTGAAATTATGAGGTCATGCCAAGTTACAACCTTTTTAGAGTTCGTTTCTACTGCTTTTCAAACTCAGGGTCATTTAGCTCAAATAAATCATTAAATGCATGAAAAATATCAAATGAAGTCAGAAAGGGTTGAGAATTGATGATGTGCCTTTGAATGGTTCATATTGAACACACAAAAAGTATGGAGTTAAATAAGTTATTAAAAATGAAATCCCTTTTGTAATAGATGAGTTTTGGTCCAAAACCCTCATACTTCTTATGAGATTGTCTAATTTGTACACAAAGTGCATCCAGTTTTTGCCGTAACCCTCTCAACTCTTTAGAAGTTGCTATTTGGGTCAAATATAGATGTCATGCCAAGTTACAACCTTTTTAGATTTCATTTGTAATGCTCTTCAAACTCAGGGTCATTTAGCTCAAAATAAATCATTAAATGCATGACAAATATCAAATGAAGTCAGAAAGGGTTGAAAATTGATGATCTGCCTTTGAATGGTGCATATTGAACACACACAAAGTATGGAGTTAAAATAATTTTTTAAAAATGAAATCCCCTTGTAACAGATGAGTTTTCGTCCGAAACCCTCATACTTCTTATGAGATTGTCCAATTTGTACACAAAGTGCATCCAGTTTTTGCCGTAACCCTCTCAACTCTTAAGAAGTTTCTATGTGGGTGAAATTACGATGTCACGTCAAGTTACAACCTTTTTAGAGTTCATTTGTAATGCTCTTCAAACTCAGGGTCATTTAGCTCAAAATAAATCATTAAATGCATGAAAAATATCAAATGAAGTCAGAAAGGGTTGAAAATTGATGATCTGCCTTTGAATGGTGCATATTGAACACACACAAAGTATGGAGTTAAAATAATTTTTTAAAAATGAAATCCCTTTGTAACAGATGAGTTTTCGTCCGAAACCCTCATACTTCTTATGAGATTGTCCAATTTGTACACAAAGTGCATCCAGTTTTTGCCGTAACCCTCTCAACTCTTAAGAAGTTGCTATGTTGGTGAAATTATGATGTCACGTCAAGTTACAACCTTTTTAGAGTTCATTTGTAATGCTCTTCAAACTCAGGGTCATTTAGCTCAAAATAAATCATTAAATGCATGAAAAATATCAAATGAAGTCAGAAAGGGGTTAAAATTGATGATGTGCCTTTGAATGGTGCATATTGAACACACAAAAAGTATGGAGTTAAATAAGTTATTAAAAATGAAATCCCTTTTGTAATAAATGAGTTTTAGTCCAAAACCCTCAAACTTCTTATGAGATTGTCCAATTTGTACACGAATTGCGTCCAGTTTTTGCCGTAACCCTCTCAACTCTTTAGAAGTTTCTATGTGGGTGAAATTATGAGGTCATGCCAAGTTACAACCTTTTTAGAGTTCATTTCTACTACTTTTCAAACTTAGGGTCATTTAGCTCAAAATAAATCATTAAATGCATGAAAAATATCAAATGAAGTCAGAAAGGGTTGAAAATTGATGATGTGCCTTTGAATGGTTCATATTGAACACACAAAAAGTATCGAGTTAAATAAGTTATTAAAAAAGAAATCCCTTTTGTAATAGATGAGTTTTGGTCCAAAACCCTCATACTTCTTATGAGATTGTCCAATTTGTACACAAAGTGCATCCAGTTTTTGCCGTAACCCTCTCAACTCTTAAGAAGTTTCTATGTGGGTGAAATTATGATGTCACGTCAAGTTACAACCTTTTTAGAGTTCATTTGTATTGCTCTTCAAACTCAGGGTCATTTAGCTCAAAATAAATCATGAAATGCATGAAAAATATCAAATGAAGTCAGAAAGGGTTGAAAATTGATGATGTGTCTTTGAATGGTTCGTATTGAACACACACGAAGTATGGAGTTAAATAAGTTATTAAAAATGAAATCCCTTTTGTAATAGATGATTTTTAGCCCGAAACCCTCATACTTCTTATGAGATTGTCCAATTTATACACGAAGTGCATCCAGTTTTTGCCGTAACCCTCTCAACTCTTTAGAAGTTGCTATTTGGGTGAAATTATGATGTCATGCCAAGTTACAACCTTTTTAGATTTCATTTGTACTGCTTTTCGAAGTCAAGGTCATTTAGCTCAAAATAAATCATTAAATGCGAGAAAAATATCAAATGAAGTCAGAAAGGGTTGAAAATTGATGATGTGCCTTTGAATGGTTGATATTGAACACACAAAAAGTATGGAATTAAATAGGTTATTATAAATGAAAACCCTTTTGTAATAGATGAGTTTTGGTCCAAAACCCTCATACTTCTTATGAGATTGTCCAATCTGTACACGAAGTGCGTCCAGTTTTTGCCGTAACCCTCTCAACTCTTTAGAAGTTTCTATGTGGGTGAAATTATGAGGTCATGCCAAGTTACAACCTTTTTAGAGTTCGTTTCTACTGCTTTTCAAACTCAGGGTCATTTAGCTCAAATAAATCATTAAATGCATGAAAAATATCAAATGAAGTCAGAAAGGGTTGAGAATTGATGATGTGCCTTTGAATGGTTCATATTGAACACACAAAAAGTATGGAGTTAAATAAGTTATTAAAAATGAAATCCCTTTTGTAATAGATGAGTTTTGGTCCAAAACCCTCATACTTCTTATGAGATTGTCCAATTTGTACACAAAGTGCATCCAGTTTTTGCCGTAACCCTCTCAACTCTTTAGAAGTTGCTATTTGGGTCAAATATAGATGTCATGCCAAGTTACAACCTTTTTAGATTTCATTTGTAATGCTCTTCAAACTCAGGGTCATTTAGCTCAAAATAAATCATTAAATGCATGAAAAATATCAAATGAAGTCAGAAAGGGTTGAAAATTGATGATCTGCCTTTGAATGGTGCATATTGAACACACACAAAGTATGGAGTTAAAATAATTTTTTAAAAATGAAATCCCTTTGTAACAGATGAGTTTTCGTCCGAAACCCTCATACTTCTTATGAGATTTTCCAATTTGTACACAAAGTGCATCCAGTTTTTGCCGTAACCCTCTCAACTCTTAAGAAGTTTCTATGTGGGTGAAATTACGATGTCACGTCAAGTTACAACCTTTTTAGAGTTCATTTGTAATGCTCTTCAAACTCAGGGTCATTTAGCTCAAAATAAATCATTAAATGCATGAAAAATATCAAATGAAGTCAGAAAGGGTTGAAAATTGATGATGTGCCTTTGAATGGTTCATATTGAACACACAAAAAGTATGGAGTTAAATAAGTTATTAAAAATGAAATCCCTTTTGTAATAGATGAGTTTTAGTCCGAAACGGTCATTCTTCTTATGAGATTGTCCAATTTGTACACGAATTGCATCCAGTTTTTGCCTTAACCCTCTCAACTCTTTAGAAGTTAATATTTGGGTCAAATTATGATGTCATGCCAAGTTACAACGTTTTTAGAGTTCATTTGTACTGCTTTTCAAACTCAGGGTCATTTAGCTCAAAATAAATCATTAAATGCATGAAAAATATCAAATGAAGTCAGAAAGGGTTGAAAATAGATGATGTGCCTTTGAATGGTGCATATTGAACACACAAAAAGTATGGAGTCAAATAGGTTATTATAAATGAAAACCCTTTTGTAATAGATGAGTTTTGGCCCAAAACCCTCATACTTCTTATGAGATTGTCCAATCTGTACACGAAGTGCGTCCAGTTTTTGCCGTAACCCTCTCAACTCTTTAGAAGTTTCTGTGTGGGTGAAATTATGAGGTCATGCCAAGTTACAACCTTTTTAGAGTTCGTTTCTACTGCTTTTCAAACTCAGGGTCATTTAGCTCAAATAAATCATTAAATGCATGAAAAATATCAAATGAAGTCAGAAAGGGTTGAGAATTGATGATGTGCCTTTGAATGGTTCATATTGAACACACAAAAAGTATGGAGTTAAATAAGTTATTAAAAATGAAATCCCTTTTGTAATAGATGAGTTTTGGTCCAAAACCCTCATACTTCTTATGAGATTGTCCAATTTGTACACAAAGTGCATCCAGTTTTTGCCGTAACCCTCTCAACTCTTTAGAAGTTGCTATTTGGGTCAAATATAGATGTCACGTCAAGTTACAACCTTTTTAGAGTTCATTTGTAATGCTCTTCAAACTCAGGGTCATTTAGCTCAAAATAAATCATTAAATGCATGAAAAATATCAAATGAAGTCAGAAAGGGTTGAAAATTGATGATGTGCCTTTGAATGGTTCATATTGAACACACAAAAAGTATGGAGTTAAATAAGTTATTAAAAATGAAATCCCTTTTGTAATAGATGAGTTTTAGTCCGAAACCGTCATTCTTCTTATGAGATTGTCCAATTTGTACACGAATTGCATCCAGTTTTTGCCGTAACCCTCTCAACTCTTTAGAAGTTGCTATTTGGGTCAAATTATGATGTCATGCCAAGTTACAACCTTTTTAGAGTTCATTTGTAATGCTTTTCAAACTCAGGGTCATTTAGCTCAAAATAAATCATTAAATGCATGAAAAATATCAAACGAAGTCAGAAAGGGTTGAAAATAGATGATGTGCCTTTGAATGGTGCATATTGAACACACAAAAAGTATGGAGTTAAATAAGTTATTAAAAATGAAATCCCTTGTAACAGATGAGTTTTAGTCCAAAACCCTCATACTTCTTATGAGATTGTCCAATTTGTACACGAAGTGCGTCCAGTTTTTGCCGTAACCCTCTCAACTCTTTAGAAGTTTCTATGTGGGTGAAACTATGAGGTCATGCCAAGTTACAACCTTTTTAGAGTTCATTTCTACTACTTTTCAAACTCAGGGTCATTTAGCTCAAAATAAATCATTAAATGCATGAAAAATATCAAATGAAGTCACAAAGGGTTGAAAATTGATGATGTGCCTTCGAATGGTTCGTATTGAACACACACAATGTATGGAGTTAAATAAGTTATTAAAAATGAAATCCCTTTTGTAATAGATGAGTTTTGGTCCAAAACCCTCATAATTCTTATGAGATTGTCCAATTTGTACACAAAGTGCATCCAGTTTTTGTCGTAACCCTCTCAACTCTTTAGAAGTTGCTATTTGGGTCAAATATAGATGTCATGCCAAGTTACAACCTTTTTAGATTTCATTTGTAATGCTCTTCAAACTCAGGGTCATTTAGCTCAAAATAAATCATTAAATGCATGAAAAATATCAAATGAAGTCACAAAGGGTTGAAAATTGATGATCTGCCTTTGAATGGTGCATATTGAACACACACAAAGTATGGAGTTAAAATAATTTTTTAAAAATGAAATCCCTTTGTAACAGATGAGTTTTCGTCCGAAACCCTCATACTTCTTATGAGATTGTCCAATTTGTACACAAAGTGCATCCAGTTTTTGCCGTAACCCTCTCAACTCTTAAGAAGTTTCTATGTATGTGAAATTACGATGTCACGTCAAGTTACAACCTTTTTAGAGTTCATTTGTAATGCTCTTCAAACTCAGGGTCATTTAGCTCAAAATAAATCATTAAATGCATGAAAAATATCAAATGAAGTCAGAAAGGGTTGAAAATTGATGATGTGCCTTTGAATGGTTCATATTGAACACACAAAAAGTATGGAGTTAAATAAGTTATTAAAAATGAAATCCCTTTTGTAATAGATGAGTTTTAGTCCGAAACCGTCATTCTTCTTATGAGATTGTCCAATTTGTACACGAATTGCATCCAGTTTTTGCCGTAACCCTCTCAACTCTTTAGAAGTTAATATTTGGGTCAAATTATGATGTCATGCCAAGTTACAACCTTTTTAGAGTTCATTTGTACTGCTTTTCAAACTCAGGGTCATTTAGCTCAAAATAAATCATTAAATGCATGAAAAATATCAAATGAAGTCAGAAAGGGTTGAAAATAGATGATGTGCCTTATAATGGTGCATATTGAACACACAAAAAGTATGGAGGCAAATAGGTTATTATAAATGAAAACCCTTTTGTAATAGATGAGTTTTGGCCCAAAACCCTCATACTTCTTATGAGATTGTCCAATCTGTACACGAAGTGCGTCCAGTTTTTGCCGTAACCCTCTCAACTCTTTAGAAGTTTCTGTGTGGGTGAAATTATGAGGTCATGCCAAGTTACAACCTTTTTAGAGTTCGTTTCTACTGCTTTTCAAACTCAGGGTCATTTAGCTCAAATAAATCATTAAATGCATGAAAAATATCAAATTAAGTCAGAAAGGGTTGAGAATTGATGATGTGCCTTTGAATGGTTCATATTGAACACACAAAAAGTATGGAGTTAAATAAGTTATTAAAAATGAAATCCCTTTTGTAATAGATGAGTTTTGGTCCAAAACCCTCATACTTCTTATGAGATTGTCCAATTTGTACACAAAGTGCATCCAGTTTTTGCCGTAACCCTCTCAACTCTTTAGAAGTTGCTATTTGGGTCAAATATAGATGTCATGCCAAGTTACAACCTTTTTAGATTTCATTTGTAATGCTCTTCAAACTCAGGGTCATTTAGCTCAAAATAAATCATTAAATGCATGAAAAATATCAAATGAAGTCAGAAAGGGTTGAAAATTGATGATCTGCCTTTGAATGGTGCATATTGAACACACACAAAGTATGGAGTTAAAATAATTTTTTAAAAATGAAATCCCCTTGTAACAGATGAGTTTTCGTCCGAAACCCTCATACTTCTTATGAGATTGTCCAATTTGTACACAAAGTGCATCCAGTTTTTGCCGTAACCCTCTCAACTCTTAAGAAGTTTCTATGTGGGTGAAATTACGATGTCACGTCAAGTTACAACCTTTTTAGAGTTCATTTGTAATGCTCTTCAAACTCAGGGTCATTTAGCTCAAAATAAATCATTAAATGCATGAAAAATATCAAATGAAGTCAGAAAGGGTTGAAAATTGATGATGTGCCTTTGAATGGTTCATATTGAACACACAAAAAGTATGGAGTTAAATAAGTTATTAAAAATGAAATCCCTTTTGTAATAGATGTGTTTTAGTCCGAAACCGTCATTCTTCTTATGAGATTGTCCAATTTGTACACGAATTGCATCCAGTTTTTGCCGTAACCCTCTCAACTCTTTAGAAGTTGCTATTTGGGTCAAATTATGATGTCATGCCAAGTTACAACCTTTTTAGAGTTCATTTGTACTGCTTTTCAAACTCAGGGTCATTTAGCTCAAAATAAATCATTAAATGCATGAAAAATATCAAACGAAGTCAGAAAGGGTTGAAAATAGATGATGTGCCTTTGAATGGTGCATATTGAACACACAAAAAGTATGGAGTTAAATAAGTTATTAAAAATGAAATCCCTTTTGTAATAGATGAGTTTTAGTCCAAAACCATCAAACTTCTTATGAGATTGTCCAATTTGTACACGAAGTACGTCCAGTTTTTGCCGTAACCCTCTCAACTCTTTAGAAGTTTCTATGTGGGTGAAATTATGAGGTCATGCCAAGTTACAACCTTTTTAGAGTTCATTTCTACTACTTTTCAAACTCAGGGTCATTTAGCTCAAAATAAATCATTAAATGCATGAAAAATATCAAATGAAGTCAGAAAGGGTTGAAAATTGATGATGTGCCTTTGAATGGTTCATATTGAACACACAAAAAGTATCGTGTTAAATAAGTTATTAACATTGAAATCCCTTTTGTAATAGATGAGTTTTGGTCCAAAACCCTCATACTTCTTATGAGATTGTCCAATTTGTACACAAAGTGCATCCAGTTTTTGCCGTAACCCTCTCAACTCTTAAGAAGTTTCTATGTGGGTGAAATTATGATGTCACGTCAAGTTACAACCTTTTTAGAGTTTATTTGTATTGCTCTTCAAACTCAGGGTCATTTAGCTCAAAATAAATCATGAAATGCATGAAAAATATCAAATGAAGTCAGAAAGGGTTGAAAATTGATGATGTGCCTTTGAATGGTTCGTATTTAACACACACAATGTATGGAGTTAAATAAGTTATTAAAAATGAAATCCCTTTTGTAATAGATGAGTTTTAGCCCGAAACCCTCATACTTCTTATGAGATTGTCCAATTTATACACGAAGTGCATCCAGTTTTTGCCGTAACCCTCTCAACTCTTTAGAAGTTGCTATTTGGGTGAAATTATGATGTCATGCCAGGTTACAACCTTTTCAGATTTCATTTGTACTACTTTTCGAACTCAAGGTCATTTAGCTCAAAATAAATCATTAAATGCGAGAAAAATATCAAATGAGGTCAGAAAGGGTTGAAAATTGATGATGTGCCGTTGAATGGTTGATATTGAACACACAAAAAGTATGGAGTTAAATAGGTTATTAAAAATGAAAACCCTTTTGTAATAGATGAGTTTTGGTCCAAAATCCTCATACTTCTTATGAGATTGTCCAATTTGTACACGAAGTGCGTCCAGTTTTTGCCGTAACCCTCTCAACTCTTTAGAAGTTTCTATGTGGGTGAAATTATGAGGTCATGCCAAGTTACAACCTTTTTAGAGTTCGTTTCTACTGCTTTTCAAACTCAGGGTCATTTAGCTCAAATAAATCATTAAATGCATGAAAAATATCAAATGAAGTCAGAAAGGGTTGAAAATTGATGATGTGCCTTTGAATGGTTCATATTGAACACACAAAAAGTATGGAGTTAAATAAGTTATTAAAAATCAAATCCCTTTTGTAATAGATGAGTTTTGGTCCAAAACCCTCATACTTCTTATGAGATTGTCCAATTTGTACACAAAGTGCATCCAGTTTTTGCCGTAACCCTCTCAACTCTTTAGAAGTTGCTATTTGGGTCAAATATAGATGTCATTCCAAGTTACAACCTTTTTAGAGTTCATTTGTACTGCTTTTCAAACTCAGGGTCATTTAGCTCAAAATAAATCATTAAATGCATGAAAAATATCAAGTGAAGTCAGAAAGGGTTGAAAATAGATGATGTGCCTTTGAATGGTGCATATTGAACACACAAAAAGTATGGAGTTAAAATAAGTTATTAAAAATGAAATCCCTTTGCAGTTGATGAGTTTTGGTCCGAAACACTCATACTTCTTATGAGATTGTCCAATTTGTACATGAAGTGCGTCCAGTTTTTGCTATAACCCTCTCAAATCTTCCGAAGTTGCTATGTGGGTGAAATTGTGATGTCATGCCAAGTTACAACCTTTTTAGAGTTCATTTGTACTGCTTTTCAAACTCAGGGTCATTTAGCTCAAAAGAAATCATTAAATGCATGAAAAATATCAAATGAAGTCAGAAAGAGTTGAAAATTGATGATCTGCCTTTGAATGGTGCATATTGAACACACACAAAGTATGGAGTTAAAATAATTTTTTAAAAATGAAATCCCTTTGTAACAGATGAGTTTTCGTCCGAAACCCTCGTACTTCTTATGAGATTGTCCAATTTGTACACAAAGTGCATCCAGTTTTTGCCGTAACCCTCTCAACTCTTAAGAAGTTTCTATGTGGGTGAAATTACGATGTCACGTCAAGTTACAACCTTTTTAGAGTTCATTGTAATGCTCTTCAAACTCAGGGTCATTTAGCTCAAAATAAATCATTAAATGCATGAAAAATATCAAATGAAGTCAGAAAGGGTTGAAAATTGATGATGTGCCTTTGAATGCTTCATATTGAACACACAAAAAGTATGGAGCTAAATAAGTTATTAAAAATGAAATCCCTTTGGTAATAGATGAGTTTTAGTCCGAAACCCTCATACTTCTTATGAGTTTGTCCAATTTGTACACGAATTGCATCCAGTTTTTGCCGTAACCCTCTCAACTCTTTAGAAGTTGCTATTTGGGTCAAATTATGATGTCATGCCAAGTTACAACCTTTTTAGAGTTCATTTGTACTGCTTTTCAAACTCAGGGTCATTTAGCTCAAAATAAATCATTAAATGCATCAAAAATATCAAATGAAGTCAGAAAGGGTTGAAAATAGATGATGTGCCTTTGAATGGTGCATATTGACAACACAAAAACTATGGGGTTAAAATAAGTTATTAAAAATGAAATCCCTTTGCAGTTGATGAGTTTTGGTCCGAAACACTCATACTTCTTATGAGATTGTCTAATTTGTACACGAAGTGCTTCCAGTTTTTGCCGTAACGCTCTCAACTCTTTCGAAGTTGTTATGTGGGTGAAATTGTGATGTCATGCCAAGTTACAACCTTTTTAGAGTTCATTTGTACTGCTTTTCAAACGCAGGGTCATTTAGCTCAAAATAAATCATTAAATGCATGAAAAATATCAAATGAAGTCAGAAAGGGTTGAAAATTGATGATCTGCCTCTGAATGGTGCATATTGAACACACACAAAGTATGGAGTTAAAATAATTTTTTAAAAATGAAATCCCTTTGTAACAGATGAGTTTTCGTCCGAAACCCTCATACTTCTTATGAGATTGTCCAATTTGTACACAAAGTGCATCCAGTTTTTTCCGTAACCCTCTCAACTCTTAAGAAGTTTCTATGTGGGTGAAATTATGATGTCACGTCAAGTTACAACCTTTTTAGAGTTCATTTGTAATGCTCTTCAAACTCAGGGTCATTTAGCTCAAAATAAATCATTAAATTCATGAAAAATATCAAATGAAGTCAGAAAGGGGTTAAAATTGATGATGTGCCTTTGAATGGTGCATATTGAACACACAAAAATTATGGAGTTAAATAAGTTATTAAAAATGAAATCCCTTTTGTAATAGATGAGTTTTAGTCCAAAACACTCAAACTTCTTATGAGATTGTCCAATTTGTACACGAAGTGCGTCCAGTTTTTGCCGTAACCCTCTCAACTCTTTAGAAGTTTCTATGTGGGTGAAATTATGAGGTCATGCCAAGTTACAACCTTTTTAGAGTTCATTTCTACTGCTTTTCAAACTCAGGGTCATTTAGCTCAAAATAAATCATTAAATGCATGAAAAATATCAAATGAAGTCAAAAAGGGTTGAAAATTGATGATGTGCCTTTGAATGGTTCATATTGAACACACAAAAATTATGGAGTTAAATAAGTTATTAAAATTGAAATCCCTTTTGTAATAGATGAGTTTTGGTCCAAAACCCTCATACTTCTTATGAGATTGTCCAATTTGTACACAAAGTGCATCCAGTTTTTGCCGTAACCCTCTCAATTCTTAAGAAGTTTCTATGTGGGTGAAATTATGATGTCACGTCAAGTTACAACCTTTTTAGAGTTCATTTGTATTGCTCTTCAAACTCAGGGTCATTTAGCTCAAAATAAATCATGAAATGCATGAAAAATATCAAATGAAGTCAGAAAGGGTTGAAAATTGATGATGTGCCTTTCAATGGTTCGTATTGAACACACACAAAGTATGGAGTTAAATAAGTTATTAAAAATGAAATCCCTTTTGTAATAGATGAGTTTTAGCCTGAAACCCTCATACTTCTTATGAGATTGTCCAATTTATACACGAAGTGCATCCAGTTTTTGGCGAAACCCTCTCAACACTTTAGAAGTTGCTATTTGGGTGAAATTATGATGTCATGCCAAGTTACAACCTTTTTAGATTTCATTTGTACTGCTTTTCAAACTCAAGGTCATTTAGCTCAAAATAAATCATTAAATGCGAGAAAAATATCAAATGAAGTCAGAAAGGGTTGAAAATTGATGATGTGCCTTTGAATTGTTGATATTGAACACACAAAAAGTGTGGAGTTAGATAGGTTATTAAAAATGAAATCCCTTTGCAGTTGATGAGTTTTGGTCCGAAACACTCATACTTCTTATGAGATTGTCTAATTTGTACACGAAGTGCTTCCAGTTTTTGCCGTAACGCTCTCAACTCTTTCGAAGTTGCTATGTGAGTGAAATTGTGATGTCATGCCAAGTTACAACCTTTTTAGAGTTCATTTGTACTGCTTTTCAAACTTAGGGTCATTTAGCTCGAAATAAATCATTAAATGCATGAAAAATATCAAATGAAGTCAGAAAGGGTTGAAAATTGATGATCTGCCTCTGAATGGTGCATATTGAACACACACAAAGTATGGAGTTAAAATAATTTTTTAAAAATGAAATCCCTTTGTAACAGATGAGTTTTCGTCCGAAACCCTCATACTTCTTATGAGATTGTCCAATTTGTACACAAAGTGCATCCAGTTTTTGCCGTAACCCTCTCAACTCTTAAGAAGTTTCTATGTGGGTGAAATTATGATGTCACGTCAAGTTACAACCTTTTTAGAGTTCATTTGTAATGCTCTTCAAACTCAGGGTCATTTAGCTCAAAATAAATCATTAAATGCATGAAAAATATCAAATGAAGTCAGAAAGGGGTTAAAATTGATGATGTGCCTTTGAATGGTGCATATTGAACACACAAAAATTATGGAGTTAAATAAGTTATTAAAAATGAAATCCCTTTTGTAATAGATGAGTTTTAGTCCAAAACACTCAAACTTCTTATGAGATTGTCCAATTTGTACACGAAGTGCGTCCAGTTTTTGCCGTAACCCTCTCAACTCTTTAGAAGTTTCTATGTGGGTGAAATTATGAGGTCATGCCAAGTTACAACCTTTTTAGAGTTCATTTCTACTGCTTTTCAAACTCAGGGTCATTTAGCTCAAAATAAATCATTAAATGCATGAAAAATATCAAATGAAGTCAGAAAGGGTTGAAAATTGATGATGTGCCTTTGAATGGTTCATATTGAACACACAAAAATTATGGAGTTAAATAAGTTATTAAAATTGAAATCCCTTTTGTAATAGATGAGTTTTGGTCCAAAACCCTCATACTTCTTATGAGCTTGTCCAATTTGTACACAAAGTGCATCCAGTTTTTGCCGTAACCCTCTCAATTCTTAAGAAGTTTCTATGTGGGTGAAATTATGATGTCACGTCAAGTTACAACCTTTTTAGAGTTCATTTGTATTGCTCTTCAAACTCAGGGTCATTTAGCTCAAAATAAATCATGAAATGCATGAAAAATATCAAATGAAGTCAGAAAGGGTTGAAAATTGATGATGTGCCTTTCAATGGTTCGTATTGAACACACACAAAGTATGGAGTTAAATAAGTTATTAAAAATGAAATCCCTTTTGTAATAGATGAGTTCTAGCCTGAAACCCTCATACTTCTTATGAGATTGTCCAATTTATACACGAAGTGCATCCAGTTTTTGCCGTAACCCTCTCAACTCTTTAGAAGTTGCTATTTGGGTGAAATTATGATGTCATGCCAAGTTACAACCTTTTTAGATTTCATTTGTACCGCTTTTCAAACTCAAGGTCATTTAGCTCAAAATAAATCATTAAATGCGAGAAAAATATCAAATGAAGTCAGAAAGGGTTGAAAATTGATGATGTGCCTTTGAATTGTTGATATTGAACACACAAAAAGTGTGGAGTTAGATAGGTTATTAAAAATGAAATCCCTTTTGTAATAGATGAGTTTTGGTCCAAAACCCTCATACTTCTTATGAGATTGTCCAATTTGTACACAAAGTGCATCCAGTTTTTGTCGTAACGCTCTCAACTCTTAAGAAGTTTCTATGTGGGTGAAATTATGATGTCACGTCAAGTTACAACCTTTTTAGAGTTCATTTGTAATGCTCTTCAAACTCAGGGTCATTTAGCTCAAAATAAATCATTAAATGCATGAAAAATATCAAATGAAGTCAGAAAGGGTTGAAAATTGATGATGTGCCTTTGAATGGTTCATATTGAGCACACAAAAATTATGGAGTTAAATAAGTTATTAAAAATGAAATCCCTTTTGTAATAGATGAGTTTTAGTCCGAAACCCTCATACTTCTTATGAGATTGTCCAATTTATACACGAATTGCATCCAGTTTTTGCCGTAACCCTCTCAACTCTTTAGAAGTTGCTATTTGGGTAAAATTATGATGTTATGCCAAGTTACAACCTTTTTAGAGTTCATTTGTACTGCTTTTCAAACTCAGGGTCATTTAGCTCAAAATAAATCATTAAATGCATGAAAAATATCAAATGAAGTCAGAAAGGGTTGAAAATTGATGATCTGCCTTTGAATGGTGCATCTTGAACACACACAAAGTATGGAGTTAAAATAATTTTTTAAAAATCAAATCCCTTTGTAACAGATGAGTTTTCGTCCGAAATCCTCATACTTCTTATGAGATTGTCCAATTTGTACACAAAGTGCATCCAGTTTTGGCCGTAACCCTCTCAACTCTTAAGAAGTTTCTATGTGGGTGAAATTATGTTGTCACGTCAAGTTACAACCTTTTTAGAGTTCATTTGTAATGCTCTTCTAACTCAGGGTCATTTAGCTCAAAATAAATCATTAAATGCATGAAAAATATCAAATGAAGTCAGAAAGGGTTGAAAATTGATGATGTGCCTTTGAATGGTGCATATTGAACACACAAAAAGTATGGAGTTAAATAAGTTATTAAAAATGAAATCCCTTTTGTAATAGATGAGTTTTTGTCCAAAACCCTCATACTTCTTATGAGATTGTCCAATTTGTACACGACGTGCGTCCAGTTTTTGCCGTAACCCTCTCAACTCTTTAGAAGTTTCTATGTGGGTGAAATTATGAGATCATGCCAAGTTACAACCTTTTTAGAGTTCGTTTCTACTGCTTTTCAAACTCAGGGTCATTTAGCTCAAAATAAATCATTAAATGCACGAAAAATATCAAATGAAGTCAGAAAGGGTTGAAAATTGATGATGTGCCTTTGAATGGTTCATATTGAACACACAAAAAGTATGGAGTTAAATAAGTTATTAAAAATGAAATCCCTTTTGTAATAGATGAGTTTTAGTCCGAAACCCTCATACTTCTTATGAGATAGTCCAATTTGTACACGAAGTGCATCCAGTTTTTGCCGTAACCCTCTCAACTCTTAAGAAGTTTCTATGTGGGTGAAATTATGATGTCACGTCAAGTTACAACCTTTTTAGAGTTCATTTGTAATGCTCTTCAAACTCAGGGTCATTTAGCTCAAAATAAATCATTAAATGCATGAAAATATCAAATGAAGTCAGAAAGGGTTGAAAATAGATGATGTGCCTTTGAATGGTGCATATTGAACACACAAAAAGTATGGAGTTAAAATAAGTTATTAAAAATGAAATCCCTTTGCAGTTGATGAGTTTTGGTCTGAAACACTCATTCTTCTTATGAGATTGTCCAATTTGTACACGAAGTACGTCCAGTTTTTGCCTTAACCCTCTCAACTCTTTCGAAGTTGCTATGTGGGTGAAATTGTGATGTCATGCCAAGTTACAACCCTTCTAGAGTTCATTTGTACTGCTTTTCAAACTCAGGGTCATTTAGCTCAAAATAAATCATTAAATGCATGAAAAATATCAAATGAAGTCAGAAAAGGTTGAAAATAGATGATGTGCCTTTGAATAGTGCGTATTGAACACACAAAAAGTATGGAGTTAAAATAAGTTATTAAAAATGAAATCCCTTTGCAGTTGATGAGTTTTGGTCCGAAACACTCATACTTCTTATGAGATTGTCCAATTTGTACACGAAGTGCGTCCAGTTTTTGCCTTAACCCTCTCAACTCTTTCGAAGTTGCTATGTGGGTGAAATTGTGATGTCATGCCAAGTTACAACCTTTTTAGAGTTCATTTGTACTGCTTTTCAAACTCAGGGTCATTTAGCTCAAAATAAATCATTAAATGCATGAAAAATATCAAATGAAGTCAGAAAGGGTTGAATATTGATGATCTGCCTTTGAATGGTGCATATTGAACACACACAAAGTATGGAGTTAAATAAGTTATTAAAAATGAAATCCCATTTGTAATAGATGAGTTTTTGTCCAAAACCCTCATACTTCTTATGAGATTGTCCAACTTGTACACGAAGTGCGTCCTGTTTTTGCCGTAACCCTCTCAAGTCTTTAGAAGTTTCTATGTAGATGAAATTTTATGTCATGCCAAGTTACAACCTTTTTAGAGTTCATTTGTACTGCTTTTCAAACTGAGGGTCATTTAGCTCAAAATAAATCATTAAATCCATGAAAAATATCAAATGAAGTCAGAAAGGGTTGAAAATTGATGATGTGCCTTTGAATGGTGCATATTGAACACACAAGAAGTATGGTGTTAAAATAAGCTATTAAAAATGAAATCCCTTTTGTAATAGATGAGTTTTAGTCTGAAACCCTCATACTTCTTATGAGATTGTCCAATTTGTACACGAATTGCATCCTGTTTTTGCCGTAACCCTCTCAACTCTTAAGAAGTTTCTATGGGGGTGAAATTATGATGTCACGTCAAGTTACAACCTTTTTAGAGTTCATTTGTAATGCTCTTCTAACTCAGGGTCATTTAGCTCAAAATAAATCATTAAATGCATGAAAAATATCAAATGAAGTCAGAAAGGGTTGGAAATTGATGATGTGCCTTTTAATGGTGCATATTGAACACAAAAAAACTATGGAGTTAAATAAGTTATTAAAAATGAAATCCCTTTTGTAATAGATGAGTTTTGGTCCAAAAGCCTCATACTTCTTATGAGATTGTCCAATTTGTACACGAAGTGCATCCGGTTTTTGCCGTAACCCTCTCAACTCTTTAGAAGTTTCTACGTGGGTGAAATTATGAGGTCATGCCAAGTTACAACCTTTTTAGAGTTCGTTTCTACTGCTTTTCAAACTCAGGGTCATTTAGCTCAAAATAAATCATTAAATGCATGAAAAATATCAAATGAAGTGAGAAAGGGTTGAAAATTGATGATGTGCCTTTGAATGGTTCATATTGAACACACAAAAAGTATGGAGTTAAATAAGTTATTAAAAATGAAATCCCTTTTGTAATAGATGAGTTTTGGTCCAAAACCCTCATACTTCTTATGAGATTGTCCAATTTGTACACAAACTGCATCCAGTTTTTGCCGTAACCCTCTCAACTCTTAAGAAGTTTCTACGTGGGTGAAATTGTGATGCCATGTCAAGTTACAACCTTTTTAGAGTTCATTTGTAATGCTCTTCAAACTCAGGGTCATTTAGCTCAAAATAAATCATTAAATGCATGAAAAATATCAAATGAAGTCAGAAAGGGTTGAAAATAGATGATGTGCCTTTGAATGGTGCATATTGAACACACAAAAAGTATGGAGTTAAAATAAGTTATTAAAAATGAAATCCCTTTGCAGTTGATGAGTTTTGGTCTGAAACACTCATTCTTCTTATGAGTTTGTCCAATTTGTACACGAAGTACGTCCAGTTTTTGCCTTAACCCTCTCAACTCTTTCGAAGTTGCTATGTGGGTGAAATTGTGATGTCATGCCAAGTTAGAACCTTTCTAGAGTTCATTTGTACTTCTTTTCAAACTCAGGGTCATTTAGCTCAAAATAAATCATTAAATGCATGAAAAATATCAAATGAAGTCAGAAAGGGTTGAAAATAGATGATGTGCCTTTGAATGGTGCATATTGAACACACAAAAAGTATGGAGTTAAAATAAGTTATCAAAAATGAAATCCCTTTTGTAATAGATGAGTCTTGGTCCAAAACCCTCATACTTCTTATGAGATTGTCCAACTTGTACACGAAGTGCATCCAGTTTTTGCCGTAACCCTCTCAACTCTTTCGAAGTTGCTATGTGGGTGAAATTGTGATGTCATGCCAAGTTACAACCTTTTTAGAGTTCATTTGTACTGCTTTTCAAACTCAGGGTCATTTAGCTCAAAATAAATCATTAAATGCATGAAAAATATCAAATGAAGTCAGAAAGGGTTGAATATTGATGATCTGCCTTTGAATCGCGTATATTGAACACAGACAAAGTATGGAGTTAAACAAGTTATTAAAAATGAAATCCCTTTTGTAATAGATGAGTTTTGGTCCAAAACCCTCAGACTTCTTATGAGATTGTCCAATTTGTACACGAAGTGCGTCCAGTTTTTCCCATAACCCTCTCAAGTCTTTAGAAGTTTCTATGTGGTTGAAATTTTATGTCATGCCAAGTTACAACCTTTTTAGAGTTCATTTCTACTGCTTTTCAAACTCAGGGTCATTTAGCTCAAAATAAATCATTAAATGCATGAAAAATATCAAATGAAGTCAAAAAGGGTTGAAAATTGATGATGTGCCTTTGAATGGTGCATATTGAACACACAAGAAGTATGGTGTTAAAATAAGTTATTAAAAATGAAATCCCTTTGCAGTTGATGAGTTTTGGTCCAAAACACTCATACTTGTTATGAGATTGTCCAATTTGTACACGAAGTGCGTCCAGTTTTTGCCGTAACCCTCTCAACTCTTTCGAAGTTGCTAAGTGGGTGAAATTATGATGTCATGCCAAGTTACAACCTTTTTAGAGTTCATTTGTACTGCTTTTCAAACTCAGGGTCATTTAGCTCAAAATAAATCATTAAATGCATGAAAAATATCAAATGAAGTCAGGAAGGGTTGAAAATTGATGATCTGCCTTTGAATGGTGCATACTGAACACACACAAAGTTTGGAGTTAAAATAATTTATTAAAAATGAAATCCCTTTGTAACAGATGAGTTTTCGTCCGGAATCCTCATACTTCTTATGAGATTGTCCAATTTGTACACAAAGTGCATCCAGTTTTTGCCATAACCCTCTCAACTCTTAAGAAGTTTCTATGTGGGTCAAATTATGATGTCACGTCAAGTTACAACCTTTTTAGAGTTCATTTGTAATGCTCTTCAAACTCAGGGTCATTTAGCTCAAAATAAATCATTAAATGCATGAAAAATATCAAATGAAGTCAGAAAGGGTTGAAAATTGATGATGTGCCTTTGAATGGTGCATATTGAACACACAAAACTATCGAGTTAAATAAGTTATTAAAAATGAAATCCCTTTTGTAATAGATGAGTTTTGGTCCAAAACCCTCATACTTCTTATGAGATTGTCCAATTTGTACACGAAGTGCGTCCAGTTTTTGTCGTAACCCTCTCAACTCTTTAGAAGTTTCTATGTGGGTGAAATTATGACGTCATGCCAGGTAACAACCTTTTTAGAGTTTGTTTCTTCTGCTTTTCAAACTCAGGGTCATTTAGCTCAAAATAAATCATTAAATGCATGAAAAATATCAAATGAAGTCAGAAAGGGTTGAAAATTGATCATGTGCCTTTGAATGGTTCATATTGAACACACAAAAAGTATGGAGTTAAATAAGTTATTAAAAATGAAATCCCTTTTGTAATAGATGAGTTTTGGTCCAAAACCCACATACTTCTCATGAGATTGTCCAATTTGTACACAAAGTGCATCCAGTTTTTGCCGTAACCCTCTCAACTCTTAAGAAGTTTCTATGTGGGTGAAATTTTGATGTCACGTCAGGTTACAACCTTTTTAGAGTTCATTTGTAATGCTCTTCAAACTCAGGGTCATTTAGCTCAAAATAAATAATTAAATGCATGAAAAATATCAAATGAAGTCAGAAAGGGTTGAAAATTGATGATCTGCCTTTGAATGGTTCATATTGAACACACAAAAAGTATGGAGTTAAATAAGTTATTAAAAATGAAATCCCTTTTGTAATAGATGAGTTTTAGTCCGAAACCCTCATACTTCTTATGAGATTGTCCAATTTGTACACGAAGTGCATCCAGTTTTTGCCGTAACCCTCTCAACTCTTAAGAAGTTTATATGTGGGTGAAATTATGATGTCACGTGAAGTTACAACCTTTTTAGAGTTCATTTGTAATGCTCTTCAAACTCAGGGTCATTTAGCTCAAAATAAATCATTAAATGCATGAAAAATATCAAATGAAGTCAGAAAGCGTTGAAAATAGATGATGTGCCTTTGAATGGTATATATTGAACACACAAAAAGTACGGAGTTAAAATAAGTTATAAAAATGAAATCCCTTTGCAGTTGATGAGTTTTGGTCCGAAACCCTCATACTTCTTATGAGATTGTCCAATTTGTACACGAAGTGCGTCCAGTTTTGGCCGTAACCCTCTCAACTCTTTAGAAGTTTCTATGTGGGTGAAATTATGAGGTCATGCCAAGTTACAACCTTTTTAGAGTTCGTTTCTACTGCTTTTCAAACTCAGGGTCATTTAGCTCAAAATAAATCATTAAATGCATGAAAAATATCAAATGAAGTTAGAAAGGGTTGAAAATTGATGATGTGCCTTTGAATGTTTCATATTGAACACACAAAAAGTATGGAGTTAAATAAGTTATTAAAAATGAAATCCCTTTTTTAATAGATGAGTTTTGGTTCAAAACCCTCATACTTCTTATGAGATTGTCCAATTTGTACACAAAGTGCATCTAGTTTTTGCCGTAACCCTCTCAACTCTTAAGAAGTTTCTATCTGGGTGAAATTATGATGTCACGTCAAGTTACAACCTTTTTAGAGTTCATTTGTAATGCTCTTCAAACTCAGGGTCATTTAGCTCAAAATAAATCATTAAATGCATGAAAATTATCAAATGAAGTCAGAAAGGGTTGAAAATTGATGATGTGCCTTTGAATGGTTCATATTGAACACACAAAAAGTATTGAGTTAAATAAGTTATTAAAAATGAAATCCCTTTTGTAATAGATGAGTTTTAGTCCGAAACCCTCATACTTCTTATGAGATTGTCCAATTTGTACACGAAGTGCATCTAGTTTTTGCCGTAACCCTCTCAACTCTTAAGAAGTTTATATGTGGGTGAAATTATGATGTCACGTGAAGCTACAACCTTTTTAGAGTTCATTTGTAATGCTCTTCAAACTCAGGGTCATTTAGCTCAAAATAAATCATTAAATGCATGAAAAATATCAAATGAAGTCAGAAAGGGTTGAAAATAGATGATGTGCCTTTGAATGGTATATATTGAACACACAAAAAGTACGGAGTGAAAATAAGTTATTAAAAATGAAATCCCTTTGTAGTTGATGAGTTTTGGTCCCAAACACTCATACTTCTTATGAGATTGTCCAATTTGTACACGAAGTGCGTCCAGTTTTTGCATTAACCCTCTCAACTCTTTCGAAGTTGCAATGTGGGTGAAATTATGATGTCATGCCAAGTTACAACCTTTCTAGAGTTCATTTGTACTGCTTTTCAAACTCAGGGTCATTTAGCTCAAAATAAATCATTAAATGCATGAAAAATATCAAATGAAGTCAGAAAGGGTTGAAAATAGATGATGTGCCTTTGAATGGTGCATATTGAACACACAAAAAGTATCGAGTTAAATAAGTTATGAAAAATGAAATCCCTTTTGTAATAGATGAGTTTTGGTCCAAAACCCTCATACTTCTTATGAGATTTTCCAAATTGTACACGAAGTGCGTCCAGTTTTTGTCGTAACCCTCTCAACTCTTTAGAAGTTTCTATGTGGGTGAAATTATGATGTCATGCCAGGTAACAACCTTTTTAGAGTTTGTTTCTTCTGCTTTTCAAACTCAGGGTCATTTAGCTCAAAATAAATCATTAAATGCATGAAAAATATCAAATGAAGTCAGAAAGGGTTGAAAATTGATCATGTGCCTTTGAATGGTTCATATTGAACACACAAAAAGTATGGAGTTAAATAAGTTATTAAAAATGAAATCCCTTTTGTAATAGATGAGTTTTGGTCCAAAACCCACATACTTCTCATGAGATTGTCCAATTTGTACACAAAGTGCATCCAGTTTTTGCCGTAACCCTCTCAACTCTTAATAAGTTTCTATGTGGGTGAAATTTTGATGTCACGTCAGGTTACAACCTTTTTAGAGTTCATTTGTAGTGCTCTTCAAACTCAGGGTCATTTAGCTCAAAATAAATCATTAAATGCATGAACAATATCAAATGAAGTCAGAAAGGGTTGAAAATTGATGATCTCCCTTTGAATGGTTCATATTGAACACACAAAAAGTATGGAGTTAAATAAGTTATTAAAAATGAAATCCCTTTTGTAATAGATGAGTTTTGGTCCAAAACCCACATACTTCTCATGAGATTGTCCAATTTGTACACAAAGTGCATCCAGTTTTTGCCGTAACCCTCTCAACTCTTAAGAAGTTTCTATGTGGGTGAAATTTTGATGTCACGTCAGGTTACAACCTTTTTAGAGTTCATTTGTAATGCTCTTCAAACTCAGGGTCATTTAGCTCAAAATAAATAATTAAATGCATGAAAAATATCAAATGAAGTCAGAAAGGGTTGAAAATTGATGATCTGCCTTTGAATGGTTCATATTGAACACACAAAAAGTATGGAGTTAAATAAGTTATTAAAAATGAAATCCCTTTTGTAATAGATGAGTTTTAGTCCGAAACCCTCATACTTCTTATGAGATTGTCCAATTTGTACACGAAGTGCGTCCAGTTTTTGCCGTAACCCTCTCAACTCTTAAGAAGTTTATATGTGGGTGAAATTATGATGTCACGTGAAGTTACAACCTTTTTAGAGTTCATTTGTAATGCTCTTCAAACTCAGGGTCATTTAGCTCAAAATAAATCATTAAATGCATGAAAAATATCAAATGAAGTCAGAAAGGGTTGAAAATAGATGATGTGCCTTTGAATGGTATATATTGAACACACAAAAAGTACGGAGTTAAAATAAGTTATAAAAATGAAATCCCTTTGCAGTTGATGAGTTTTGGTCCGAAACCCTCATACTTCTTATGAGATTGTCCAATTTGTACACGAAGTGCGTCCAGTTTTGGCCGTAACCCTCTCAACTCTTTAGAAGTTTCTATGTGGGTGAAATTATGAGGTCATGCCAAGTTACAACCTTTTTACAGTTCGTTTCTACTGCTTTTCAAACTCAGGGTCATTTAGCTCAAAATAAATCATTAAATGCATGAAAAATATCGAATGAAGTGAGAAAGGGTTGAAAATTGATGATGTGCCTTTGAATGTTTCATATTGAACACACAAAAAGTATGGAGTTAAATAAGTTATTAAAAATGAAATCCCTTTTTTAATAGATGAGTTTTGGTTCAAAACCCTCATACTTCTTATGAGATTGTCCAATTTGTACACAAAGTGCATCTAGTTTTTGCCGTAACCCTCTCAACTCTTAAGAAGTTTCTATCTGGGTGAAATTATGATGTCACGTCAAGTTACAACCTTTTTAGAGTTCATTTGTAATGCTCTTCAAACTCAGGGTCATTTAGCTCAAAATAAATCATTAAATGCATGAAAATTATCAAATGAAGTCAGAAAGGGTTGAAAATTGATGATGTGCCTTTGAATGGTTCATATTGAACACACAAAAAGTATTGAGTTAAATAAGTTATTAAAAATGAAATCCCTTTTGTAATAGATGAGTTTTAGTCCGAAACCCTCATACTTCTTATGAGATTGTCCAATTTGTACACGAAGTGCATCTAGTTTTTGCCGTAACCCTCTCAACTCTTAAGAAGTTTATATGTGGGTGAAATTATGATGTCACGTGAAGCTACAACCTTTTTAGAGTTCATTTGTAATGCTCTTCAAACTCAGGGTCATTTAGCTCAAAATAAATCATTAAATGCATGAAAAATATCAAATGAAGTCACAAAGGGTTGAAAATAGATGATGTGCCTTTGAATGGTATATATTGAACACACAAAAAGTACGGAGTGAAAATAAGTTATTAAAAATGAAATCCCTTTGCAGTTGATGAGTTTTGGTCCCAAACACTCATACTTCTTATGAGATTGTCCAATTTGTACACCAAGTGCGTCCAGTTTTTGCATTAACCCTCTCAACTCTTTCGAAGTTGCTATGTGGGTGAAATTATGATGTCATGCCAAGTTACAACCTTTCTAGAGTTCATTTGTACTGCTTTTCAAACTCAGGGTCATTTAGCTCAAAATAAATCATTAAATGCATGAAAAACATCAAATGAAGTCAGAAAGGGTTGAAAATAGATGATATGCCTTTGAATGGTGCATATTGAACACACAAAAAGTATGGAGTTAAATAGGTTATTATAAATGAAAACCCTTTTGTAATAGATGAGTTTTGGCCCAAAACCCTCATACTTCTTATGAGATTGTCCAATCTGTACACGAAGTGCGTCCAGTTTTTGCCGTAACCCTCTCAACTCTTTAGAAGCTTCTGTGTGGGTGAAATTATGAGGTCATGCCAAGTTACAACCTTTTTAGAGTTCGTTTCTACTGCTTTTCAAACTCAGGGTCATTTAGCTCAAATAAATCATTAAATGCATGAAAAATATCAAATGAAGTCAGAAAGGGTTGAGAATTGATGATGTGCCTTTGAATGGTTCATATTGAACACACAAAAAGTATGGAGTTAAATAAGTTATTAAAAATGAAATCCCTTTTGTAATAGATGAGTTTTGGTCCAAAACCCTCATACTTCTTATGACATTGTCCAATTTGTACACAAAGTGCATCCAGTTTTTGCCGTAACCCTCTCAACTCTTTAGAAGTTGCTATTTGGGTCAAATATAGATGTCATGCCAAGTTACAACCTTTTTAGAGTTCATTTGTAATGCTCTTCAAACTCAGGGTCATTTAGCTCAAAATAAATCATTAAATGCATGAAAGATATCAAATGAAGTCAGAAAGGGTTGAAAATAGATGATGTGCCTTTGAATGGTGCATATTGAACACACAAAAAGTATGGAGTTAAAATAAGTTATTAAAAATGAAATCCCTTTGCAGTTGATGAGTTTTGGTCTGAAACACTCATTCTTCTTATGAGTTTGTCCAATTTGTACACGAAGTACGTCCAGTTTTTGCCTTAACCCTCTCAACTCTTTCGAAGTTGCTATGTGGGTGAAATTGTGATGTCATGCCAAGTTAGAACCTTTCTAGAGTTCATTTGTACTTCTTTTCAAACTCAGGGTCATTTAGCTCAAAATAAATCATTAAATGCATGAAAAATATCAAATGAAGTCAGAAAGGGTTGAAAATAGATGATGTGCCTTTGAATGGTGCATATTGAACACACAAAAAATATGGAGTAAATTAGGTTATTAAAAATGAAATCCCTTTGCAGTTGTTGAGTTTTGGTCCGAAACACTCGTACTTCTTATGAGATTGTCCAATTTGTACACGAAGTTCGTCCAGTTTTTGCCATAACCCTCTCAACTCTTTCGAAGTTGCTATGTGGGTGAAATTATGATGTCATGCCAAGTTACAACCTTTTTAGAGTTCATTTGTAATCCTTTTCAAACTCAGGGTCGCATTTAGCTCAAAATAAATCATTAAATGCATGAAAAATATCAAATGAAGTCGGAAAGGGTTAGAAATTGATGATGCGCCTTTTAATGGTGCATATTGAACACACAAAAAGTAAGGATTTAAAATACGTTATTACAAATGAAGTACTTTGTAATAGATAGGTTTTGGTCCGAAACCCTTATACCTCTTATGAGATTTTGCAATTTGTACACGAAGTGCATCCAGTTTTTGCCGTAACACTTTCAACTCTCCAGAAGTTTCTATGTGGTTGAAATTATGATGTCATGCCAAGTTACAACCTTTTTAGAGTTTATTTGTACTGCTTTTCAAACTCAGGGTCATTTAGCTCAAAATAAATCATTAAATGCAGGAAAAATACCAAATGAAGTCAGAAAGGGTTGAAAATTGATGATATGCCTTTGAATGGTGCATATTGAACACACAAAAAATATGGAGTAAATTAGGTTATTAAAAATGAAATCCCTTTGCAATAGATGACTTCTTGTCCGAAACCCTCATACTTCTTATGAGATTGTCCAATTTGTACACGAAGTGCGTCCATTTTTTGTCGTAACCCTCTCAACTCTTTCGAAGTTGCTATGTGGGTGAAATTATGATGTCATGCCAAGTTCCAACCTTTTTAGAGTTCATTTGTAATCCTTTTCAAACTCAGGGTCGCATTTAGCTCAAAATAAATGAATAAATGCATGAAAATATCAAATGAAGTCAGAAAGGGTTGAAAATTGATGATGTGCCTTTTAATGGTGCATATTGAACACGCAAAAAGTATGGAGTTAAAATATGTTATTAAAAATGAAATCCCTTTGTAATAGATGAGTTTTGGTCCGAAACCCTCATACTTCTTATGAGATTGTCCAATTTGTACACGAAGTGCATCCAGTTTTTGCCATAACCCTCTCAACTCTTTATAAGTTGCTATGTGGGTGAAATTATGATGTCATGCCAAGTTACAACCTTTTTAGAGTTCACTTGTACTGCTTTTCAAACTCAGGGTCATTTAGCTCAAAATAAATCATTAAATGCATGAAAAATATCAAATGAAGTCAGAAAGGGTTGAAAATTGATGATGTGCCTTTGAATGGTGTATATTGAACACACGAAAAATATGGAGTTAAAATAGGTTATTTAAAATGAAATCCCTTTGCAATAGATAAGTTTTGGTCCGAAAAACTCATCCTTCTTATGATATTGTCCAATTTGTACACGAAGTGCGTCCAGTTTTTGTCGTAACCCTCTCAACTCTTTCGAAGTTGCTATGAGGGTGAAATTATGATGTCATGCCAAGTTCCAACCTTTTTACAGTTCATTTGTAATCCTTTTCAAACTCAGGGTCGCATTTAGCTCAAAATAAATCATTAAACGCATGAAAAATATCAAATGAAGTCGGAAAGGGTTGAAAATTGATGATGTGCCTTTGAATGGTGCATATTGAACAGACAAAAAGTACGGAGTTAAAATAAGTTATTAAAAATGAAACCCCTTTGTAATAGATGAGTTTTCGTCCGAAACCCTCATACTTCTTATGAGATTGTCCAATTTGTACACGAAGTGCATCCAGTTTTTGCCGTAACCCTCTCAACTCTTTTGAAGTGGCTATGTGGGTGAAATTATGATGTCATGCCAAGTTACAACCTTTTTAGAGTTCATTTGTAATCCTTTTCAAACTCAAGGTCGCATTTAGCTCAAAATAAATGAATAAATGCATGAAAAATATAAAATGAAGTCAGAAAGGGTTGGAAATTGATGATGTGCCTTTGAATGGTGCATATTGAACACACAAAAAGTATGGAGTTAAAATAAGTTATTAAAAATGAAACCCCTTTGTAATAGATGAGTTTTCATCCGAAACCCTCACACTTCTTATGACATTGTCCACGAATTGCATCCAGTTTTTGCCGTAACCCTGTCAACTCTTTAGAAGTTGCTATGTGGGTGAAATTATGATGTCATGCCAAGTTACAACCCTTTTAGAGTTCATTTGTAATGCTTTTCAAACTCAGGGTCATTTAGCTCAAAATAAATCATTAAATGCATGAAAAATATCAAATGATGTCAGAAAGGGTTGAAAATTGATGATGTGCGTTTGAATGGTGCATATTGAACAAACACAAAGTATGGAGTTAAATTAATTTATTAAAAATGAAATCCCTTTGTAACAGATGAGTTTTCGTCCGAAACCCTCATACTTCTTATGAGATTGTCCAATTTGTACACGAAGTGCATCAAGTTTTTGATGTAACCCTCTCAACTCTTTAGAAGTTTCTATGTGGGTGAAATTATGATGTCACGTCAAGTTACAACCTTTTAAGAGTTCATTTGTTATGCTCTTCAAACTCAGGGTCATTTAGCTCAAAATAAATCATT
The DNA here is from genome assembly GCA_022496015.1 of Hordeum marinum. Classification (NCBI taxonomy): domain Eukaryota; kingdom Viridiplantae; phylum Streptophyta; class Magnoliopsida; order Poales; family Poaceae; genus Hordeum; species Hordeum marinum. The sequence goes on along the minus strand of JAAAWK010000037.1, from coordinate 409,159 downwards.
AAATGCATGAAAAATATCAAATGAAGTCAGAAAGGGTTGAAAATTGATGATCTGCCTTTGAATGGTGCATACTGAACACACACAAAGTTTGGAGTTAAAGAAGTTATTAAAAATGAAATCCCTTTTCTAATAGATGAGTTTTGTTCCGAAACCCTCATACTTCTTATGAGATTTTCCAATTTGTACACGAAGTGCCTCCAGTTTTTGCCGTAACCCTCTAAACTCTTTCGACGTTTCTATGTGGGTGCAATTATGATGTCATGCCAAGTTACAACCTTTTTAGAGTTCATTTCTACTGCTTTTCAAACTCAGGGTCATTTAGCTCAAAATAAATCATTAAATGCATGAAAAATATCGAATGAAGTCAGAAAGGGTTGAAAATTGATGATGTGCCTTTCAATGGTGCATATTGAACAAAAAAAAGTATGGAGTTAAAATAAGTTACAAAAAATGAAATCCCTTTGCAGTTGATGAGTTTTGGTCCGAAACACTCATACTTCTTATGACATTGTCCAATTTGTACACGAATTGCATCCAATTTTTGCCGTAACCCTCTCAACTCTTTAGAAGTTGCTATTTGGGTGAAATTATGATGGCATGCCAAGTTGCAACCTTTTTAGAGTTCATTTGTACTGCTTTTCAAACTCAGGGTCATTTAGCTCAAAATAAATCATTAAATGCATGAAAAATATCAAATGAAGTCTGGAAGGGTTGAAAATTGATGATCTGCCTTTGAATGGTGCATATTGAACACACACAAAGTATGGAGTTAAAATAATTTATTAAAAATGAAATCCCTTTGTAACAGATGAGTTTTCGTCCGGAACCCTCATACTTCTTATGAGATTGTCCAATTTGTACACAAAGTGCATCCAGTTTTTGCCATAACCCTCTCAACTCTTAAGAAGTTTCTACGTGGGTGAAATTACGATTTCACGTCAAGTAACAACCTTTTTAGAGTTCATTTGTAATCTCTTCAAACTCAGGGTCATTTAGCTCAAAATAAATCATTAAATGTATGAAAAATATCAAATGAAGTCAGAAAGGGTTGAAAATTGATGATGTGCCTTTGAATGGTGCATATTGAACACACACAAAGTATGGAGTTAAAATAATTTATTAAAAATGAAATCCCTTTGTAACAGATGAGTTTTCGTCCGAAACCCTCATACTTCTTATGAGATTGCCCAATTTGAACACGAAGTGCATCCAGTTTTTGCCATAACCCTCTCAACTCTTAAGAAGTTTCTACGTGGGTGAAATTACGATGTCACGTCAAGTTACAACCTTTCTAGAGTTCATTTGTAATCTCTTCAAACTCAGGGTCATTTAGCTCAAAATAAATCATTAAATGTATGAAAAATATCAAATGAAGTCAGAAAGGGTTGAAAATTGATGATTTGCCTTTGAATGGTGCATATTGAACACACACAAAGTATGGAGTTAAAATAATTTATTAAAAATGAAATCCCTTTGTAACAGATGAGTTTTCGTCCGAAACCCTCATACTTCTTATGAGATTGTCCAATTTGTACACAAAGTGCATCCAGTTTTTGCCATAACCCTCTCAACTCTTAAGAAGTTTCTACGTGGGTGAAATTACGATGTCACGTCAAGTTACAACCTTTTTAGAGTTCATTTGTAATCTCTTCAAACTCAGGGTCATTTAGCTCAAAATAAATCATTAAATGTATGAAAAATATCAAATGAAGTCAGAAAGGGTTGAAAATTGATGATGTGCCTTTGAATGGTGCATATTGAACACACACAAAGTATGGAGTTAAAATAATTTATTAAAAATGAAATCCCTTTGTAACAGATGAGTTTTCGTCCGAAACCCTCATACTTCTTATGAGATTGCCCAATTTGAACACGAAGTGCATCCAGTTTTTGCTATAACCCTCTCAACTCTTTAGAAGTTTCTATGTGGGTGAAATTATGATGTCACGTCAAGTTACAACCTTTTAAGAGTTCATTTGTAATGCTCTTCAAACTCAGGGTCATTTAGCTCAAAATAAATCATTAAATGCATGAAAAATATCAAATGAAGTCAGAAAGGGTTGAAAATTGATGATGTGCCTTTGAATGGTTCATATTGAATACAAAAAAACTATGGAGTTAAATAAGTTATTAAAAATGAAATCCCTTTTGTAATAGATAAGTTTTGGTCTGAAACCCTCATACCTCTTATGACATTGTCCAATTTGTACACGAAGTGCCTCCAGTTTTTGCCGTAACCCTCTCAACTCTTTTGAAGTTACTATGTGGGTGCAATTATGATGTCATGCCAAGTTACAACCTTTTTAGAGTTCATTTGTAATCCTTTTCAAACTCAGGGTCGCATTTAGCTCAAAATAAATGAATAAATGCATGAAAAATATAAAATGAAGTCAGAAAGGGTTGAAAATTGATGATGTGCCTTGGAATGGTGCATATTGAACACACAAAAAGTATGGAGTTAAAATATGTTATTAAAAATGAAATTCCTTTCTAATAGGTGAGTTTTTGTCCGAAACCCTCATACTTCTTATGAGATTGTCCAATTTATACATGAAGTGCATCCAGTTTTTGCCGTAACCATCTCAACTCTTTAGAAGTTTCTATGTGGGTGAAATTATGAGGTCATGCCAAGTAACAATCTTTTTAGAGTTCATTTCTACGGCTTTTCAAACTCAGGGTCATTTGGCTCAAAATAAATCATTAAATGCATGAAAAATATCAAATGAAGTCAGAAAGGGTTGAAAATTGATGATTTGACTTTGAATGGTGCATATTGAACACACAAAAATTATGGAGTTAAAATAAGTTATTAAAAATGAAATCCCTTTGCAGTTGATGAGTTTTGGTCCGAAACACTCATACTTGTTATGAGATTGTCCAATTTGTACACGAATTGCATCCAATTTTTGCCATAACCCTCTAAACTCTTTAGAAGTTCCTATTTGGGTGAAATTGTGATGTCATGCCAAGTTACAACCTTTTTAGAGTTCATTTGTACTGCTTTTCAAACTTAGGGTCATTTAGCTCAAAATAAATCATTAAATGCATGAAAAATATCAAATGAACTCAGAAAGGGTTGAAAATTGATGATCTGCCTTTGAATGGTGCATATTGAACACACACAAAGTATGGAGTTAAAATAATTTATTAAAAATGAAATACCTTTGTAACAGATGAGTTTTCGTCCGAAACCCTCATAGTTCTTATGAGATTGTCCAATTTGTACACAAAGTGCATCCAGTTTTTGCCGTAACCCTCTCAACTCTTAAGAAGTTTCTATGTGGGTGAAATATGATGTCACGTCAAGTTACAACCTTTTTAGAGTTCATTTATAATGCTCTTCAAACTCAGGGTCATTTAGCTCAAAATAAATCATTAAATGCATGAAAAATATCAAATGAAGTCGGAAAGGGTTGAAAATTGATGATGTGCCTTTGAATGGTTCATATTGAACATACAAAAAGTATGGAGTTAAATAAGTTATTAAAAATGAAATCCGTTTTGTAATAGATGAGTTTTGGTCCAAAACCCTCATACTTCTTATAAGATTGTCCAATTTGTACACGAAGTGCGTCCAGTTTTAGCCGTAACCCTCTCAACTCTTTAGAAGTTTCTATGTGCGTGAAATTATGATGTCATGCCAAGTTACAACCTTTTTAGAGTTCATTCGTACTGCTTTTCAAACTCAGGGTCATTTAGCTCAAAATAAATCATTAAATGCATTAAAAAAATCAAATGAAGTCAGACAGGGTTGAAAATTGATAATGTGCCTTTGAATGATGCATATTGAACACATTAAAAGTATGGAGTTAAAATAAGTTACTAAAAATGAAATCCCTTTGCGGTTGATGAGTTTTGGTCCGAAACACTCATACTTCTTATGAGATTGTCCAATTTGTACACGAAGTTCGTCCAGTTTTTGCCATAACCCTCTCAACTCTTTCGAAGTTGCTATGTGGGTGAAATTATGATGTCATGCCAAGTTACAACCTTTTTAGAGTTCATTTGTAATCCTTTTCAAACTCAGGGTCGCATTTAGCTCAAAATAAATCATTAAATGCATGAAAAATATGAAATGAAGTCGGAAAGGGTTAGAAATTGATGATGCGCCTTTTAATGGTGCATATTGAACACACAAAAAGTATGGATTTAAAATACGTTATTACAAATGAAATCCCTTTGTAATAGATGAGTTTTGGTCCGAAACCCTCATACTTCTTATGAGATTGTCCAATTTGTAGACGAAGTGCATCCAGTTTTTGCCATAACCCTCTCAACTCTTTATAAGTTGCTATGTGGGTGAAATTATGATGTCATGCCAAGTTACAACCTTTTTAGAGTTCACTTGTACTGCTTTTCAAACTCAGGGTCATTTAGCTCAAAATAAATCATTAAATGCATGAAAAATATCAAATGAAGTCAGAAAGGGTTGAAAATTGATGATGTGCCTTTGAATGGTGTATATTGAACACACGAAAAATATGGAGTTAAAATAGGTTATTTAAAATGAAATCCCTTTGCAATAGATAAGTTTTGGTCCGAAAAACTCATCTTTCTTATGATATTGCCCAATTTGTACACGAAGTGCGTCCAGTTTTTGTCGTAACCCTCTCAACTATTTCGAAGTTGCTATGAGGGTGAAATTATGATGTCATGCCAAGTTCCAACCTTTTTATAGTTCATTTGTAATCCTTTTCAAACTCAGGGTCGCATTTAGCTCAAAATAAATCATTAAACGGATGAAAAATATCAAATGAAGTTGGAAAGGGTTGAAAATTGATGATGTGCCTTTGAATGGTGCATATTGAACAGACAAAAAGTATGGAGTTACAATAAGTTATTAAAAATGAAAGCCCTTTGTAATAGATGAGTTTTCGTCCGAAACCCTCATACTTCTTATGAGATTGTCCAATTTGTACACGAAGTGCATCCAGTTTTTGCCGTAACCCTCTCAACTCTTTCGAAGTTGCTATGTGGGTTAAATTATGATGTCATTCCAAGTTACAACCTTTTTAGAGTTCATTTGTACTGCTTTTCAAACTCAGGGTCATTTAGCTCAAAATAAATCATTAAATGCATGAAAAATATCAAATGATGTCAGAAAGGGTTGAAAATTGATGATGTGCGTTTGAATGGTGCATATTGAACAAACACAAAGTATGGAGTTAAATTAATTTATTAAAAATGAAATCCCTTTGTAACAGATGAGTTTTCGTCCGAAACCCTCATACTTCTTATGAGATTGTCCAATTTGTACACGAAGTGCGTCAAGTTTTTGCTGTAACCCTCTCAACTCTTTAGAAGTTTCTATGTGGGTGAAATTATGATGTAACGTCAAGTTACAACATTTTAAGAGTTCATTTGTAATGCTCTTCAAACTCAGGGTCATTTAGCTCAAAATAAATCATTAAATGCCTGAAAAATATCAAATGAAGTCAGAAAGGGTTCAAAATTGATGATGTGCCTTTGAATGGTTCATATTGAATACAAAAAAATTATGGAGTTAAATAAGTTATTAAAAATGAAATCCCTTTTCTAATAGATGAGTTTTGGTCCGAAACCCTCATACTTCTTATGAGATTTTCCAATTTGTACACGAAGTGCCTCCAGTTTTTGCCGTAACCCTCTCAACTCTTTTGAAGTTTCTATGTGGGTGCAATTATGATGTCATGCCAAGTTACAACCTTTTTAGAGTTCATTTCTACTGCTTTTCAAACTCAGGGTCATTTAGCTCAAAATAAATCATTAAATGCATGAAAAATATCGAATGAAGTCAAAACGGGTTGAAAATTGATGATGTGCCTTTGAATGGTGCATATTGAACAAAAAAAGTATGGAGTTAAAATAAGTTACTAAAAATGAAATCCCTTTGCAGTTGATGAGTTTTGGTCCGAAACACTCATACTTCTTATGACATTGTCCAATTTGTACACGAATTGCATCCAATTTTTGCCGTCGCCCTCTCAACTCTTTAGAAGTTGCTATTTGGGTGAAATTATGATGTCATGCCAAGTTGCAACCTTTTTAGAGTTCATTTGTACTGCTTTTCAAACTCAGGGTCATTTAGCTCAAAATAAATCATTAAATGCATGAAAAATATCAAATGAAGTCTGGAAGGGTTGAAAATTGATGATCTGCCTTTGAATGGTGCATATTGAACACACCCAAAGTATGGAGTTAAAATAAGTTATTAAAAATGAAACCCCTTTGTAATAGATGAGTTTTCATCCGAAACCCTCATACTTCTTATGACATTGTCCAATTTGTACACGAATTGCATCCAGTTTTTGCCGTAACCCTATCAACTCTTTAGAAGTTGCTATGTGGGTGAAATTATGATGTCATGCCAAGTTACAACCTTTTTAGAGTTCATTTGTACTGCTTTTCAAACTCAGGGTCATTTAGCTCAAAATAAATCATTAAATGCATGAAAAATATCAAATGATGTCAGAAAGGGTTGAAAATTGATGATGTGCGTTTGAATGGTGCATATTGAACAAACACAAAGTATGGAGTTAAATTAATTTATTAAAAATGAAATCCCTTTGTAACAGATGAGTTTTCGTCCGAAACCCTCATACTTCTTATGAGATTGTCCAATTTGTACACGAAGTGCATCAAGTTTTTGCTGTAACCCTCTCAACTCTTTAGAAGTTTCTATGTGGGTGAAATTATGATGTAACGTCAAGTTACAACATTTTAAGAGTTCATTTGTAATGCTCTTCAAACTCAGGGTCATTTAGCTCAAAATAAATCATTAAATGCCTGAAAAATATCAAATGAAGTCAGAAAGGGTTCAAAATTGATGATGTGCCTTTGAATGGTTCATATTGAATACAAAAAAAGTATGGAGTTAAATAAGTTATTAAAAATGAAATCCCTTTTCTAATAGATGAGTTTTGGTCCGAAACCCTCATACTTCTTATGAGATTTTCCAATTTGTACACGAAGTGCCTCCAGTTTTTGCCGTAACCCTCTCAACTCTTTTGAAGTTTCTATGTGGGTGCAATTATGATGTCATGCCAAGTTACAACCTTTTTAGAGGTCATTTCTACTGCTTTTCAAACTCAGGGTCATTTAGCTCAAAATAAATCATTAAATGCATGAAAAATATCGAATGAAGTCAAAAAGGGTTGAAAATTGATGATGTGCCTTTGAATGGTGCATATTGAACAAAAAAGTATGGAGTTAAAATAAGTTACTAAAAATGAAATCCCTTTGAAGTTGATGAGTTTTGGTCCGAAACACTCATACTTCTTATGATATTGTCCAATTTGTACACGAATTGCATCCAATTTTTGCCGTCGCCCTCTCAACTCTTTAGAAGTTGCTATTTGGGTGAAATTATGATGTCATGCCAAGTTGCAACCTTTTTAGAGTTCATTTGTACTGCTTTTCAAACTCAGGGTCATTTAGCTCAAAATAAATCATTAAATGCATGAAAAATATCAAATGAAGTCTGGAAGGGTTGAAAATTGATGATCTGCCTTTGAATGGTGCATATTGAACACACACAAAGTATGGAGTTAAAATAATTTATTAAAAATGAAATCCCTTTGTAACAGATGAGTTTTCGTCCGAAACCCTCATACTTCTTATGAGATTGTCCAATTTGTACACAAAGTGCATCCAGTTTTTGCCATAACTCTCTCCACTCTTAAGAAGTTTCTACGTGGGTGAAATTATGATGTCACGTCAAGTTACAACCTTTTTAGAGTTCATTTGTAATCTCTTCAAACTCAGGGTCATTTAGCTCAAAATAAATCATTAAATGTATGAAAAATATCAAATGAAGTCAGAAAGGGTTGAAAATTGATGATGTGCCTTTCAATGGTGCATATTGAACGCACACAAAGTATGGAGTTAAAATAATTTATTAAAAATGAAATCCCTTTGTAACAGATGAGTTTTCGTCCGAAACCCTCATACTTCTTATGAGATTGCCCAATTTGAACACGAAGTGCATCCAGTTTTTGCTATAACCCTCTCAACTCTTTAGAAGTTTCTATGTGGGTGAAATTATGATGTCACGTCAACTTACAACCTTTTAAGAGTTTATTTGTAATCCTCTTCAAACTCAGGGTCATTTAGCTCAAAATAAATCATTAAATGCACGAAAAATATCAAATGAAGTCAAAAAGGGTTGAAAATTGATGATGTGCCTTTGAATGGTTCATATTGAATACAAAAAAACTATGGAGTTAAATAAGTTATTAAAAATGAAATCCCTTTTGTAATAGATGAGTTTTGGTCTGAAACCCTCATACTTCTTATGACATTGTCCAATTTGTACACGAAGTGCCTCCAGTTTTTGCCGTAACCCTCTCAACTCTTTTGAAGTTTCTATGTGGGTGCAATTATGATGTCATGCCAAGTTACAACCTTTTTAGAGTTCATTTGTAATCCTTTTCAAACTCAGGGTTGCATTTAGCTCAAAATAAATGAATAAATGCATGAAAAATATAAAATGAAGTCAGAAAGGGTTGAAAATTGATGATGTGCCTTGGAATGGTGCATATTGAACACACAAAAAGTATGGAGTTAAAATATGTTATTAAAAATGAAATTCCTTTCTAATAGGTGAGTTTTTGTCCGGAACCCTCATACTTCTTATGAGATTGTCCAATTTATACATGAAGTGCATCCAGTTTTTGTCGTAACCCTCTCAACTCTTTAGAAGTTTCTATGTGGGTGAAATTATGAGGTCATGCCACGTAACAACCTTTTTAGAGTTCATTTCTACTGCTTTTCAAACTCAGGGTCATTTAGCTCAAAATAAATCATTAAATGCATGAAAAATATCAAATGAAGTCAGAAAGGGTTGAAAATTGATGATGTGCCTTTGAATGGTGCATATTGAATACAAAAAATGTATGGACTTAAAATAAGTTACTAAAAATGAAATCCCTTTGCAGTTGATGAGTTTTGGTCCGAAACACTCATACTTCTTATGACATTGTCCAATTTGTACACGAATTGCATCCAATGTTTGCCGTAACCCTCTCAACTCTTTAGAAGTTGCTATTTGGGTGAAATTATGATGTCATGCCAAGTTGCAACCTTTTTAGAGTTCATTTGTACTGCTTTTCAAACTCAGGGTCATCAGCTCAAAATAAATCATTAAATGCATGAAAAATATCACATGAAGTTTGGAAGGGTTGAAAATTGATGATCTGCCTTTGAATGGTGCATATTGAACACACACAAACAATGGAGTTAAAATAATTTATTAAAAATGAAATCCCTTTGTAACAGATGAGTTTTCGTCCGAAAACCTCATACTTCTTATGAGATTGTCCAATTTGTACACAAAGTCCATCCAGTTTTTGCCGTAACCCTCTCAACTCTTAAGAAGTTTCTATGTGGGTGAAATTATGATGTCACGTCAAGTTACAACCTTTTTAGAGTTCATTTGTAATGCTCTTCAAACTCAGGGTCATTTAGCTCAAAATAAATCATTAAATGTATGAAAAATATCAAATGAAGTCACAAAGGGTTGAAAATTGATGATGTGCCTTTGAATGGTTCATATTGAACACACAAAAAGTATGGAGTTAAATAAGTTATTAAAATTGAAATCCCTTTTGTAATAGATGAGTTTTGGTCCAAAACTCTCATACTTCTTATGAGATTGTCCAATTTGTACACGAAGTGCGTCCAAATTTAGCCGTAACCCTCTCAACTCTTTAGAAGTTTCTATGTGGGTGAAATTATGATGTCATGCCAAGTTACAACCTTTTTAGAGTTCATTTCTACTGCTTTTCAAACTCCGGGTCATTTAGCTCAATATAAATCATTAAATGCATTAAAAAAATCAAATGAAGTCAGAAAGGGTTGAAAATTGATGATGTGCCTTTGAATGGTGTATATTGAACACACAAAAAGTATGGAGTTAAAATAAGTTATTAAAAATGAAATCCCTTTGCAGTTGATGAGTTTTGGTCCGAAACACTCATACTTCTTATGAGATTGTCCAATTTGTACACGAAGTGCATCCAGTTTTTGCCGTCACCCTCTCAACTCTTTCGAAGTTGCTATGTGGGTGAAATTATGATGTCATGCCAAGTTACAACCTTTTTAGAGTTCATTTGTAATCCTTTTCAAACTCAGGGACGCATTTAGCTCAAAATAAATCATTAAATGCATGAAAAATATCAAATGAAGACGGAAAGGGTTAAAAATTGATGATGCACCTTTTAACGGTGCATATTGAACACACAAAAAGTATGGATTTAAAATAGGTTATTAAAAATGAAATCCCTTTGTAATAGATAGGTTTTGGTCCGAAACCCTTATACCTCTTATGAGATTTTGCAATTTGTACACGAAGTGCATCCAGTTTTTGCCGTAACACTCTCAACTCTCCAGAAGTTTCTATGTGGTTGAATTATGTTGTCATGCCAAGTTACAACCTTTTTAGAGTTCATTTGTACTGCTTTTCAAACTCAGGGTCATTTAGCTCAAAATAAATCATTAAATGCATGAAAAATTTTAATGAAGTCAGAAAGGGTTGAAAATTGATGATATGCCTTTTAATGGTGCATATTGAACACACAAAAAGTATGGAGTTAAAATAGGTTATTAAAAATGAAATCCCTGTGTAATATATGAGTTTTGGTCCGAAACCCTCATACTTCTTATGAGATTATCCAATTTGTACACGAAGTGCATCAAGTTTTTGCCGTAACCCTCTCAACTATTTAGAAGTTGCTATGTGGGTGAAATTATGATGTCATGCCAAGTTACAACCTTTTTAGAGTTCACTTGTACTACGTTTGAAATTCAGGGTCATTTAGCTCAAAATAAATCATTAAATGCATGAAAAATACCAAATGAAGTCAGAAAGGGTTGAAAATTGATGATGTGCCTTTGAATGGTGCATATTGAACACACAAAAAGTATGGAGTTAAAATAAGTTATTAAAAATGATATTCCTTTGTAATAGATGAGTTTTTGTCCGAAACCCTCATACTTCTTATGAGATTGTCTAATTTATACATGAAGTGCATCCAGTTTTTGCCGTAACCGTCTCAACTCTTTAGAAGTTGCTATGTGGGTGAAACTATGATGTCATGCCAAGTTACAACATTTTTAGAGTTCATTTGTACTGCTTTTCAAACTCAGGGACATTTAGCTCAAAATAAATCATTAAATGCATGAAAAATATCAAATGAAGTCAGAAAGGGTTGAAAATTGATGATATGCCTTTGAATGGTGCATATTGAACACACACAAAGTATGGAGTTAAAACTATTTATTAAAAATGAAATCCCTTTGTAACAGATGAGTTTTCGTCCGAAACCCTCATACTTCTTATGAGATTGTCCAATTTGTACACGAAGTGCATCCAGTTTTTGCTGTAACCCTCTCAACTCTTAAGAAGTTTCTATGTGGGTGAAGTTATGATGTCACGTCAAGTTACAACCTTTTTAGAGTTCATATGTAATGCTCTTCAAACTCAGGGTCATTTAGCTCAAAATAAATCATTAAATGCATGAAAAATATCAAATGAAGTCAGAAAGGGTTGAAAATTGATGATGTGCCTTTGAATGGTTCATATTGAATACAAAAAAAGTATGGAGTTGAATAAGTTATTAAAAAATAAATCCCTTTTGTATTTGATGAGTTTTGGTCCGAAAAACTCATAGTTCTTATCAGATTGTCCAATTTGTACACGAAGTGCGTCCAGTTTTTGCCGTAACCCTCTCAACTCTTTCGAAGTTGCTACGTGGGTAAAATTATGATGTCATGCCAGGTTACAACCTTTTTAGAGTTCATTTGTAATCCTTTTCAAACTCAGGGTTGCATTTAGCTCAAAATAAATCATTAAATGCATGAAAAATATCAACTGAAGTTGGAAAGGGTTAAAAATTGATGATGTGCCTTTGAATGGTGCATATTGAACACACAAAAAGTATGGATTTAAAATAGGTTATTAAAAATGTAATCCCTTTGTAATAGATGAGTTTTGGTCCGAAACACTCATACTTCTTATGTGATTGTCCAATTTGTACACGAAGTCCATCCAGTTTTTGCCGTAACCCTCTCAACTCTTTCGAAGTTGCTATGTGGGTGAAACTATGATGTCATGCCAAGTTACAACCTTTTTAGAGTTCATTTGTAATCCTTTTCAAACTCAGGGTCGCATTTAGCTCAAAATAAATCATTAAATGCATGAAAAATATCAAATGAAGTCGGAAAGGGTTAAAAAATGATGATGCACCTTTTAATGGTGCATATTGAACACACAAAAAGTATGGATTTAAAATAGGTTATTACAAATGAAATCCCTTTGTAATAGATAGGTTTTGGTCCGAAACCCTTATACCTCTTATGAGATTTTGCAATTTGTACACGAAGTGCATCCAGTTTTTGTCGTAACACTCTCAACTCTCCAGAAGTTTCTATGTGGTTGAATTATGTTGTCATGCCAAGTTACAACCTTTTTAGAGTTCATTTGTACTGCTTTTCAAACTCAGGGTCATTTAGCTCAAAATACATCATTAAATGCATGAAAAATATTAAATGAATTCAGAAAGGGTTGAAAATTGATGATGTGCCTTTTAATGGTGCATATTGAACACACAAAAATATGGAGTTAAAATAGGTTATTAAAAATGAAATCCCTGTGTAATATATGAGTTTTGGTCCGAAACCCTCATACTTCTTATGAGATTATCCAATTTGTACACGAAGTGCATCCAGTTTTTGCCGTAACCCTCTCAACTATTTAGAAGTTGCTATGTGGGTGAAATTATGATGTCACGTCAAGTTACAACCTTTTTAGAGTTCATTTGTAATGCTCTTCAAACTCAGGGTCATTTAGCTCAAAATAAATCATTAAATGTATGAAAAATATCAAATGAAGTCAGAAAGGGTTGAAAATTGATGATGTGCCTTTGAATGGTTCATATTGAACACACAAAAAGTATGGAGTTAAATAAGTTATTAAAATTGAAATCCCTTTTGTAATAGATGAGTTTTGGTCCAAAACTCTCATACTTCTTATGAGATTGTCCAATTTGTACACGAAGTGTGTCCAGGTTTAGCCGTAACCCTCTCAACTCTTTAGAAGTTTCTATGTGGGTGAAATTATGATGTCATGCCAAGTTACAACCTTTTTAGAGTTCATTTCTACTGCTTTTCAAACTCCGGGTCATTTAGCTCAATATAAATCATTAAATGCATTAAAAAAATCAAATGAAGTCAGAAAGGGTTGAAAATTGATGATGTGCCTTTGAATGGTGTATATTGAACACACAAAAAGTATGGAGTTAAAATAAGTTATTACAAATGAAATCCCTTTGCAGTTGATGAGTTTTGGTCCGAAACACTCATACTTCTTATGAGATTGTCCAATTTGTACACGAAGTGCATCCAGTTTTTGCCGTCACCCTCTCAACTCTTTCGAAGTTGCTATGTGGGTGAAATTATGATGTCATGCCAAGTTACAACCTTTTTAGAGTTCATTTGTAATCCTTTTCAAACTCAGGGACGCATTTAGCTCAAAATAAATCATTAAATGCATGAAAAATATCAAATGAAGACGGAAAGGGTTAAAAATTGATGATGCACCTTTGAATGGTGCATATTGAACACACAAAAAGTATGGATTTAAAATAGGTTATTAAAAATGAAATCCCTTTGTAATAGATAGGTTTTGGTCCGAAACCCTTATACCTCTTATGAGATTTTGCAATTTGTACACGAAGTGCATCCAGTTTTTGCCGTAACACTCTCAACTCTCCAGAAGTTTCTATGTGGTTGAATTATGTTGTCATGCCAAGTTACAACCTTTTTAGAGTTCATTTGTACTGCTTTTCAAACTCAGGGTCATTTAGCTCAAAATACATCATTAAATGCATGAAAAATAATAAATGAATTCAGAAAGGGATGAAAATTGATGATGTGCCTTTTAATGGTGCATATTGAACACACAAAAAGTATGGAGTTAAAATAGGTTATTAAAAATGAAATCCCTGTGTAATATATGAGTTTTGGTCCGAAACCCTCATACTTCTTATGAGATTATCCAATTTGTACACAAAGTGCATCCAGTTTTTGCCGTAACACTCTCAACTATTTAGAAGTTGCTATGTGGGTGAAATTATGATGTCACGTCAAGTTACAACCTTTTTAGAGTTCATTTGTAATGCTCTTCAAACTCAGGGTCATTTAGCTCAAAATAAATCATTAAATGTATGAAAAATATCAAATGAAGTCAGAAAGGGTTGAAAATTGATGATGTGCCTTTGAATGGTTCATATTGAACACACAAAAAGTATGGAGTTAAATAAGTTATTAAAATTGAAATCCCTTTTGTAATAGATGAGTTTTGGTCCAAAACTCTCATACTTCTTATGAGATTGTCCAATTTGTACACGAAGTGCGTCCAGTTTTAGCCGTAACCCTCTCAACTCTTTAGAAGTTTCTATGTGGGTGAAATTATGATGTCATGCCAAGTTACAACCTTTTTAGAGTTCATTTCTACTGCTTTTCAAACTCCGGGTCATTTAGCTCAATATAAATCATTAAATGCATTAAAAAAATCAAATGAAGTCAGAAAGGGTTGAAAATTGATGATGTGCCTTTGAATGGTGTATATTGAACACACAAAAAGTATGGAGTTAAAATAAGTTATTAAAAATGAAATCCCTTTGCAGTTGATGAGTTTTGGTCCGAAACACTCATACTTCTTATGAGATTGTCCCATTTGTACACGAAGTGCATCCAGTTTTTGCCGTAACCCTCTCAACTCTTTCGAAGTTGCTATGTGGGTGAAATTATGATGTCATGCCAAGTTACAACCTTTTTAGAGTTCATTTGTAATACTTTTCAAACTCAGGGACGCATTTAGCTCAAAATAAATCATTAAATGCATTAAAAATATCAAATGAAGATGGAAAGGGTTAAAAATTGATGATGCACCTTTTAATGGTGCATATTGAACACACAAAAAGTATGGATTTAAAATAGGTTATTAAAAATGAAATCCCTTTGTAATAGATAGGTTTTAGTCCGAAACCCTTATACCTCTTATGAGATTTTGCAATTTGTACACGAAGTGCATCCAGTTTTTGCCGTAACACTCTTAACTCTCCAGAAGTTTCTATGTGGTTGAATTATGTTGTCATGCCAAGTTACAACCTTTTTAGAGTTCATTTGTACTGCTTTTCAAACTCAGGGTCATTTAGCTCAAAATAAATCATTAAATGCATGAAAAATATTAAATGAAGTCAGAAAGGGTTGAAAATTGATGATGTGCCTTTTAATGGTGCATATTGAACACACAAAAAGTATGGAGTTAAAATAGGTTATTAAAAATGAAATCCCTGTGTAATATATGAGTTTTGGTCCGAAACCCTCATACTTCTTATGAGATTATCCAATTTGTACACGAAGTGCATCCAGTTTTTGTCGTAACCCTCTCAACTATTTAGAAGTTGCTATGTGGGTGAAATTATGATGTCATGCCAAGTTACAACCTTTTTAGAGTTCACTTGTACTACGTTTGAAATTCAGGGTCATTTAGCTCAAAATAAATCATTAAATGCATGAAAAATACCAAATGAAGTTAGAAAGGGTTGAAAATTGATGATGTGCCTTTGAATGGTGCATATTGAACACACAAAAAGTATGGAGTTAAAATAAGTTATTAAAAATGATATTCCTTTGTAATAGATGAGTTTTTGTCCGAAACCCTCATACTTCTTATGAGATTGTCTAATTTATACATGAAGTGCATCCAGTTTTTGCCGTAACCCTCTCAACTCTTTAGAAGTTGCTATGTGGGTGAAACTATGATGTCATGCCAAGTTACAACATTTTTAGAGTTCATTTGTACTGCTTTTCAAACACAGGGACATTTAGCTCAAACAAAATCATTAAATGCATGAAAAATATCAAATGAAGTCAGAAAGGGTTGAAAATTGATGATGTGCCTTTGAATGGTGCATATTGAACACACACAAAGTATGGATTTAAAAAAATTTATTAAAAATGAAATCCCTTTGTAACAGATGAGTTTTCGTCCGAAACCCTCATACCTCTTATGAGATTGTCCAATTTGTACACGAAGTGCATCCAGTTTTTGCTGTAACCCTCTCAACTCTTAAGAAGTTTGTATGTGGGTGAAATTATGATGTCACGTCAAGTTACAACCTTTTTAGAGTTCATATGTAATGCTCTTCAAACTCAGGGTCATTTAGCTCAAAATAAATCATTAAATGCATGATAAATATCAAATGAAGTCAGAAAGGGTTGAAAATTGATGATGTGCCTTTGAATGGTTCATATTGAATACAAAAAAAGTATGGAGTTAAATAAGTTATTAAAAAAGAAATCCCTTTTGTATTTGATGAGTTTTGGTCCGAAAAACTCATAGTTCTTATCAGATTGTCCAATTTGTACACGAAGTGCGTCCAGTTTTTGCCGTTACCCTCTCAACTCTTTCGAAGTTGCTACGTGGGTAAAATTATGATGTCATGCCAGGTTACAACCTTTTTAGAGTTCATTTGTAATCCTTTTCAAACTCAGGGTTGCATTTAGCTCAAAATAAATCATTAAATGCATGAAAAATATCAACTGAAGTTGGAAAGGGTTAAAAATTGATGATGTGCCTTTGAATGGTGCATATTGAACACACAAAAAGTATGGATTTAAAATAGGTTATTAAAAATGTAATCCCTTTGTAATAGATGAGTTTTGGTCCGAAACACTCATACTTCTTATGTGATTGTCCAATTTGTACACGAAGTGCATCCAGTTTTTGCCGTAACCCTCTCAACTCTTTCGAAGTTGCTATGTGGGTGAAACTATGATGTCATGCCAATTTACAACCTTTTTAGAGTTCATTTGTAATCCTTTTCAAACTCAGGGTCGCATTTAGCTCAAAATAAATCATTAAATGCATGAAAAATATCAAATGAAGTCGGAAAGGGTTAAAAATTGATGATGCACCTTTTAATGGTGCATATTGAACACACAAAAAGTATGGATTTAAAATAGGTTATTAAAAATGAAATCCCTTTGTAATAGATAGGTTTTGGTCCGAAACCCTTATACCTCTTATGAGATTTTGCAATTTGTACACGAAGTGCATCCAGTTTTTGCCGTAACACTCTCAACTCTCCAGAAGTTTCTATGTGGTTGAATTATGTTGTCATGCCAAGTTACAACCTTTTTAGAGTTCATTTGTACTGCTTTTCAAACTCAGGGTCATTTAGCTCAAAATAAATCATTAAATGCATGAAAAATATTAAATGAAGTCAGAAAGGGTTGAAAATTGATGATGTGCCTTTTAATGGTGCATATTGAACACACAAAAAGTATGGATTTAAAATAGGTTATTAAAAATGAAATCCCTGTGTAATATATGAGTTTTAGTCCGAAACCCTCATACTTCTTGTGAGATTATCCAATTTGTACACGAAGTGCATCCAGTTTTTGCCGTAACCCTCTCAACTATTTAGAAGTTGCTATGTGGGTGAAATTATGATGTCATGCCAAGTTGCAACCTTTTTAGGGTTCATTTGTACTGCTTTTCAAACTCAGGGTCATCAGCTCAAAATAAATCATTAAATGCATGAAAAATATCACATGAAGTCTGGAAGGGTTGAAAATTGATGATCTGCCTTTGAATGGTGCATATTGAACACACACAAACAATGGAGTTAAAATAATTTATTAAAAATGAAATCCCTTTGTAACAGATGTGTTTTCGTCCGAAAACCTCATACTTCTTATGAGATTGTCCAATTTGTACACAAAGTGCATCCAGTTTGTGCCGTAACCCTCTCAACTCTTAAGAAGTTTCTACTTGGGTGAAATTATGATGTCACGTAAAGTTACAACCTTTTTAGAGTTCATATGTAATGCTCTTCAAACTCAGGGTCATTTAGCTCAAAATAAATCATTAAATGCATGATAAATATCAAATGAAGTCAGAAAGGGTTGAAAATTGATGATGTGCCTTTGAATGGTTCATATTGAATACAAAAAAAGTATGGAGTTAAATAAGTTATTAAAAAAGAAATCCCTTTTGTATTTGATGAGTTTTGGTCCGAAAAACTCATAGTTCTTATTAGATTGTCCAATTTGTACACGAAGTGCGTCCAGTTTTTGCCGTTACCCTCTCAACTCTTTCAAAGTTGCTACGTGGGTTAAATTATGATGTCATGCCAGGTTACAACCTTTTTAGAGTTCATTTGTAATCCTTTTCAAACTCAGGGTTGCATTTAGCTCAAAATAAATCATTAAATGCATGAAAAATATCAACTGAAGTTGGAAAGGGTTAAAAATTGATGATGTGCCTTTGAATGGTGCATATTGAACACACAAAAAGTATGGATTTAAAATAGGTTATTAAAAATGTAATCCCTTTGTAATAGATGAGTTTTGGTCCGAAACACTCATACTTCTTATGTGATTGTCCAATTTGTACACGAAGTGCGTCCAGTTTTTGCCGTTACCCTCTCAACTCTTTCGAAGTTGCTACGTGGGTAAAATTATGATGTCATGCCAGGTTACAACCTTTTTAGAGTTCATTTGTAATCCTTTTCAAACTCAGGGTTGCATTTAGCTCAAAATAAATCATTAAATGCATGAAAAATATCAACTGAAGTTGGAAAGGGTTAAAAATTGATGATGTGCCTTTGAATGGTGCATATTGAACACACAAAAAGTATGGATTTAAAATAGGTTATTAAAAATGTAATCCCTTTGTAATAGATGAGTTTTGGTCCGACACACTCATACTTCTTATGTGATTGTCCAATTTGTACACGAAGTGCATCCAGTTTTTGCCGTAACCCTCTCAACTCTTTCGAAGTTGCTATGTGGGTGAAACTATGATGTCATGCCAATTTACAACCTTTTTAGAGTTCATTTGTAATCCTTTTCAAACTCAGGGTCGCATTTAGCTCAAAATAAATCATTAAATGCATGAAAAATATCAAATGAAGTCGGAAAGGGTTAAAAATTGATGATGCACCTTTTAATGTTGCATATTGAACACACAAAAAGTATGGATTTAAAATAGGTTATTAAAAATGAAATCCCTTTGTAATAGATAGGTTTTGGTCCGAAACCCTTATACCTCTTATGAAATTTTGCAATTTGTACACGAAGTGCATCCAGTTTTTGCCGTAACACTCTCAACTCTCCAGAAGTTTCTATGTGGTTGAATTATGTTGTCATGCCAAGTTACAACCTTTTTAGAGTTCATTTGGACTGCTTTTCAAACTCAGGGTCATTTAGCTCAAAATAAATCATTAAATGCATGAAAAATATTAAATGAAGTCAGAAAGGGTTGAAAATTGATGATGTGCCTTTTAATGGTGCATATTGAACACACAAAAAGTATGGAGTTAAAATAGGTTATTAAAAATGAAATCCCTGTGTAATATATGAGTTTTAGTCCGAAACCCTCATACTTCTTATGAGATTATCCAATTTGTACACGAAGTGCATCCAGTTTTTGCCGTAACCCTCTCAACTATTTAGAAGTTGCTATGTGGGTGAAATTATGATGTCATGCCAAGTTTCAACCTTTTTAGGGTTCATTTGTACTGCTTTTCAAACTCAGGGTCATCAGCTCAAAATAAATCATTAAATGCATGAAAAATATCACATGAAGTCTGGAAGGGTTGAAAATTGATGATCTGCCTTTGAATGGTGCATATTGAACACACACAAACAATGGAGTTAAAATAATTTATTAAAAATGAAATCCCTTTGTAACAGATGTGTTTTCGTCCGAAAACCTCATACTTCTTATGAGATTGTCCAATTTGTACACAAAGTGCATCCAGTTTTTGCCGTAACCCTCTCAACTCTTAAGAAGTTTCTACTTGGGTGAAATTATGATGTCACGTAAAGTTACAACCTTTTTAGAGTTCATATGTAATGCTCTTCAAACTCAGGGTCATTTAGCTCAAAATAAATCATTAAATGCATGATAAATATCAAATGAAGTCAGAAAGGGTTGAAAATTGATGATGTGCCTTTGAATGGTTCATATTGAATACAAAAAAAGTATGGAGTTAAATAAGTTATTAAAAAAGAAATCCCTTTTGTATTTGATGAGTTTTGGTCCGAAAAACTCATAGTTCTTATCAGATTGTCCAATTTGTACACGAAGTGCGTCCAGTTTTTGCCGTTACCCTCTCAACTCTTTCGAAGTTGCTACGTGGGTAAAATTATGATGTCATGCCAGGTTACAACCTTTTTAGAGTTCATTTGTAATCCTTTTCAAACTCAGGGTTGCATTTAGCTCAAAATAAATCATTAAATGCATGAAAAATATCAACTGAAGTTGGAAAGGGTTAAAAATTGATGATGTGCCTTTGAATGGTGCATATTGAACACACAAAAAGTATGGATTTAAAATAGGTTATTAAAAATGTAATCCCTTTGTAATAGATGAGTTTTGGTCCGAAACACTCATACTTCTTATGTGATTGTCCAATTTGTACACGAAGTGCGTCCAGTTTTTGCCGTTACCCTCTCAACTCTTTCGAAGTTGCTACGTGGGTAAAATTATGATGTCATGCCAGGTTACAACCTTTTTAGAGTTCATTTGTAATCCTTTTCAAACTCAGGGTTGCATTTAGCTCAAAATAAATCATTAAATGCATGAAAAATATCAACTGAAGTTGGAAAGGGTTAAAAATTGATGATGTGCCTTTGAATGGTGCATATTGAACACACAAAAAGTATGGATTTAAAATAGGTTATTAAAAATGTAATCCCTTTGTAATAGATGAGTTTTGGTCCGAAACACTCATACTTCTTATGTGATTGTCCAATTTGTACACGAAGTGCATCCAGTTTTTGCCGTAACCCTCTCAACTCTTTCGAAGTTGCTATGTGGGTGAAACTATGATGTCATGCCAATTTACAACCTTTTTAGAGTTCATTTGTAATCCTTTTCAAACTCAGGGTCGCATTTAGCTCAAAATAAATCATTAAATGCATGAAAAATATCAAATGAAGTCGGAAAGGGTTAAAAATTGATGATGCACCTTTTAATGGTGCATATTGAACACACAAAAAGTATGGATTTAAAATAGGTTATTAAAAATGAAATCCCTTTGTAATAGATAGGTTTTGGTCCGAAACCCTTATACCTCTTATGAGATTTTGCAATTTGTACACGAAGTGCATCCAGTTTTTGCCGCAACACTCTCAACTCTGCAGAAGTTTCTATGTGGTTGAATTATGTTGTCATGCCAAGTTACAACCTTTTTAGAGTTCATTTGTACTGCTTTTCAAACTCAGGGTCATTTAGCTCAAAATAAATCATTAAATGCATGAAAAATATTAAATGAAGTCAGAAAGGGTTGAAAATTGATGATGTGCCTTTTAATGGTGCATATTGAACACACAAAAAGTATGGAGTTAAAATAGGTTATTAAAAATGAAATCCCTGTGTAATATATGAGTTTTAGTCCGAAACCCTCATACTTCTTATGAGATTATCCAATTTGTACACGAAGTGCATCCAGTTTTTGCCGTAACCCTCTCAACTATTTAGAAGTTCCTATGTGGGTGAAATTATGATGTCATGCCAAGTTGCAACCTTTTTAGGGTTCATTTGTACTGCTTTTCAAACTCAGGGTCATCAGCTCAAAATAAATCATTAAATGCATGAAAAATATCACATGAAGTCTGGAAGGGTTGAAAATTGATGATCTGCCTTTGAATGGTGCATATTGAACACACACAAACAATGGAGTTAAAATAATTTATTAAAAATGAAATCCCTTTGTAACAGATGTGTTTTCGTCCGAAAACCTCATACTTCTTATGAGATTGTCCAATTTGTACACAAAGTGCATCCAGTTTTTGCCGTAACCCTCTCAACTCTTAAGAAGTTTCTACTTGGGTGAAATTATGATGTCACGTCAAGTTACAACCTTTTTAGAGTTCATATGTAATGCTCTTCAAACTCAGGGTCATTTAGCTCAAAATAAATCATTAAATGCATGATAAATATCAAATGAAGTCAGAAAGGGTTGAAAATTGATGATGTGCCTTTGAATGGTTCATATTGAATACAAAAAAAGTATGGAGTTAAATAAGTTATTAAAAAAGAAATCCCTTTTGTATTTGATGAGTTTTGGTCCGAAAAACTCAGAGTTCTTATCAGATTGTCCAATTTGTACACGAAGTGCGTCCAGTTTTTGCCGTTACCCTCTCAACTCTTTCAAAGTTGCTACGTGGGTAAAATTATGATGTCATGCCAGGTTACAACCTTTTTAGAGTTCATTTGTAATCCTTTTCAAACTCAGGGTTGCATTTAGCTCAAAATAAATCATTAAATGCATGAAAAATATCAACTGAAGTTGGAAAGGGTTAAAAATTGATGATGTGCCTTTGAATGGTGCATATTGAACACACAAAAAGTATGGATTTAAAATAGGTTATTAAAAATGTAATCCCTTTGTAATAGATGAGTTTTGGTCCGAAACACTCATACTTCTTATGTGATTGTCCAATTTGTACACGAAGTGCGTCCAGTTTTTGCCGTTACCCTCTCAACTCTTTCGAAGTTGCTACGTGGGTAAAATTATGATGTCATGCCAGGTTACAACCTTTTTAGAGTTCATTTGTAATCCTTTTCAAACTCAGGGTTGCATTTAGCTCAAAATAAATCATTAAATGCATGAAAAATATCAACTGAAGTTGGAAAGGGTTAAAAATTGATGATGTGCCTTTGAATGGTGCATATTGAACACACAAAAAGTATGGATTTAAAATAGGTTATTAAAAATGTAATCCCTTTGTAATAGATGAGTTTTGGTCCGAAACACTCATACTTCTTATGTGATTGTCCAATTTGTACACGAAGTGCATCCAGTTTTTGCCGTAACCCTCTCAACTCTTTCGAAGTTGCTATGTGGGTGAAACTATGATGTCATGCCAATTTACAACCTTTTTAGAGTTCATTTGTAATCCTTTTCAAACTCAGGGTCGCATTTAGCTCAAAATAAATCATTAAATGCATGAAAAATATCAAATGAAGTCGGAAAGGGTTAAAAATTGATGATGCACCTTTTAATGGTGCATATTGAACACACAAAAAGTATGGATTTAAAATAGGTTATTGAAAATGAAATCCCTTTGTAATAGATAGGTTTTGGTCCGAAACCCTTATACCTCTTATGAGATTTTGCAATTTGTACACGAAGTGCATCCAGTTTTTGCCGTAACACTCTCAACTCTCCAGAAGTTTCTATGTGGTTGAATTATGTTGTCATGCCAAGTTACAACCTTTTTAGAGTTCATTTGTACTGCTTTTCAAACTCAGGGTCATTTAGCTCAAAATAAATCATTAAATGCATGAAAAATATTAAATGAAGTCAGAAAGGGTTGAAAATTGATGATGTGCCTTTTAATGGTGCATATTGAACACACAAAAAGTATGGAGTTAAAATAGGTTATTAAAAATGAAATCCCTGTGTAATATATGAGTTTTAGTCCGAAACCCTCATACTTCTTATGAGATTATCCAATTTGTACACGAAGTGCATCCAGTTTTTGCCGTAACCCTCTCAACTATTTAGAAGTTGCTATGTGGGTGAAATTATGATGTCATGCCAAGTTGCAACCTTTTTAGGGTTCATTTGTACTGCTTTTCAAACTCAGGGTCATCAGCTCAAAATAAATCATTAAATGCATGAAAAATATCACATGAAGTCTGGAAGGGTTGAAAATTGATGATCTGCCTTTGAATGGTGCATATTGAACACACACAAACAATGGAGTTAAAATAATTTATTAAAAATGAAATCCCTTTGTAACAGATGAGTTTTCGTCCGAAAACCTCATACTTCTTATGAGATTGTCCAATTT
The DNA here is from genome assembly GCA_022496015.1 of Hordeum marinum. NCBI lineage: Eukaryota > Viridiplantae > Streptophyta > Magnoliopsida > Poales > Poaceae > Hordeum > Hordeum marinum. Next base: position 385,303 of record JAAAWK010000037.1, on the reverse strand, counting down.
GTACACAAAGTGCATCCAGTTTTTGCCGTAACCCTCTCAACTCTTAAGAAGTTTCTATGTGGGTGAAATTATGATGTCACGTCAAGTTACAACCTTTTTAGAGTTCATTTGTAATGCTCTTCAAACTCAGGGTCATTTAGCTCAAAATAAATCATTAAATGTATGAAAAATATCAAATGAAGTCAGAAAGGGTTGAAAATTGATGATGTGCCTTTGAATGGTTCATATTGAACACACAAAAAGTATGGAGTTAAATAAGTTATTAAAATTGAAATCCCTTTTGTAATAGATGAGTTTTGGTCCAAAACTCTCATACTTCTTATGAGATTGTCCAATTTGTACACGAAGTGCATCCAGTTTTTGCTGTAACCCTCTCAACTCTTAAGAAGTTTCTATGTGGGTGAAATTATGATGTCACGTCAAGTTACAACCTTTTTAGAGTTCATATGTAATGCTCTTCAAACTCAGGGTCATTTAGCTCAAAATAAATCATTAAATGCATGATAAATATCAAATGAAGTCAGAAAGGGTTGAAAATTGATGATGTGCCTTTGAATGGTTCATATTGAATACAAAAAAAGTATGGAGTTAAATAAGTTATTAAAAAAGAAATCCCTTTTGTATTTGATGAGTTTTGGTCCGAAAAACTCATAGTTCTTATCAGATTGTCCAATTTGTACACGAAGTGCGTCCAGTTTTTGCCGTTACCCTCTCAACTCTTTCGAAGTTGCTACGTGGGTAAAATTATGATGTCATGCCAGGTTACAACCTTTTTAGAGTTCATTTGTAATCCTTTTCAAACTCAGGGTTGCATTTAGCTCAAAATAAATCATTAAATGCATGAAAAATATCAACTGAAGTTGGAAAGGGTTAAAAATTGATGATGTGCCTTTGAATGGTGCATATTGAACACACAAAAAGTATGGATTTAAAATAGGTTATTAAAAATGTAATCCCTTTGTAATAGATGAGTTTTGGTCCGAAACACTCATACTTCTTATGTGATTGTCCAATTTGTACACGAAGTGCATCCAGTTTTTGCCGTAACCCTCTCAACTCTTTCGAAGTTGCTATGTGGCTGAAACTATGATGTCATGCCAATTTACAACCTTTTTAGAGTTCATTTGTAATCCTTTTCAAACTCAGGGTCGCATTTAGCTCAAAATAAATCATTAAATGCATGAAAAATATCAAATGAAGTCGGAAAGGGTTAAAAATTGATGATGCACCTTTTAATGGTGCATATTGAACACACAAAAAGTATGGATTTAAAATAGGTTATTAAAAATGAAATCCCTTTGTAATAGATAGGTTTTGGTCCGAAACCCTTATACCTCTTATGAGATTTTGCAATTTGTACACGAAGTGCATCCAGTTTTTGCCGTAACACTCTCAACTCTCCAGAAGTTTCTATGTGGTTGAATTATGTTGTCATGCCAAGTTACAACCTTTTTAGAGTTCATTTGTACTTCTTTTCAAACTCAGGGTCATTTAGCTCAAAATAAATCATTAAATGCATGAAAAATATTAAATGAAGTCAGAAAGGGTTGAAAATTGATGATGTGCCTTTTAATGGTGCATATTGAACACACAAAAAGTATGGATTTAAAATAGGTTATTAAAAATGAATTCCCTTTGTAATAGATAGGTTTTGGTCCGAAACCCTTATACCTCTTATGAGATTTTGCAATTTGTACACGAAGTGCATCAAGTTTTTGCCGTAGCACTCTCAACTCTCCAGAAGTTTCTATGTGGTTGAATTATGTTGTCATGCCAAGTTACAACCTTTTTAGAGTTCATTTGTACTTCTTTTCAAACTCAGGGTCATTTAGCTCAAAATAAATCATTAAATGCATGAAAAATATGAAATGAAGTCAGAAAGGGTTGAAAATTGATGATGTGCCTTTTAATGGTGCATATTGAACACACAAAAAGTATGGAGTTAAAATAGGTTATTAAAAATGAAATCCCTGTGTAATATATGAGTTTTGGTCCGAAACCCTCATACTTCTTATGAGATTATCCAATTTGTACACGAAGTGCATCCAGTTTTTGCCGTAACCCTCTCAACTATTTAGAAGTTGCTATGTGGGTGAAATTATGATGTCATGCCAAGTTACAACCTTTTTAGAGTTCACTTGTAGTACTTTTGAAATTCAGGGTCATTTAGCTCAAAATAAATCATTAAATGCATGAAAAATACCAAATGAAGTCAGAAAGGGTTGAAAATTGATGATGTGCCTTTGAATGGTGCATATTGAACACACAAAAAGTATGTAGTTAAAAGAAGTTATTAAAACTGATATTCCTTTCTAATAGGTGAGTTTTTGTCCGAAACCCTCATACTTCTTATGAGATTGTCCAATTTATATATGAAGTGCATCCAGTTTTTACCGTAACCCTCTCAACTCTTTAGAAGTTTCTATGTGGGTGAAATTATGAGGTCATGCCAAGTAACAACCTTTTTAGAGTTCATTTCTACTGCTTTTCAAACTCAGGGTCATTTAGCTCAAAATAAATCATTAAATAAATGAAAAATATCAAATGAAGTCAGAAAGGGTTGAAAATTGATGATGTGCCTTTGAATGGTGCATATTGAATACAAAAAATGTATGGACTTAAAATAAGTTAATAAAATGAAATCCCTTTGCAGTTGATGAGTTTTGGTCCGAAACACTCATACTTCTTATGACATTGTCCAATTTGTACACGAATTGCATCCAATGTTTGCCGTAACCCTCTCAACTATTTAGAAGTTGCTATTTGGGTGAAATTATGATGTCATGCCAAGTTGCAACCTTTTTAGAGTTCATTTGTACTGCTTTTCAAACTCAGGGTCATCAGCTCAAAATAAATCATTAAATGCATGAAAACTATCACATGAAGTCTGGAAGGGTTGAAAATTGATGAGCTGCCTTTGAATGGTGCATATTGAACACACAAACAATGGAGTTAAAATAATTTAATAAAAATGAAATCCCTTTGTAACAGATGAGTTTTCGTCCGAAAACCTCATACTTCTTATGACATTGTCCAATTTGTACACAAAGTGCATCCAGTTTTTGCCGTAACCCTCTCAACTCTTAAGAAGTTTCTATGTGGGTGAAATTATGATGTCACGTCAAGTTACAACCTTTTTAGAGTTCATTTGTAATGCTCTTCAAACTCAGGGTCATTTAGCTCAAAATAAATCATTAAATGTATGAAAAATATCAAATGAAGTCAGAAAGGGTTGAAAATTCATGATGTGCCTTTGAATGGTTCATATTGAACACACAAAAAGTATGGAGTTAAATAAGTTATTAAAATTGAAATCCCTTTTGTAATAGATGAGTTTTGGTCCAAAACTCTCATACTTCTTATGAGATTGTCCAATTTGTACACGAAGTGCGTCCAGTTTTAGCCGTAACCCTCTCAACTCTTTAGAAGTTTCTATGTGGGTGAAATTATGATGTCATGCCAAGTTAGAACCTTTTTAGAGTTCATTTCTACTGCTTTTCAAACTCCGGTCATTTAGCTCAATATAAATCATTAAATGCATTAAAAAAATCAAATGAAGTCAGAAAGGGTTGAAAATTGATGATGTGCCATTGAATGGTGTATATTGAACACACAAAAAGTATGGAGTTAAAATAAGTTATTAAAAATGAAATTCCTTTGCAGTTGATGAGTTTTGGTCCGAAACACTCATACTTCTTGTGAGATTGTCCAATTTGTACACGAAGTGCCTCCAGTTTTTGCCGTAACCCTCTCAACTCTTTCGAAGTTACTATGTGGGTGAAATTATGATGTCATGCCAAGTTACAACCTTTTTAGAGTTCATTTGTAATCCTTTTCAAACTCAGGGACGCATTTAGCTCAAAATAAATCATTAAATGCATGAAAAATATCAAATGAAGTCGGAAAGGGTTAAAAATTGATGATGCACCTTTTAATGGTGCATATTGAACACACAAAAAGTATGGATTTAAAATAGGTTATTAAAAATGAATTCCCTTTGTAATAGATAGGTTTTGGTCCGAAACCCTTATACCTCTTATGAGATTTTGCAATTTGTACACGAAGTGCATCCAGTTTTTGCCGTAACACCCTTAACTCTCCAGAAGTTTCTATGTGGTTGAATTATGTTGTCATGCCATGTTACAACCTTTTTAGAGTTCATTTGTACTGCTTTTCAAACTCAGGGTCATTTAGCTCAAAATAAATCATTAAATGCATGAAAAATATTAAATGAAGTCAGAAAGGGTTGAAAATTGATGATGTGCCTTTTAATGGTTCATATTGAACACACAAAAAGTATGGAGTTAAAATATGTTATTAAAAATGAAATCCCTGTGTAATATATGAGTTTTGGTCCGAAACCCTCATACTTCTTATGAGATTATCCAATTTGTACACGAATTGCATCCAGTTTTTGCCGTAACCCTCTCAACAATTTAGAAGTTGCTATGTGGGTGAAATTATGATGTCATGCCAAGTTACAACCTTTTTAGAGTTCACCTGTACTACTTTTGAAATTCAGGGTCATTTAGCTCAAAATAAATCATTAAATGCATCAAAAATACCAAATGAAGTCAGAAAGGGTTGAAAATTGATGATGTGCCTTTGAATGGTGCATATTGAACACACAAAAAGTATGGAGTTAAAATAAGTTATTAAAAATGATATTCCTTTGTAATAGATGAGTTTTTGTCCGAAACCCTCATACTTCTTATGAGATTGTCTAATTTATACATGAAGTGCATCCAGTTTTTGCCGTAACCCTCTCAACTCTTTAGAAGTTGCTATGTGGGTGAAACTATGATGTCATGCCAAGTTACAACATTTTTAGAGTTCATTTGTACTGCCTTTCAAACTCAGGGTCATTTAGCTCAAAATAAATCATTAAATGCATGAAAAATATCAAATGAAGTCAGAAAGGGTTGAAAATTGATGATGTGCCTTTGAATGGTGCATATTGAACACACACAAAGTATGGAGTTAAAACAATTTATTGAAAATGAAATCCCTTTGTAACAGATGAGTTTTCGTCCGAAACCCTCATACTTCTTATGAGATTGTCCAATTTGTGCACGAAGTGCATCCAGTTTTTGCTGTAACCCTCTCAACTCTTAAGAAGTTTCTATGTGGGTGAAATTATGATGTCACGTCAAGTTACAACCTTTTTAGAGTTCATTTGTAATGCTCTTCAAACTCAGGGTCATTTAGCTCAAAATAAATCATTAAATGCATGAAAAATATCAAATGAAGTCAGAAAGGATTGAAAATTGATTATGTGCCTTTGAATGGTTCATATTGAATACAAAAAAAGTATGGAGTTAAATAAGTTATTAAAAAAGAAATCCCTTTTGTATTTGATGAGTTTTGGTCCGAAAAACTCATAGTTCGTATGAGATTGTCCAATTTGTACACGAAGTGCGTCCAGTTTTTGCCGTAACCCTCTCAACTCTTTCGAAGTTGCTACGTGGGTGAAATTATGATGTCAAGCCAAGTTACAACCTTTTTAGAGTTCATTTGTAATCCTTTTCAAACTCAGGGTTGCATTTAGCTCAAAATAAATCATTAAATGCATGAAAAATATCAAATGAAGTTGGAAAGGGTTAAAAATTGATGATGTGCCTTTGAATGGTGCATATTGAACACACAAAAAGTATGGAGTTAAATAGGTTATTAAAATTGAAATCCCTTTTGTAATAGATGAGTTTTGGTCCAAAACTCTCATACTTCTTATGTGATTGTCCAATTTGTACACGAAGTGCGTCCAGTTTTAGCCGTAACCCTCTCAACTCTTTCGAAGTTGCTATGTGGGTGAAATTATGATGTCATGCCAAGTTACAACCTTTTTAGAGTTCATTTGTAATCCTTTTCAAACTCAGGGTCGCATTTAGCTCAAAATAAATCATTAAATGCATGAAAAATATCAAATGAAGTCGGAAAGGGTTAAAAATTGATGATGCACCTTTTAATGGTGCATATTGAACACACAAAAAGTATGGATTTAAAATAGGTTATTAAAAATGAATTCCCTTTGTAATAGATAGGTTTTGGTCCGAAACCCTTATACCTCTTATGAGATTTTGCAATTTGTACACGAAGTGCATCCAGTTTTTGCCGTAACACTCTCAACTCTCCAGAAGTTTCTATGTGGTTGAATTATGTTGTCATGCCATGTTACAACCTTTTTAGAGTTCATTTGTACTGCTTTTCAAACTCAGGGTCATTTAGCTCAAAATAAATCATTAAATGAATGAAAAATATTAAATGAAGTCAGAAAGGGTTGAAAATTGATGATGTGCCTTTTAATGGTGCATATTGAACACACAAAAAGTATGGAGTTAAAATATGTTATTAAAAATGAAATCCCTGTGTAATATATGAGTTTTGGTCCGAAACCCTCATACTTCTTATGAGATTATCCAATTTGTACACGAATTGCATCCAGTTTTTGCCGTAACCCTCTCAACTATTTAGAAGTTGCTATGTGGGTGAAATTATGATGTCATGCCAAGTTACAACCTTTTTAGAGTTCACTTGTACTACCTTTGAAATTCAGGGTCATTTAGCTCAAAATAAATCATTAAATGCATCAAAAATACCAAATGAAGTCAGAAAGGGTTGAAAATTGATGATGTGCCTTTGAATGGTGCATATTGAACACACAAAAAGTATGGAGTTAAAATAAGTTATTAAAAATGATATTCCTTTGTAATAGATGAGTTTTTGTCCGAAACCCTCATACTTCTTATGAGATTGTCTAATTTATACATGAAGTGCATCCAGTTTTTGCCGTAACCCGCTCAACTCTTTAGAAGTTGCTATGTGGGTGAAACTATGATGTCATGCCAAGTTACAACATTTTTAGAGTTCATTTGTACTGCCTTTCAAACTCAGGGTCATTTAGCTCAAAATAAATCATTAAATGCATGAAAAATATCAAATGAAGTCAGAAAGGGTTGAAAATTGATGATGTGCCTTTGAATGGTGCATATTGAACACACACAAAGTATGGAGTTAAAACAATTTATTGAAAATGAAATCCCTTTGTAACAGATGAGTTTTCGTCCGAAACCCTCATACTTCTTATGAGATTGTCAAATTTGTGCACGAAGTGCATCCAGTTTTTGCTGTAACCCTCTCAACTCTTAAGAAGTTTCTATGTGGGTGAAATTATGATGTCACGTCAAGTTACAACCTTTTTAGAGTTCATTTGTAATGCTCTTCAAACTCAGGGTCATTTAGCTCAAAATAAATCATTAAATGCATGAAAAATATCAAATGAAGTCAGAAAGGATTGAAAATTGATTATGTGCCTTTGAATGGTTCATTTTGAATACAAAAAAAGTATTGAGTTAAATAAGTTATTAAAAAAGAAATCCCTTTTGTATTTGATGAGTTTTGGTCCGAAAAACTCATAGTTCTTATGAGATTGTCCAATTTGTACACGAAGTGCGTCCAGTTTTTCCCGTAACCCTCTCAACTCTTTCGAAGTTGCTACGTGGGTGAAATTATGATGTCAAGCCAAGTTACAATCTTTTTAGAGTTCATTTGTAATCCTTTTCAAACTCAGGGTTGCATTTAGCTGAAAATAAATCATTAAATGCATGAAAAATATCAAATGAAGTTGGAAAGGGTTAAAAATTGATGATGTGCCTTTGAATGGTGCATATTGAACACACAAAAAGTATGGATTTAAAATAGGTTATTAAAAATGTAATCCCTTTGTAATAGATGAGTTTTGGTCCGAAACACTCATACTTCTTATGTGATTGTCCAATTTGTACACGAAGTGCATCCAGTTTTTGCCGTAACCCTCTCAACTCTTTCGAAGTTGCTATGTGGGTGAAATTATGATGTCATGCCAAGTTACAACCTTTTTAGAGTTCATTTGTAATCCTTTTCAAACTCAGGGTCGCATTTAGCTCAAAATAAATCATTAAATGCATGAAAAATATCAAATGAAGTCGGAAAGGGTTAAAAATTGATGATGCACCTTTTTATGGTGCATATTGAACACACAAAAAGTATGGATTTAAATTAGGTTATTAAAAATGAAATCCCTTTGTAATAGATAGGTTTTGGTCCGAAACCCTTATACCTCTTATGAGATTTTGCAATTTGTACACGAAGTGCATCCAGTTTTTGCCGTAACACTCTCAACTCTCCAGAAGTTTCTATGTGGTTGAATTATGTTGTCATGCCAAGTTACAACCTTTTTAGAGTTCATTTGTACTGCTTTCCAAACTCAGGGTCATTTAGCTCAAAATAAATCATTAAATGCATGAAAAATATTAAATGAAGTCAGAAAGGGTTAAAAATTGATGATGTGCCTTTTAATGGTGCATATTGAACACACAAAAAGTATGGAGTTAAAATAGGTTATTAAAAATGAAATCCCTGTGTAATATATGAGTTTTGGTCCGAAACCCTCGTACTTCTTATGAGATTGTCTAATTTATACATGAAGTGCATCCAGTTTTTGCCGTAACCCTCTCAACTATTTAGAAGTTGCTATGTGGGTGAAATTATGATGTCATGCCAAGTTACAACCCTTTTAGAGTTCACTTGTACTACTTTTGAAATTCAGGGTCATTTAGCTCAAAATAAATCATTAAATGCATGAAAAATACCAAATGAAGTCAGAAAGGGTTGAAAATTGATGATGTGCCTTTGAATGGTGCATATTGAACACGCAAAAAGTATGGAGCTAAAATAAGTTATTAAAACTGATATTCCTTTGTAATAGATGAGTTTTTGTCCGAAACCCTCATACTTCTTATGAGATTGTCTAATTTATACATGAAGTGCATCCAGTTTTTGCCGTAACCCTCTCAACTCTTTAGAAGTTGCTATGTGGGTGAAATTATGATGTCATGCCAAGTTACAACCTTTTTAGAGTTCATTTGTACTGCTTTTCAAACTCAAGGTCATTTAGCTCAAAATAAATCATTAAATGCATGAAAAATATCAAATGAAGTCACAAAGGGTTGAAAATTGATGATGTGCCTTTGAATGGTGCATATTGAACACACACAAAGTATGGAGTTAAAATAAGTTATTAAAAATGAAATTCCTTTGTAATAGACGAGTTTTTGTCCGAAATCCTCATACTTCTTATGAGATTGTCCAATTTATACACAAAGTGCATCCAGTTTTTGCCGTAACCCTCTCAACTCTTTAGAAGTTGCTATGTGGGTGAAATTATGATGTCATGCCAAGTTACAACCTTTTTAGAGTTCATTTGTACTCGTTTTCAAACTCAGGGTCATTTAGCTCAAAATAAATCATTAAATGCATGAAAAATATCAAATGAAGTCAGAAAGGGTTCAAAATTGATGATGTGCCTTTGAATGGTGCATATTGAACACACACAAAGTATGGAGTAAAATAAGTTATTAAAAATGAAATCCCTTTGTAACAGATGAGTGTTCGTCCGAAACCCTCATAGTTCTTATGAGATTGTCCAATTTGTACACGAAGTGCATCCAGTTTTTGCCATAACCCTCTCAACTCTTAAGAAGTTTCTATGTGGGTGAAATTATGATGTCACGTCAAGTTACAACCTTTTTAGAGTTCATTTGTAATGCTCTTCAAACTCAGGATCATTTAGCTCAAAATAAATCATTAAATGCATGAAAAATATCTAATGAAGTGAGAAAGGGTTGAAAATTCATGATGTGCCTTTGAATGGTGCATATTGAACACAAAAAAAGTATGGAGTTAAAATAAGTTATTAAAAATGAAATCCCTTTGCAGTTGATGAGTTTTGGTCCGAAACACTCATACTTCTTATTTGATTGTCCAATTTGTACACGAAGTGCGTCCAGTTTTTGCCGTAACCCTCTCAACTCTTTCGAAGTTGCTATGTGGGTGAAATTATGATGTCCTGCCAAGTTACAACCTTTTTAGAGTTCATTTGTAATCCTTTTCAAACTCAGGGTCGCATTTAGCTCAAAATAAATCATTGAATGCATGAAAAATATCAAATGAAGTCAGAAAGGGTTGAAAATTGATGGTGTGCCTTTGAGTGGTGCATATTGAACACACACAAAGTATGGAGTTAAAATAATTTATTAAAAATGAAATCCCTTTGTAACAGATGAGTTTTCGTCCGAAACCCTCATACTTCTTATGAGATTGTCCAATTTGTACACGAAGTGCATCCAGTTTTTGCCGTAACCCTCTCAACTCTTAAGAAGTTTCTATGTGGGTGAAATTATGATGTCACGTCAAGTTACAACCTTTTTAGAGTTCATTTGTAATGCTCTGCAAACTCAGGGTCATTTAGCTCAAAATAAATCATTAAATGCATGAAAAATATCAAATGAAGTCAGAAAGGGTTGAAAATTGATGATGTCCCTTTGAATGGTTTATATTGAACACACAAAAAGTATGGAGTTAAATAAGTTATTAAAAATGAAATCCCTTTTGTAATAGACGAGTTTTTGTCCGAAACCCTCATACTTCTTATGAGATTGTCCAATTTATACACGAAGTGCATCCAGTTTTTGCCGTAACCCTCTCAACTCTTTAGAAGTTGCTATGTGGGTGAAATTATGATGTCATGCCAAGTTACAACCTTTTTAGAGTTCATTTGTACTGCTTTTCAAACTCAGGGTCATTTAGCTCAAAATAAATCAATAAATGCATGAAAAATATCAAATGAAGTCACAAAGGGTTGAAAATTGATGATGTGCCTTTGAATGGTGCATATTGAACACACACAAAGTATGGAGTTAAAATAAGTTATTAAAAATGAAATTCCTTTGTAATAGACGAGTTTTTGTCCGAAACCCTCATACTTCTTATGAGATTGTCCAATTTATACACGAAGTGCATCCAGTTTTTGCCGTAACCCTCTCAACTCTTTAGAAGTTGCTATGTGGGTGAAATTATGATGTCATGCCAAGTTACAACCTTTTTAGAGTTCATTTGTAATGCTCTTCAAACTCAGGGTCATTTAGCTCAAAATAAATCATTAAATGCATGAAAAATATCAAATGAAGTCAGAAAGGGTTGAAAATTGATGATGTGCCTTTGAATGGTTCATATTGAATACAAAAAAAGTATGGAGTTAAATAAGTTATTAAAAAAGAAATCCCTTTTGTATTTCATGAGTTTTGGTCCGAAAAACTCATAGTTCTTGTGAGATTGTCCAATTTGTACACGAAGTGCGTCCAGTTTTTGCCGTAACCCTCTCAACTCTTTCGAAGTTGCTACGTGCGTGAAATTATGATGTCATGCCAAGTTACAACCTTTTTAGAGTTCATTTGTAATCCTTGTCAAACTCAGGGTTGCATTTAGCTCAAAATAAATCATTAAATGCATGAAAAATATCAAATGAAGTCGGAAAGGGTTAAAAATTGATGATGTGCCTTTGAATGGTGCATATTGAACACAAAAAAAGTATGGATTTAAAATAGGTTATTAAAAATGTAATCCCTTTGTAATAGATGAGTTTTGGTCCGAAACACTCATACTTCTTATGTGATTGTCCAATTTGTACACGAAGTGCATCCAATTTCTGCCGTAACCCTCTCAACTCTTTCGAAGTTGCTATGTGGGTGAAATTATGATGTCATGCCAAGTTACAACCTTTTTAAAGTTCATTTGAACTGCTTTTCAAACTCAGGGTCATTTAGCTCAAAAGAAATCATTAAATGCATGAAAAATATCAAATGAAGTCAGAAAGGGTTGAAAATTGTTGATGTGCCTTTGAGTGGTGCATATTGAAAACACGAAAAATATGGAGTTAAAATAGGTTATTAAAATGAAATCCCTTTGCAATAGATGAGTTTTGGTCCGAAACACTCATACTTCTTATGACATTGTCCAATTTGTACACGAAGTGCGTCCATTTTTTTTCGTAACCCTCTCAACTCTTTCGAAGTTGCTATGTGGTTGAAATTATGATGTCATGCCAAGTTCCAACCTTTTTAGAGTTCATTTGTAATCCTTTTCAAACTCAGGGTCGCATTTAGCTCAAAATAAATCATTAAATGCATGAAAAATATCAAATGAAGTCGAAAAGGGTTGAAAATTGATGATGTGCCTTTGAATGGTGCTTATTGAATAGACAAGAAGTGTGGAAGTAAAATAAGTTATTATAAATGAAACCCCGTTGTAAGAGATGAGTTTTCGTCCGAAACCCTCATACTTCTTATGAGATTGTCCAATTTGTACACGAAGTGCATCCAGTTTTTGCCATAACCCTCTCAACTCTTTCGAAGTTGCTATGTGGGTGAAATTATGATATCATGCCAAGTTACAACCTTTTTAGAGTTCATTTGTAATGCTCTTCAAACTCAGGATCATTTAGCTCAAAATAAATCATTAAATGCATGAAAAATATCTAATGAAGTGAGAAAGGGTTGAAAATTCATGATGTGCCTTTGAATGGTGCATATTGAACACAAAAAAAGTATGGAGTTAAAATAAGTTATTAAAAATGAAATCCCTTTGCAGTTGATGAGTTTTGGTCCGAAACACTCATACTTCTTATTTGATTGTCCAATTTGTACACGAAGTGCGTCCAGTTTTTGCCGTAACCCTCTCAACTCTTTCGAAGTTGCTATGTGGGTGAAATTATGATGTCCTGCCAAGTTACAACCTTTTTAGAGTTCATTTGTAATCCTTTTCAAACTCAGGGTCGCATTTAGCTCAAAATAAATGATTGAATGCATGAAAAATATCAAATGAAGTCAGAAAGGGTTGAAAATTGATGGTGTGCCTTTGAGTGGTGCATATTGAACACACACAAAGTATGGAGTTAAAATAATTTGTTAAAAATGAAATCCCTTTGTAACAGATGAGTTTTCGTCCGAAACCCTCATACTTCTTATGAGATTGTCCAATTTGTACACGAAGTGCATCCAGTTTTTGCCGTAACCCTCTCAACTCTTAAGAAGTTTCTATGTGGGTGAAATTATGATGTCACGTCAAGTTACAACCTTTTTAGAGTTCATTTGTAATGCTCTGCAAACTCAGGGTCATTTAGCTCAAAATAAATCATTAAATGCATGAAAAATATCAAATGAAGTCAGAAAGGGTTGAAAATTGATGATGTCCCTTTGAATGGTTTATATTGAACACACAAAAAGTATGGAGTTAAATAAGTTATTAAAAATGAAATCCCTTTTGTAATAGATGAGTTTTGGTCCAAAACCCTCAAACTTCTTATGAGATTGTCCAATTTGTACACGCAGAGCGTCCAGTTTTTGCCGTAACCCACTCAACTCTTTCGAAGTTGCTATGTTGGTGAAATTATGATTTCATGCCAAGTTACAACCTTTTTAGAGTTCATTTGTAATCCTTTTCAAACTCAGGGTCGCATTTAGCTCAAAATAAATGATTGAATGCATGAAAAATATCAAATGAAGTCAGAAAGGGTTGAAAATTGATGGTGTGCCTTTGAGTGGTGCATATTGAACACACACAAAGTATGGAGTTAAAATAATTTGTTAAAAATGAAATCCCTTTGTAACAGATGAGTTTTCGTCCGAAACCCTCATACTTCTTATGAGATTGTCCAATTTGTACACGAAGTGCATCCAGTTTTTGCCGTAACCCTCTCAACTCTTAAGAAGTTTCTATGTGGGTGAAATTATGATGTCACGTCAAGTTACAACCTTTTTAGAGTTCATTTGTAATGCTCTTCAAACTCAGGATCATTTAGCTCAAAATAAATCATTAAATGCATGAAAAATATCTAATGAAGTGAGAAAGGGTTGAAAATTCATGATGTGCCTTTGAATGGTGCATATTGAACACAAAAAAAGTATGGAGTTAAAATAAGTTATTAAAAATGAAATCCCTTTGCAGTTGATGAGTTTTGGTCCGAAACACTCATACTTCTTATTTGATTGTCCAATTTGTACACGAAGTGCGTCCAGTTTTTGCCGTAACCCTCTCAACTCTTTCGAAGTTGCTATGTGGGTGAAATTATGATGTCCTGCCAAGTTACAACCTTTTTAGAGTTCATTTGTAATCCTTTTCAAACTCAGGGTCGCATTTAGCTCAAAATAAATGATTGAATGCATGAAAAATATCAAATGAAGTCAGAAAGGGTTGAAAATTGATGGTGTGCCTTTGAGTGGTGCATATTGAACACACACAAAGTATGGAGTTAAAATAATTTGTTAAAAATGAAATCCCTTTGTAACAGATGAGTTTTCGTCCGAAACCCTCATACTTCTTATGAGATTGTCCAATTTGTACACGAAGTGCATCCAGTTTTTGCCGTAACCCTCTCAACTCTTAAGAAGTTTCTATGTGGGTGAAATTATGATGTCACGTCAAGTTACAACCTTTTTAGAGTTCATTTGTAATGCTCTGCAAACTCAGGGTCATTTAGCTCAAAATAAATCATTAAATGCATGAAAAATATCAAATGAAGTCAGAAAGGGTTGAAAATTGATGATGTCCCTTTGAATGGTTTATATTGAACACACAAAAAGTATGGAGTTAAATAAGTTATTAAAAATGAAATCCCTTTTGTAATAGATGAGTTTTGGTCCAAAACCCTCAAACTTCTTATGAGATTGTCCAATTTGTACACGCAGAGCGTCCAGTTTTTGCCGTAACCCACTCAACTCTTTCGAAGTTGCTATGTTGGTGAAATTATGATTTCATGCCAAGTTACAACCTTTTTAGAGTTCATTTGTAATCCTTTTCAAACTCAGGGTCGCATTTAGCTCAAAATAAATCATTAAATGCATGAAAAATATCAAATGAAGTCGGAAAGGGTTAAAAATTGATGATGTGCCTTTGAATGGTGCATATTGAACACACAAAAAGTATGGATTTAAAATAGGTTATTAAAAATGAAATCCCTTTGTAATAGATGAGTTTTGGTGCGAAACCCTTAGACCTCTTATGAGATTGTCCAATTTATACACGAAGTGCATCCAGTTTTTGCCGTAACCCTCTCAACTCTTTAGAAGTTGCTATGTGGGTGAAATTATGATGTCATGCCAAGTTACAACCTTTTTAGAGTTCATTTGTACTGCTTTTCAAACTCAGGGTCATTTAGCTCAAAATAAATCAATAAATGCATGAAAAATATCAAATGAAGTCACAAAGGGTTGAAAATTGATGATGTGCCTTTGAATGGTGCATATTGAACACACACAAAGTATGGAGTTAAAATAAGTTATTAAAAATGAAATTCCTTTGTAATAGACGAGTTTTTGTCCGAAACCCTCATACTTCTTATGAGATTGTCCAATTTATACACGAAGTGCATCCAGTTTTTGCCGTAACCCTCTCAACTCTTTAGAAGTTGCTATGTGGGTGAAATTATGATGTCATGCCAAGTTACAACCTTTTTAGAGTTCATTTGTAATGCTCTTCAAACTCAGGGTCATTTAGCTCAAAATAAATCATTAAATGCATGAAAAATATCAAATGAAGTCAGAAAGGGTTGAAAATTGATGATGTGCCTTTGAATGGTTCATATTGAATACAAAAAAAGTATGGAGTTAAATAAGTTATTAAAAAAGAAATCCCTTTTGTATTTCATGAGTTTTGGTCCGAAAAACTCATAGTTCTTGTGAGATTGTCCAATTTGTACACGAAGTGCGTCCAGTTTTTGCCGTAACCCTCTCAACTCTTTCGAAGTTGCTACGTGCGTGAAATTATGATGTCATGCCAAGTTACAACCTTTTTAGAGTTCATTTGTAATCCTTGTCAAACTCAGGGTTGCATTTAGCTCAAAATAAATCATTAAATGCATGAAAAATATCAAATGAAGTCGGAAAGGGTTAAAAATTGATGATGTGCCTTTGAATGGTGCATATTGAACACAAAAAAAGTATGGATTTAAAATAGGTTATTAAAAATGTAATCCCTTTGTAATAGATGAGTTTTGGTCCGAAACACTCATACTTCTTATGTGATTGTCCAATTTGTACACGAAGTGCATCCAATTTCTGCCGTAACCCTCTCAACTCTTTCGAAGTTGCTATGTGGGTGAAATTATGATGTCATGCCAAGTTACAACCTTTTTAAAGTTCATTTGAACTGCTTTTCAAACTCAGGGTCATTTAGCTCAAAAGAAATCATTAAATGCATGAAAAATATCAAATGAAGTCAGAAAGGGTTGAAAATTGTTGATGTGCCTTTGAATGGTGCATATTGAAAACACGAAAAATATGGAGTTAAAATAGGTTATTAAAATGAAATCCCTTTGCAATAGATGAGTTTTGGTCCGAAACACTCATACTTCTTATGACATTGTCCAATTTGTACACGAAGTGCGTCCAGTTTTTTTCGTAACCCTCTCAACTCTTTCGAAGTTGCTATGTGGTTGAAATTATGATGTCATGCCAA
Organism: Hordeum marinum; assembly: GCA_022496015.1. Classification (NCBI taxonomy): domain Eukaryota; kingdom Viridiplantae; phylum Streptophyta; class Magnoliopsida; order Poales; family Poaceae; genus Hordeum; species Hordeum marinum. Next base: position 368,977 of record JAAAWK010000037.1, on the reverse strand, counting down.
GTTCCAACCTTTTTAGAGTTCATTTGTAATCCTTTTCAAACTCAGGGTCGCATTTAGCTCAAAATAAATCATTAAATGCATGAAAAATATCAAATGAAGTCGAAAAGGGTTGAAAATTGATGATGTGCCTTTGAATGGTGCTTATTGAATAGACAAGAAGTGTGGAAGTAAAATAAGTTATTAAAAATGAAACCCCGTTGTAAGAGATGAGTTTTCGTCCGAAACCCTCATACTTCTTATGAGATTGTCCAATTTGTACACGAAGTGCATCCAGTTTTTGCCATAACTCTCTCAACTCTTTCGAAGTTGCTATGTGGGTGAAATTATGATATCATGCCAAGTTACAACCTTTTTAGAGTTCATTTGTAATGCTCTTCAAACTCAGGATCATTTAGCTCAAAATAAATCATTAAATGCATGAAAAATATCTAATGAAGTGAGAAAGGGTTGAAAATTCATGATGTGCCTTTGAATGGTGCATATTGAACACAAAAAAAGTATGGAGTTAAAATAAGTTATTAAAAATGAAATCCCTTTGCAGTTGATGAGTTTTGGTCCGAAACACTCATACTTCTTATTTGATTGTCCAATTTGTACACGAAGTGCGTCCAGTTTTTGCCGTAACCCTCTCAACTCTTTCGAAGTTGCTATGTGGGTGAAATTATGATGTCCTGCCAAGTTACAACCTTTTTAGAGTTCATTTGTAATCCTTTTCAAACTCAGGGTCGCATTTAGCTCAAAATAAATCATTGAATGCATGAAAAATATCAAATGAAGTCAGAAAGGGTTGAAAATTGATGGTGTGCCTTTGAGTGGTGCATATTGAACACACACAAAGTATGGAGTTAAAATAATTTGTTAAAAATGAAATCCCTTTGTAACAGATGAGTTTTCGTCCGAAACCCTCATACTTCTTATGAGATTGTCCAATTTGTACACGAAGTGCATCCAGTTTTTGCCGTAACCCTCTCAACTCTTAAGAAGTTTCTATGTGGGTGAAATTATGATGTCACGTCAAGTTACAACCTTTTTAGAGTTCATTTGTAATGCTCTGCAAACTCAGGGTCATTTAGCTCAAAATAAATCATTAAATGCATGAAAAATATCAAATGAAGTCAGAAAGGGTTGAAAATTGATGATGTCCCTTTGAATGGTTTATATTGAACACACAAAAAGTATGGAGTTAAATAAGTTATTAAAAATGAAATCCCTTTTGTAATAGATGAGTTTTGGTCCAAAACCCTCAAACTTCTTATGAGATTGTCCAATTTGTACACGCAGAGCGTCCAGTTTTTGCCGTAACCCACTCAACTCTTTCGAAGTTGCTATGTTGGTGAAATTATGATTTCATGCCAAGTTACAACCTTTTTAGAGTTCATTTGTAATCCTTTTCAAACTCAGGGTCGCATTTAGCTCAAAATAAATCATTAAATGCATGAAAAATATCAAATGAAGTCGGAAAGGGTTAAAAATTGATGATGTGCCTTTGAATGGTGCATATTGAACACACAAAAAGTATGGATTTAAAATAGGTTATTAAAAATGAAATCCCTTTGTAATAGATGAGTTTTGGTGCGAAACCCTTAGACCTCTTATGAGATTGTCCAATTTATACACGAAGTGCATCCAGTTTTTGCCGTAACCCTCTCAACTCTTTAGAAGTTGCTATGTGGGTGAAATTATGATGTCATGCCAAGTTACAACCTTTTTAGAGTTCATTTGTACTGCTTTTCAAACTCAGGGTCATTTAGCTCAAAATAAATCAATAAATGCATGAAAAATATCAAATGAAGTCACAAAGGGTTGAAAATTGATGATGTGCCTTTGAATGGTGCATATTGAACACACACAAAGTATGGAGTTAAAATAAGTTATTAAAAATGAAATTCCTTTGTAATAGACGAGTTTTTGTCCGAAACCCTCATACTTCTTATGAGATTGTCCAATTTATACACGAAGTGCATCCAGTTTTTGCCGTAACCCTCTCAACTCTTTAGAAGTTGCTATGTGGGTGAAATTATGATGTCATGCCAAGTTACAACCTTTTTAGAGTTCATTTGTAATGCTCTTCAAACTCAGGGTCATTTAGCTCAAAATAAATCATTAAATGCATGAAAAATATCAAATGAAGTCAGAAAGGGTTGAAAATTGATGATGTGCCTTTGAATGGTTCATATTGAATACAAAAAAAGTATGGAGTTAAATAAGTTATTAAAAAAGAAATCCCTTTTGTATTTCATGAGTTTTGGTCCGAAAAACTCATAGTTCTTGTGAGATTGTCCAATTTGTACACGAAGTGCGTCCAGTTTTTGCCGTAACCCTCTCAACTCTTTCGAAGTTGCTACGTGCGTGAAATTATGATGTCATGCCAAGTTACAACCTTTTTAGAGTTCATTTGTAATCCTTGTCAAACTCAGGGTTGCATTTAGCTCAAAATAAATCATTAAATGCATGAAAAATATCAAATGAAGTCGGAAAGGGTTAAAAATTGATGATGTGCCTTTGAATGGTGCATATTGAACACAAAAAAAGTATGGATTTAAAATAGGTTATTAAAAATGTAATCCCTTTGTAATAGATGAGTTTTGGTCCGAAACACTCATACTTCTTATGTGATTGTCCAATTTGTACACGAAGTGCACCCAATTTCTGCCGTAACCCTCTCAACTCTTTCGAAGTTGCTATGTGGGTGAAATTATGATGTCATGCCAAGTTACAACCTTTTTAAAGTTCATTTGAACTGCTTTTCAAACTCAGGGTCATTTAGCTCAAAAGAAATCATTAAATGCATGAAAAATATCAAATGAAGTCAGAAAGGGTTGAAAATTGTTGATGTGCCTTTGAATGGTGCATATTGAAAACACGAAAAATATGGAGTTAAAATAGGTTATTAAAATGAAATCCCTTTGCAATAGATGAGTTTTGGTCCGAAACACTCATACTTCTTATGACATTGTCCAATTTGTACACGAAGTGCGTCCAGTTTTTTTCGTAACCCTCTCAACTCTTTCGAAGTTGCTATGTGGTTGAAATTATGATGTCATGCCAAGTTCCAACCTTTTTAGAGTTCATTTGTAATCCTTTTCAAACTCAGGGTCGCATTTAGCTCAAAATAAATCATTAAATGCATGAAAAATATCAAATGAAGTCGAAAAGGGTTGAAAATTGATGATGTGCCTTTGAATGGTGCTTATTGAATAGACAAGAAGTGTGGAAGTAAAATAAGTTATTAAAAATGAAACCCCGTTGTAAGAGATGAGTTTTCGTCCGAAACCCTCATACTTCTTATGAGATTGTCCAATTTGTACACGAAGTGCATCCAGTTTTTGCCATAACTCTCTCAACTCTTTCGAAGTTGCTATGTGGGTGAAATTATGATATCATGCCAAGTTACAACCTTTTTAGAGTTCATTTGTAATGCTCTTCAAACTCAGGATCATTTAGCTCAAAATAAATCATTAAATGCATGAAAAATATCTAATGAAGTGAGAAAGGGTTGAAAATTCATGATGTGCCTTTGAATGGTGCATATTGAACACAAAAAAAGTATGGAGTTAAAATAAGTTATTAAAAATGAAATCCCTTTGCAGTTGATGAGTTTTGGTCCGAAACACTCATACTTCTTATTTGATTGTCCAATTTGTACACGAAGTGCGTCCAGTTTTTGCCGTAACCCTCTCAACTCTTTCGAAGTTGCTATGTGGGTGAAATTATGATGTCCTGCCAAGTTACAACCTTTTTAGAGTTCATTTGTAATCCTTTTCAAACTCAGGGTCGCATTTAGCTCAAAATAAATCATTGAATGCATGAAAAATATCAAATGAAGTCAGAAAGGGTTGAAAATTGATGGTGTGCCTTTGAGTGGTGCATATTGAACACACACAAAGTATGGAGTTAAAATAATTTATTAAAAATGAAATCCCTTTGTAACAGATGAGTTTTCGTCCGAAACCCTCATACTTCTTATGAGATTGTCCAATTTGTACACGAAGTGCATCCAGTTTTTGCCGTAACCCTCTCAACTCTTAAGAAGTTTCTATGTGGGTGAAATTATGATGTCACGTCAAGTTACAACCTTTTTAGAGTTCATTTGTAATGCTCTGCAAACTCAGGGTCATTTAGCTCAAAATAAATCATTAAATGCATGAAAAATATCAAATGAAGTCAGAAAGGGTTGAAAATTGATGATGTCCCTTTGAATGGTTTATATTGAACACACAAAAAGTATGGAGTTAAATAAGTTATTAAAAATGAAATCCCTTTTGTAATAGATGAGTTTTGGTCCGAAACCCTCAAACTTCTTATGAGATTGTCCAATTTGTACACGCAGAGCGTCCAGTTTTTGCCGTAACCCACTCAACTCTTTCGAAGTTGCTATGTTGGTGAAATTATGATTTCATGCCAAGTTACAACCTTTTTAGAGTTCATTTGTAATCCTTTTCAAACTCAGGGTCGCATTTAGCTCAAAATAAATCATTAAATGCATGAAAATTATCAAATGAAGTCGGAAAGGGTTAAAAATTGATGATGTGCCTTTGAATGGTGCATATTGAACACACAAAAAGTATGGATTTAAAATAGGTTATTAAAAATGAAATCCCTTTGTAATAGATGAGTTTTGGTGCGAAACCCTTAGACCTCTTATGAGATTTTCCAATTTGTACACGAAGTGCATCCAGTTTTTGCCGTAACCCTCTAACTCTCCAGAAGTTTCGATGTGGTTGAAATTATGATGTCATGCCAACTTACAACCTTTTTAGAGTTCATTTGTACTGCTTTTCAAACTTAGGGTCATTTAGCTCAAAATAAATCATTAAATGCATGAAAAATATCAAATGAAGTCAGAAAGGGTTGAAAATTGATGATGTTCCTTTGAATGGTGAATATTGTACACACAAAAAGTATGGAGTTAAAATAAGTTATTAAAAATGAAATCCCTTTGCAATAGATGAGTTTTGGTCCGAAACCCTCATATTTCTTATAAGATTGTCCAATTTGTACACGAAGTGCATCCAGTTTTTTCCGTAACCCTCTCAACTCTTTAGAAGTTGGTATGTCGGTGAAATTATGATGTCATGTCAAGTTACGACCTTTTTAGAGTTCATTTGTAATGCTTTTCAAACTCAGGGTCATTTAGCTCAAAATAAATCATTAAATGCATGAAAAATATCAAATGAAGTCAGAAAGGGCGGAAAATTGATGATGTGCCTTTGAATAGTGCATATTGAACACAAAATAAATCATTAAATGCATGAAAAATATCAAATGAAGTCAGAAAGGGTTGAAAATTGATGATGTGCCTTTGAATGGTCCATATTAAACACAAAAAAAGTATGGAGGTACAATAAGTTATTAGAAATGAAATACCTTTGCAATAGATGAGTTTTGGTCCGAAACCCTCATACTTCTTATGAGATTGTCCAATTTTTCCATGAAGTGTGTCTAGTTTTTGCCGTAACAATCTAAACTCTTTAGCAGTTTCTATGTGGGTGAAATTATGATGTCATGACAAGTTACAACCTTTTTAGAGTTCATTTGTACTGCTTTTCAAACTCAGGGTCATTTAGCTCAAAATAAATCATTAAATGCATGAAACATATCAAATGACGTCAGAAAGGGTTGAAAATTGATGATGTCCCTTTGAATGGTGCATATTGAACACAAAAAAAGTATGGAGTTAAAATAAGTTATTAAAAATGAAATCCCTTTGCAATAGATGAGTTTCGGTCCGAAACCCTCATACTTCTTATGAGATTGTCCAATTTGTACACGAAGTGCGTCCAGTTTTTGCCGTAACCCTCTCAACTCTTTCGAAGTTGCTATGTGGGTGAAATTGTGATGTCATGCCAAGTTACAACCTTTTTAGAGTTCATTTGTAATCCTTTTCAAACTCAGGGTCGCATTTAGCTCAAAATAAATCATTAAATGCATGAAAAACATCAAATGAAGTCGGGAAGTGTTGAAAATTGATGTGTGCCTTTGAATGGTGCATATTGAACAGACAAAAAGTATGGATTTAAAATAAGTTATTAAAAATGAAATCCCTTTGTAATAGATGTGTTTTCGTCCGAAACCCTCATACTTCTTACGAGATTTTCCAATTCATACACGAAGTGCATCCAGTTTTTGCCGTAACCCTCTCAACTCTTTAGAAGTTGGTATGTCGGTGAAATTATGATGTCATGTCAAGTTACGACCTTTTTAGAGTTCATTTGTAATGCTTTTCAAACTCAGGGTCATTTAGCTCAAAATAAATCATTAAATGCATGAAAAATATCAAATGAAGTCAGAAAGGGCGGAAAATTGATGATGTGCCTTTGAATAGTGCATATTGAACACAAAATAAATCATTAAATGCATGAAAAATATCAAATGAAGTCAGAAAGGGTTGAAAATTGATGATGTGCCTTTGAATGTTTCATATTAAACACAAAAAAAGTATGGAGGTACAATAAGCTATTAGAAATGAAATACCTTTGCAATAGATGAGTTTTGGTCCGAAACCCTCATACTTCTTATGAGATTGTCCAATTTTTCCATGAAGTGTGTCTAGTTTTTGCCGTAACAATCTAAACTCTTTAGGAGTTTCTATGTGGGTGAAATTATGATGTCATGACAAGTTACAACCTTTTTAGAGTTCATTTGTACTGCTTTTCAAACTCAGGGTCATTTAGCTCAAAATAAATCATTAAATGCATGAAACATATCAAATGACGTTAGAAAGGGTTGAAAATTGATGATGTCCCTTTGAATGGTGCATATTAAACACAAAAAAGTATGGAGTTAAAATAAGTTATTAAAAATGAAATCCCTTTGCAATAGATGAGTTTCGGTCCGAAACCCTCATACTTCTTATGAGATTGTCCAATTTGTACACGAAGTGCGTCCAGTTTTTGCCGTAACCCTCTCAACTCTTTCGAAGTTGCTATGTGGGTGAAATTATGATGTCATGCCAAGTTACAACGTTTTTAGAGTTCATTTGTAATCCTTTTCAAACTCAAGGTCGCATTTAGCTCAAAATAAATCATTAAATGCATGAAAAATATCAAATGAAGTCGGAAAGGGTTGAAAATTGATGATGTGCCTTTGAATGGTTCATATTGAACAGAAAAAAAGTATGGATTTAAAATAAGTTATTTAAAATGAAATCCCTTTGTAATAGATGAGTTTTCGACCGAAACCCTGATACTTCTTATGAGATTTTCCGATTTGTACACGAAGTGCATCCAGTTTTTGCTGTAACCCTCTCAACTCTTTAGAAGTTGCTATGTGGGTGAAGTTACGATGTCATGTCAAGTTACGACCTTTTTAGAGTTCGTTTGTAATGCTTTTCAAACTCAGGGTCATTTAGCTCAAAATAAATCATTAAATGCATGAAAAATATCAAATCCAGTTGGAAAGGGTTGAAAATTCATGATGTGCCTTTGAATGGTGCATATTAAACACAAAAAAAGTATGGAGTTAAAATAAGTTATTTAAAATGAAATCCCTTTCTAATACATGAGTTTTTGTCCGAAACGCTCATACTTCTTATGAGATTGTCCAATTTGTACACGATGTGCATCCAGTTTTTGCCGTAACCTTCTCAACTCTTTAGAAATTGCTATGTGGGTGAAATTATGATGTCATGCCAAGTTACAACCTTTTTAGAGGTCATTTATACTGCTTCTCAAACTCAGGGTCATTTAGCTCAAAATAAATCATTAAATGCATGAAAAATATCAAATGAAGTCAGAAAGGGTTGAAAATTGATGATGTGCCTTTGATTGGTGCATATTGAACACACAAAAAGTATGGAGTTAAAATAAGTTACTAAATTGAAATTCCTTTGTAATAGCTGAGTTTTAGTCCAAAACCCTCATACTTCTTATGAGATTGTCCAATTTGTACAGGAAGTGCTTCTAGTTTTTGCCGTAACCCTCTCAACTCTTTCGAAGTTGCTATGTGGGTGAAATTATGATGTCATGCCAAGTTACAACCTTTTTAAAGTTCATTTGAACTGCTTTTCAAACTCAGGGTCATTTAGCTCAAAATAAATCATTAAATGCATCAAAAATATCAAATGAAGTCAGAAAGGGTTGAAAATTGATGATGTGCCTTTGAATGGTGCATATTGAACACACGAAAAATATGGAGTTAAAATAGGTTATTAAAAATTAAATCCCTTTGCAGTAGATAAGTTTTGGTCCGAAAAACTCATACTTCTTATGATATTGTCCAATTTGTACACGAAGTGCGTCCAGTTTTTGTCGTAACCCCCTCAGCTCTTTCAAAGTTGCTTTGTGGGTGAAATTATGATGTCATGCCAAGTTCCAACCTTTTTAGAGTTCATTTGTAATCCTTTTCAAACTCAGGGTCGCATTTAGCTCAAAATAAATCATTAAATGCATGCAAAATATCAAATGAAGTCGGAAAGGGTTAAAAATTGATGATGTGACTTTGAATGGTGCATATTGAACAGACAAGAAGTATGGAGTTAAAATAAGTTATTAAAAATGAAACTCCTTTGTAATAGATGAGTTTTCGTCCGAAACCCTCATACTTCTTATGAGATTGTCCAATTTATACACGAAGTGCAGCCAGTTTTTGCCGTAACCCTCTCAACTCTTTCGAAGTTGCTATGTGGGTGAAATTCTGATGTCATGCCAAGTTACAACCTTTTTAGAGTTCATTTGTAATCCTTTTCAAACTCAGGGTCGCATTTAGCTCAAAATAAATGAATAAATGCATGCAAAATATAAAATGAAGTCAGAAAGGGTTGAAAATTGAGGATGTGCCTTTGAATGGTGCATATTGAACACACAAAAAGTAGGGAGTTAAAATAAGTTATTAGATATGAAATTCCTTTGTAATAGATGAGTTTTTGTTCGAAACCCTCATACTTCTTATGAGATTGTCCAATTTATACACGAAGTGCATCCAGTTTTAGCCGTAACCCTCTCAACTCTTTAGAAGTTGCTATGTGGGTGAAATTATGATTTCATCCCAAGTTACAACCTTTTTAGAGTTCATTTGTACTGCTTTTCAAACTCAGGGTCATTTACCTCAAAATAAATCATTAAATGCATGAAAAAATATCAAATGAAGTCAGAAAGGGTTGAAAATTGATGATGTGCCTTTGAATGGTGCATATTGAACACACACAAAGTATGGAGTTAAAATAATTTATTAAAAATGAAATCCCTTTGTAACAGATGAGTTTTCGTCCGAAACCCTCATACTTCTTATGAGATTGTCCAATTTGTACACGAAGTGCATCCAGTTTTTGCTGTAACCCTCTCAACTCTTAAGAAGTTTCTATGTGGGTGAAATTATGAGGTCACGTCAACTTACAACCTTTTTAGAGTTCATTTGTAATGCTCTTCAAACTTAGGGTCATTTAGCTCAAAATAAATCATTAAATGCATGAAAAATATCAAATGAAGTCAGAAAGGGTTGAAAATTGATAATGTGCCTTTGAATGGTTCCTATTGAACACAAAAAAAGTATGTAGTTAAATAAGTTATTAAAAATGAAATCCCTTTTGTAATAGATGAGTTTTGGTCTGAAACCCTCATACTTCTTATGAGATTGTCCAATTTGTACAAGAAGTGCATCCAGGTTTTGCCGTAACCCTCTCAACTCTTTAGTAGTTTCTATGTGGGTAAAATTATGATGTCATGCGAAGTTACAACCTTTTTAGAGTTCATTTGTACTGCTTTTCAAACTCAGGGTCGCATTTAGCTCAAAATAAATCATGAAATGCATGAAAAATATCAAATGAAGTCGGAAAGGGTTAAAAATTAATGATGTGCCTTTGAATGGTGCATATTGAACACACAAAAAGTATGGATTTAAAATAGGTTATTAAAAATGTAATCCCTTTGTAATAGATGAGTTTTGGTCCGAAACCCTTATACCTCTTATGAGATTTTCCAATTTGTACACGAATTTCGTCCAGTTTTTGCCGTAACCCTCCCAACTCTTTTGAAGTTTCTATGTGGGTGCAATTATGATTTCATGCCAAGTTACAACATTTTTAGAGTTCATTTGTACTACTTTTCAAACTCAGGGTCATTTAGCTCAAAATAAATCATTAAATGCATGAAAAATATCAAATGAAGTCAGAAAGGGCTGAAAATTGATGATGTGCCTTTGAATGGTGCATATTGAACACACAAAAAGTATGGAGTTAAACTAAGTTATTAAAAATGAAATCCCTTTGCAATTGATAAGTTTTGGTCCGAAAAACTCATACTTCTTATGAGATTGTCCAATTTGTACACGAAGTGCGTCCAGTTTTTGCCGTAACCTCTCAACGTTTTCGAAGTTGCTACGTGGGTGAAATTATGATGTCATGCCAAGTTACAACCTTTTTAGCGGTCATTTGTAATCCTTTTCAAACTCAGGGTCATTTAGCTCAAATAAATCATTAAATGCATGAAAAATATCAAATGAAGTCAGAAAGGGTTCAAAATTGTTGATGTGCCTTTGAATGGTGCATATTGAATACACGAAAAATATGGAGTTAAAATAGGTCATTAAAAATGAAATCCCTTTGCAATAGATGAGTTTTGGTCCGAAACACTATACTTCTTATGAGATTGTCCAATTTGTACACGAAGTGCGTCCAGTTTTTGTCGTAACCCTCTCAACTCTATCGAAGTTGCTATGTGGGTGAAATTATGATGTCATGCCATGTTCCAACCTTTTTAGAGTTCATTTGTAATCCTTTTCAAACTCAAGGTCGCATTTAGCTCAAAATAAATCATTAAATGCATGAAAAATATCAAATGAAGTCGAAAAGGGTTGAAAATTGATGATGTGCCTTTGAATGGTGCATATCGAATAGACAAGAAGTATGGAGTTAAAATAAGTTTTTAAAAATGAAACCCCTTTGTAAGAGATGAGTTTTCGTCCGAAACCCTCATAATTCTTATGAGATTGTCCATTTTGTACACGAAGTGCATCCAGTTTTTGCCGTAACCCTCTCAACTCTTTCGAAGTTGCTATGTGGGTGAAATTATGATGTCATGCCAAGTGACAACCTTTTTATAGTTCATTTGTAATGCTTTTCAAACTCAGGATCATTTAGCTCAAATTAAATCATTAAATGCATGAAAAATATCAAATGAAGTGAGAAAGGGTTGAAAATTGATGGTGTGCCTTTGAATGGTGCATATTGAACACACAAAAATTATGGAGTTAAAATAAGTTATTAAAAATGAAATTCCTTTGTAATAGCTGAGTTTTAGGCCGAAACCCTCATACTTCTTATGAGATTGTCCAATTTCTACACGAAGTGCATCCAGTTTTAGCCGTAACCCTCTCAACTCTTTAGAAGTTGCTATGTGGGTGAAATTATGATGTCATGCCAAGTTACAACCTTTTTAGAGTTCATTTGTACTGCTTTTCAAACTCAGGGTCGCATTTAGCTCAAAATAAATCATTAAATGCATGAAAAATATCAAATGAAGTCGGAAAGGATTAAAAATTAATGATGTGCCTTTGAATGGTGCATATTGAACACACAAAAAGTATGGATTTAAAATAGGTTATTAAAAATGTAATCCCTTTGTAATAGATGAGTTTTGGTCCGAAACCCTTATACCTCTTATGAGATTTTCCAATTTGTACACGAAGTACGTCCAGTTTTTGCCGTAACCCTCCCAACTCTTTTGAAGTTTCTATGTGGGTGCAATTATGATTTCATGCCAAGTTACAACATTTTTAGAGTTCATTTGTACTACATTTCAAACTCAGGGTCATTTAGCTCAAAATAAATCATTAAATGCATGAAAAATATCAAATGAAGTCAGAAAGGGCTGAAAATTTATGATGTGCCTTTGAATGGTGCATATTGAACACACAAAAAGTATGGAGTTAAAATAATTTATTAACAATGAAATCCCTTTGCAATCGATAAGTTTTGGTCCGAAAAACTCATACTTCTTATGAGATTGTCCAATTTGTACACGAAGTGCGTCCAGTTTTTGCCGTAACCTCTCAACGTTTTCGAAGTTGCTATGTGGGTGAAATTATGATGTCATGCCAAGTTACAACCTTTTTAGCGGTCATTTGTAATCCTTTTCAAACTCAGGGTCGCATTTAGCTCAAAATAAATCATTAAATGCACGATAAATATCAAATGAAGTCGGAAAGGGTTAAAAAATGATGAAGTGCCTTTGAATGGTGCATATTGAACACACAACAAGTATGGATTTAAAATAGGTTATTAAAAATGTAATCCCTTTGTAATAGATGAGTTTTGGTCCGAAACCCTTATACCTCTTATGAGATTTTCCAATTTGTACACGAAGTGCATCCAGTTTTTGCCGTAACACTCTCAACTCTCCAGTAGTTTCTATGTGGTTGAAATTATGATGTCATGCCAAGTTACAACCTTTTTAGAGTTGATTTGTACTACTTTTGAAACTCAGGGTCATTTAGCTCAAAATAAATCATTAAATGCATGAAAAATATCAAATGAAGTCAGAAAGGGTTGAAAATTGTTGATGTGCCTTTGAATGGTGCATATTGAATACACGAAAAATATGGAGTTAAAATAGGTCATTAAAAATGAAATCCCTTTGCAATAGATGAGTTTTGGTCTGAAACACTATACTTCTTATGAGATTGTCCAATTTGTACACGAAGTGCGTCCAGTTTTTGTCGTAACCCTCTCAACTCTTTTGAAGTTGCTATGTGGGTGAAATTATGATGTCATGCCAAGTTCCAACCTTTTTAGAGTTCATTTGTAATCCTTTTCAAACTCAAGGTCGCATTTAGCTCAAAATAAATCATTAAATGCATGAAAAATATCAAATGAAGTCGAAAAGGGTTGAAAATTGATGATGTGCCTTTGAATGGTGCATATTGAATAGACAAGAAGTATGGAGTTAAAATAAGTTTTTAAAAATGAAACCCCTTTGTAAGAGATGAGTTTTCGTCCGAAACCCTCATACTTCTTATGAGATTGTCCAATTTGTACACGAAGTGCATCCAGTTTTTGCCGTAACCCTCTCAACTCTTTCGAAGTTGCTATGTGGGTGAAATTATGATGTCATGCCAAGTTACAACCTTTTTATAGTTCATTTGTAATGCTTTTCAAACTCAGGATCATTTAGCTCAAATTAAATCATTAAATGCATGAAAAATATCAAATGAAGTGAGAAAGGGTTGAAAATTGATGATGTGCCTTTGAATGGTTCATATTGAACACACAAAAAGTATGGAGTTAAATAAGTTATTAAAAATGAAATTCCTTTGTAATAGCTGAGTTTTAGGCCGAAACCCTCATACTTCTTATGAGATTGTCCAATTTATACACGAAGTGCATCCAGTTTTAGCCGTAACCCTCTCAACTCTTTAGAAGTTGCTATGTGGGTGAAATTATGATGTCATGCCAAGTTGCAACCTTTTTAGAGTTCATTTGTACTGCTTTTCAAACTCAGGGTCATTTAGCTCAAAATAAATCATTAAATGCATGAAAAATATCAAATGAAGTCAGAAAGGGTTGAAAATTGATGATGTGCCTTTGAATGGTTCATATTGAACACACAAAAAGTATGGAGTTAAAATAAGTTATTAAAAATGAAATTCCTTTGTAATAGCTGAGTTTTAGGCCGAAACCCTCATACTTCTTATGAGATTGTCCAATTTATACACGAAGTGCATCCAGTTTTAGCCGTAACCCTCTCAACTCTTTAGAAGTTGCTATGTGGGTGAAATTATGATGTCATGCCAAGTTGCAACCTTTTTAGAGTTCATTTGTACTGCTTTTCAAACTCAGGGTCATTTAGCTCAAAATAAATCATTAAATGCATGAAAAATATCAAATGAAGTCAGAAAGGGTTGAAAATTGATGATGTGCCTTTGAATGGTTCATATTGAACACACAAAAAGTATGGAGTTAAATAAGTTATTACAAATGAAATCCCTTTTGTAATAGATGAGTTTTGGTCCGAAACCCTCATACTTCTTATGAGATTGTCCAATTTGTACACGAAGTGCATCCAGTTTTTGCTGTAACCCTCTCAACTCTTAAGAAGTTTCTATGTGGGTGAAATTATGATGTCACGTCAAGATACAACCTTTTTAGAGTTCATTTGTAATGCTCTTCAAACTCAGGGTCATTTAGCTCAAAATAAATCATTAAATGCATGAAAAATATCAAATGAAGTCAGAAAGGGTTGAAAATTGATGATGTGCCTTTGAATGATTCCTATTGAACACAAAAAAGTATGGAGTTAAATAAGTTATTAAAAATGAAATCACTTTTGTAATAGATGAGTTTTGGTCCGGAACCCTCATACTTCTTATGAGATTGTCCAATTTGTACAAGAAGTGCATCCAGTTTTTGCTGTAACCCTCTCAACTCTTTAGTAGTTGCTATGTGGGTAAAATTATGATGTCATGCCAAGTTACAACCTTTTTAGAGTTCATGTGTACTGCTTTTCAAACTTAGGGTCACATTTAGCTCAAAATAAATCATTAAATGCATGAAAAATATCAAATGAAGTCGGAAAGGGTTAAAAATTGATGATGTGCATTTGAATGGTGCATATTGAACACACAAAAAGTATGGATTTAAAATAGGTTATTAAAAATGTAATCCCTTTGTAATAGATGACTTTTGGTCCGAAACCCTTATACCTCTTATGAGATTTTCCAATTTGTACACGAAGTGCGTCCAGTTTTTGCCGTCACCCTCCCAACTCTTTTGAAGTTTCTATGTGGGTGAAATTATGATGTCATGCCAAGTTACAACATTTTTAGAGTTCATTTGTACTGCTTTTCAAACTCAGGGTCATTTAGCTCAAAATAAATCATTAAATGCATGAAAAATATCAAATGAAGTCAGAAAGGGTTGAAAATTGATGATGTGCCTTTGAATGGTGCATATTGAACACACAAAAAGTATGGAGTTAAAATAAGTTATTAAAAATGAAATCCCTTTGCAATTGATAAGTTTTGGTCCAAAAAACTCATACTTCTTATGAGATTGTCCAATTTGTACACGAAGTGCGTCCAGTTTTTACCGTAACCTCTCAACGTTTTCGAAGTTGCTATGTGGGTGAAATTATGATGTCATGCCAAGTTACAACCTTTTTAGCGGTCATTTGTAATCCTTTTCAAACTCAGGGTTGCATTTAGCTCAAAATAAATCATTAAATGCATGAAAAATATCAAATGAAGTCGGAAAGGGTTAAAAATTAATGATATGCCTTTGAATGGTGCATATTGAACACACAAAAAGTATGGATTTAAAATAGGTTATTAAAAATGTAATCCCTTTGTAATAGATGAGTTTTGGTCCGAAACCCTTATACCTCTTATGAGATTTTCCAATTTGTACACGAAGTGCATCCAGTTTTTGCCGTAACACTCTCAACTCTCCATTAGTTTCTATGTGTCTGAAATTATGATGTCATGCCAAGTTACAACCTTTTTAGAGTTCATTTGTACTACTTTTGAAACTCAGGGTCATTTATCTCAAAATAAATCAATAAATGCATGAAAAATATCAAAAAAAGTCAGAAAGGGTTGAAAATTGATGATGTTCCTTTGAATGGTGCATATTGAACACACAAAAAATATGGAGTTAAAATAGGTTATTAAAAATGAAATCCCTTTGCAATAGATGAGTTTTGGTCCGAAACACTCATACTTCTTATGAGATTGTCCAATTTGTACACGAAGTGCGTCCAGTTTTTGTCGTAACCCTCTCAACTCTTTCGAAGTTGCTATGTGGGTGAAATTATGATGTCATGCCAAGTTCCAACCTTTTTAGAGTTCATTTGTAATACTTTTCAAACTCAGGGTCACATTTAGCTCACAATAAATCATTAAATGCTTGAAAAATATCAAATGAAGTCGGAAAGGGTTGGAAATTGATGATGTGCCTTTGAATGGTGTATATTGAACAGACAAAAAGTATGGAATTAAAATACGTTATTAAAAATGAAACCCCTTTGTAAGAGATGAGTTTTCGTCCGAAACCCTCCTACTTCTTACGAGATTGTCCAATTTGTACACGAAGTGCATCCAGTTTTTGCCGTAACCATCTCAACTCTTTTGAAGTTGCTATGTGGGTGAAATTATGATGTCATGCCAAGTTACAACCTTTTTAGAGTTCATTTGTACTGCTTTTCAAACTCAGGGTCATTTAGCTCAAAATAAATCATTAAATGCATGAAAAATATCAAATGAAGTCAGAAAGGGTTGAAAATTGTTGATGTTCCTTTGAATGGTGCATATTGAATACACGAAAAATATGGAGTTAAAATAGGTCATTAAAAATGAAATCCCTTTGCAATAGATGAGTTTTGGTCCGAAACACTCATACTTCTTATGAGATTGTCCAATTTGTACACGAAGTGCGTCGAGTTTTTGTCGTAACCCTCTCAACTCTTTCGAAGTTGCTATATGGGTGAAATTATGATGTCATGCCAAGTTCCAACCTTTTTAGAGTTCATTTGTAATCCTTTTCAAACTCAAGGTCGCATTTAGCTCAAAATAAATCATTAAATGCATGAAAAATATCAAATGAAGTCGAAAAGGGTTGAAAATTGATGATGTGCCTTTGAATGGTGCATATTGAATAGACAAGAAGTATGGAGTTAAAATAAGTTTTTAAAAATGAAACCCCTTTGTAAGAGATGAGTTTTCGTCCGAAACCCTCATACTTCTTATGAGATTGTCCAATTTGTACACGAAGTGCATCCAGTTTTTGCCGTAACCCTCTCAACTGTTTCGAAGTTGCTATGTGGGTGAAATTATGATGTCATGCCAAGTTACAACCTTTTTATAGTTCATTTGTAATGCTTTTCAAACTCAGGATCATTTAGCTCAAATTAAATCATTAAATGCATGAAAAATATCAAATGAAGTGAGAAAGGGTTGAAAATTGATGATGTGCCTTTGAATGGTGCATATTGAACACACAAAAAGTATGGATTTAAAATAAGTTATTAAAAATGAAATTCCTTTGTAATAGCTGAGTTTTCGTCCGAAACCCTCATACTTCTTATAAGATTTTCCAATTTATACATGAAGTGCATCCAGATTTTGCCGTAACCCTCTCAACTCTTTAGAAGTTGCTATGTGGGTGAAATTATGATGTCATGTCAAGTTACAACCTTTTTAGAGTTCATTTGTAATGATTTTCAAACTCAGGGTCATTTAGCTCAAAATAAATCATTAAATGAATGAAAAATATCAAATGAAGTCAGAAAGGGTTGAAAATTGATGATGTGCCTTTGAATGGTGCATATTGAACACACAAAAAGTATGGAGTTAAAATAGGTTATTAAAAATGAAATCCCTTTGTAATAGATGAGTTTTGGTCCGAAACCCTTATACCTGTTATGAGATTGTCCAATTTGTACACGAAGTGCATCCAGTTTTTGCCGTAACCTTCTCAACTCTTTAAAAGTTGCTATGTGGGTGAAATTATGATGTCATGCCAAGCTACAACCTTTTTAGAGTTCATTTGTAATGCTTTTCAAACTCAGGGTCATTTAGCTCAAAAAAAATCATTAAATGCATGACAAATATCAGATGAAGTCACAAAGGGTTCAAAATTGATGACGTGCCTTTGAATGGTGCATATTGAACACACAAAATGTATGGAGTTAAAATAAGTTATTTAAAATGAAATCTCTTTGCAATAGATGAGTTTTGGTCCGAAACCCTCATACTTCTTATGAGATTGTCCAATTTGGACACGAAGTGCGTCCAGTTTTGGCCGTAACCTTCTCAACTCTTTCGAAGTTTCTATGTGGGTGAAATTATGATGTCATGCCAAGTTACAACCTTTTTAGAGTTCATTTGTACTGCTTTTCAAACTCAAGGTCATTTAGCTCAAAATAAATCATTAAATGCATGAAAATATCAAATGAAGTCAGAAAGGGTTGAAAATTGATGATGTTCCTTTGAATGGTACATATTGAACACACAAAAAGTATGGAGTTGAAATAAGTTATGAAAAATGAAATCCCTTTGCAATAGAAGAGTTTCCGTCTGAAACCCTCATACTTCTTATGAGACTGTCCAATTTGTACACGAAGTGCGTCCAGTTTTTGCCGTAACCCTCTCAACTCTTTCGAAGTTGCTATGTGGGTGAAATTATGATGTCATGCCAAGTTACAACCTTTTTAGAGTTCATTTCTAATCCTTTTCAAACCTAGGGTCGTATTTAGCTCAAAATAAATCATTAAATGCATGAAAAATATGAAAATGAAGTCGGAAAGGGTTGAAAATTGATGGTCTTCCTTTGAATGGTGCATATTGAACAGTCAAAAAGTATGGATTTAAAATAAATTATTCAAAATGGAATCCCTTTGTAATAGTAGACTTTTCGTCCGAAACCCTCATACTTCTTATAAGATTTTCCAATTTGTACACGAAGTGCATCCAGTTTTTGTCGTAACCCTCTCAACTCTTTAGCAATTTCTATGTGGGTGAAATTATGATGTCATGTCAAGTTACGACCTTTTTAGAGTTCATTTGTACTGCTTTTCAAACTCAGGGTCACTTAGCTCAAAATAAATCATTAAATGCATGAAAAATATCAAATGCAGTCACAAAGGGTTGAAAATTGATGATGAGCCTTTGAATGGTGCATAGTTAACACACAAAAAGTATGGAGTTAAAATAAGTTAGTAAAAATGAAATCCCTTATTAATAGATGAGTTTTCGTCCGGAACCCTCATACTTCTTATGAGATTGTGCAATTTGTACACGAAGTGCATCCAGTTTTTGCGGTAACCCTCTCAACTCTTTAGAAATTGCTATGTGGGTGAAATTAAGATGTCATGTTAAGTTACAACCTTTTTAGAGTTCATTTGTACTGCTTTTCAAACTCAGGGTCATTTAGCTCAAAATAAATCATTAAACGCATGAAATATATCAAATGAAGTCACAAAGGGTTGTAAATTGATGATGTGCCTATGAATGGTGCATATTGAACACACAAAAAGTTAGGAGTTAAAATAGGTTATTAAAAATGAAATCCCTTTGTAACAGATGAGTTTTCGTCCGAAACCCTCATACTTCTTATGAGATTGTCCAATTTGTACACGAAGTGCATCCAGTTTTTGCCGTAACCCTCTCAACTCTTAAGAAGTTTCTATGTGGGTGAAATTATGATGTCACGTCATGTTACAACCTTTGTAGAGTTCATTTGTAATGCTCTTCAAACTTAGGGTCATTTAGCTCAAAATAAATCATTAAATGCATGAAAAATATCAAATGAAGTCAGAAAGGGTAGAAAATTGATGATGTGCCTTTGAATGGTTCATATTGAACACACAAAATGTATGGCGTTAACTAAGTTATTAAAAATGAAATCCCGTCTGTAATAGATGAGTTTTGTTCTAAAACCCTCATACTTCTTATGAGATTGTCTAATTTGTACACGAAGTGCCTCCAGTTTTTGCCAAAAATTGCGAGAATTCATTTATAATAAGAAGTCTTATCAATAGCAAAAATAATGTTAGGTGTTATTGAATAGGTATTGTGTAGGTACCTAAAGGTACCTGCTCAACCTAGGTGCAGGGGAGTAGAAAGGCTGATCCAAATTTATTGCTGTAGCTACCCATTCAATGTAGAAGAATTTAAATTTTAGAATTGAGGGTTCATAATATAAAAATATAAAACTTACAGCTTTTTAAATTTTTTTTGGAATGAACACATCATTCAATTTGGCATACAGAGTACTAAAGATTTCAAAGAAAACTTACAGCAGCTTGCCAAACAAAGGCTAATAGAAAAAAGAATAGCGTCCAGTTTTTGCCGTAACCCTCTCAACTCTTTCGAAGTTGCTATGTGGGTGAAATTATGATGTCATGCCAAGTTACAACCTTTTTAGTGTTCGATTGTAATCCTTTTCAAACTCAGGGTCGCAATTAGCTCAAAATAAATCATTAAATGCATGAAAAATATCAAATGAAGTCAGAAAGGGTCGAAAATTGATGATGTGCCTTTGAATGGTGCATATTGAACAGAAAAAAAACTATGGATTTAAAATAAGTTATTAAAAATGAAATCCCTTTGTAATACATGAGTTTTCGTCCGAAACCCTCATACTTCTGATGACATTTTACAATTTGTACACGAAGTGCATCCAATTTTTGCCATAACCCTCTCAACTCTTTAGAAGTTGCTATATGGGTGAAGTTATGATGTCATGTCAAGTTCCGACCTTTTTAGAGTTCATTTGTAATGCTTTTCAAACTCAGGGTCCTTTAGCTCAAAATAAATCATTAAATGCAAAAAAAAAATCAAATGAAGTCAGAAAGGGTTGAGAATTGATGATGTGCCTTTGAATGGTGCATATTAAACACTAAAAAAGTATGTAGGTACAATAAGTTATTAGAAATGAAATCCCTTTGCAATAGATGAGTTTTGGTCCGAAACCCTCATACTTCTTATGAGATTGTCCAATTTGTCCATGGAGTGCATCTAGTTTTTGCCGTAACAATCTAAACTCTTTAGCACTTTCTATGTGGGTGAAATTATGATGTCATGACAAGTTACAACCTTTTTAGAGTTCATTTGTACTGCTTTTCAAACACAGGGTCATTTAGCTCAAAATAAATCATTAAATGCATGAAACATATCAAATGACGTCAGAAAGGGTTGAAAATTGATAATGTCCCTTTGAATGGTGCGTATTGAACACACAAAATGTATGGAGTTAAAATAAGTTATTAAAAATGAAATCCCTTTGCAATAGATGAGTTTTGGTCCGAAACCCTCATACTTCTTATAAGATTGTCCAATTTGTACACGAAGTGCGTCCAGTTTTTGCTGTGACCCTCTCAACTCTTTCGAAGTTGCTATGAGGGTGAAATTATGATGTCATGCCAAGTTACAACCTTTTTAGAGTTCATTTGTAATCCTTTTCAAACTCAGGGTCGCATTTAGCTCAAAATAAATCATTAAATGCATGAAAAATATCAAATGAAGTCGGAAAGGGTTGAAAATTGATGATGTGCCTTTGAATGGTGCATATTGAACAGAAAAAAAGTATGGATTTAAAATAAGTTATTAAAAATGAAATCACTTTGTAATAGATGAGTTTTCGTCCGAAGCCCTCATACTTCTTATAAGATTTTCCAATTTGTACACGAAGTGCATCCAGTTTTTGCCGTAACCCTCTCAACTCTTTCGAAGTTGCTATGTGGGTGAAGTTATGATGTCATGTCAAGTTATGACCTTTTTAGAGTTCATTTGTAATGCTTTTCAAACTCAGGGTCATTTAGCTCAAAATAAATCATTAAATGCATGAAAAATATCAAATCAAGTTAGAAAGGTATGAAAATTGATGATGTGCCTTTGAATGGTGCATATTAAACACAAAAAAAGTATGGAGGTAAAATAAGTTATTAGAAATGAAATCTCTTTGCAATAGATGAGTTTTGGTCCGAAACCCTCATACTTCTTATGAGATTGTCCAATTTGTACACGAAGTGCATCCAGTTTTTGCCGTACCCCTCTCAACTCTTTAGAAGTTGCTATGTGGGTGAAATTATGAGTTCATGCCAAGTTACAACCTTTTTATAGTTCATTTATACTGCTTCTCAAACTCAGGTTCATTTAGCTCAAAATAAATCATTAAATGCATGAAAAATATCAAATGAAGTCAGAAAGGGTTGAAAATTGATGATGTGCCTTTGAATGGTGCATATTGAACAGAAAAAAAGTATGGAGTTAAATAAGTTATTAAAAATGAAATCCCTTCTGTAATAGATGAGTTTTGTTCTGAAACCCTCATACTTCTTATGAGATTGTCCAATTTGTACACGAAGTGCATCCAGTTTTTGCCTTAACCCTCTCAACTCGTTCGAAGTTGCTATGTGGGTGAAATTATGATGTCATGCCAAGTTATAACCTTTTTAGAGTTCATTTGTCCTGCTTTTCAAACTCATGGTCATTTAGCTGGAAATAAATAATTAAATGCAAGAAGAATATCAAATGAAGTGAGAAAGGGTTGAAAATTTATGATGTGCCTTTGAATGGTGCATATTGAACACAAAAAAAGTATGGAGTTAAAATAAGTTATTAAAAATGAAATCCCTTTGCAGTTGATGAGTTTTGGTCCGAAACACTCATACTTCTTATTTGATTGTCCAATTTGTACACGAAGTGCGTCCAGTTTTTGCCGTAACCCTCTCAACTCTTTCGAAGTTGCTATGTGGGTGAAATTATGATGTCCTGCCAAGTTACAACCTTTTTAGAGTTCATTTGTAATCCTTTTCAAACTCAGGGTCGCATTTAGCTCAAAATAAATCATTGAATGCATGAAAAATATCAAATGAAGTCAGAAAGGGTTGAAAATTGATGGTGTGCCTTTGAGTGGTGCATATTGAACACACACAAAGTATGGAGTTAAAATAATTTATTAAAAATGAAATGCCTTTGTAACAGATGAGTTTTCGTCCGAAACCCTCATACTTCTTATGAGATTGTCCAATTTGTACACGAAGTGCATCCAGTTTTTGCCGTAACCCTCTCAACTCTTAAGAAGTTTCTATGTGGGTGAAATTATGATGTCACGTCAAGTTACAACCTTTTTAGAGTTCATTTGTAATGCTCTGCAAACTCAGGGTCATTTAGCTCAAAATAAATCATTAAATGCATGAAAAATATCAAATGAAGTCAGAAAGGGTTGAAAATTGATGATGTCCCTTAGAATGGTTTATATTGAACACACAAAAAGTATGGAGTTAAATAAGTTATTAAAAATGAAATCCCTTTTGTAATAGATGAGTTTTGGTCCGAAACCCTCAAACTTCTTATGAGATTGTCCAATTTGTACACGCAGAGCGTCCAGTTTTTGCCGTAACCCACTCAACTCTTTCGAAGTTGCTATGTTGGTGAAATTATGATTTCATGCCAAGTTACAACCTTTTTAGAGTTCATTTGTAATCCTTTTCAAACTCAGGGTCGCATTTAGCTCAAAATAAATCATTAAATGCATGAAAAATATCAAATGAAGTCGGAAAGGGCTAAAAATTGATGATGTGCCTTTGAATGGTGCATATTGAACACACAAAAAGTATGGATTTAAAATAGGTTATTAAAAATGAAATCCCTTTGTAATAGATGAGTTTTGGTGCGAAACCCTTAGACCTCTTATGAGATTTTCCAATTTGTACACGAAGTGCATCCAGTTTTTGCCGTAACCCTCTAACTCTCCAGAAGTTTTGATGTGGTTGAAATTATGATGTCATGCCAACTTACAACCTTTTTAGAGTTCATTTGTACTGCTTTTCAAACTTAGGGTCATTTAGCTCAAAATAAATCATTAAATGCATGAAAAATATCAAATGAAGTCAGAAAGGGTTGAAAATTGATGATGTTCCTTTGAATGGTGAATATTGTACACACAAAAAGTATGGAGTTAAAATAAGTTATTAAAAATGAAATCCCTTTGCAATAGATGAGTTTTGGTCCGAAACCCTCATATTTCTTATAAGATTGTCCAATTTGTACACGAAGTGCATCCAGTTTTTGCCGTAACCCTCTCAACTCTTTAGAAGTTGGTATGTCGGTGAAATTATGATGTCATGTCAAGTTACGACCTTTTTAGAGTTCATTTGTAATGCTTTTCAAACTCAGGGTCATTTAGCTCAAAATAAATCATTAAATGCATGAAAAATATCAAATGAAGTCAGAAAGGGCGGAAAATTGATGATGTGCCTTTGAATAGTGCATATTGAACACAAAATAAATCATTAAATGCATGAAAAATATCAAATGAAGTCAGAAAGGGTTGAAAATTGATGATGTGCCTTTGAATGGTCCATATTAAACACACAAAAAGTATGGAGGTACAATAAGTTATTAGAAATGAAATACCTTTGCAATAGATGAGTTTTGGTCCGAAACCCTCATACTTCTTATGAGATTGTCCAATTTTTCCATGAAGTGTGTCTAGTTTTTGCCGTAACAATCTAAACTCTTTAGCAGTTTCTATGTGGGTGAAATTATGATGTCATGACAAGTTACAACCTTTTTAGAGTTCATTTGTACTGCTTTTCAAACTCAGGGTCATTTAGCTCAAAATAAATCATTAAATGCATGAAACATATCAAATGACGTCAGAAAGGGTTGAAAATTGATGATGTCCCTTTGAATGGTGCATATTGAACACAAAAAAAGTATGGAGTTAAAATAAGTTATTAAAAATGAAATCCCTTTGCAATAGATGAGTTTCGGTCCGAAACCCTCATACTTCTTATGAGATTGTCCAATTTGTACACGAAGTGCGTCCAGTTTTTGCCGTAACCCTCTCAACTCTTTCGAAGTTGCTATGTGGGTGAAATTGTGATGTCATGCCAAGTTACAACCTTTTTAGAGTTCATTTGTAATCCTTTTCAAACTCAGGGTCGCATTTAGCTCAAAATAAATCATTAAATGCATGAAAAACATCAAATGAAGTCGGGAAGTGTTGAAAATTGATGTGTGCCTTTGAATGGTGCATATTGAACAGACAAAAAGTATGGATTTAAAATAAGTTATTAAAAATGAAATCCCTTGTAATAGATGAGTTTTCGTCCGAAACCCTCATACTTCTTACGAGATTTTCCAATTCATACACGAAGTGCATCCAGTTTTTGCCGTAACCCTCTCAACTCTTTAGAAGTTGGTATGTCGGTGAAATTATGATGTCATGTCAAGTTACGACCTTTTTAGAGTTCATTTGTAATGCTTTTCAAACTCAGGGTCATTTAGCTCAAAATAAATCATTAAATGCATGAAAAATATCAAATGAAGTCAGAAAGGGCGGAAAATTGATGATGTGCCTTTGAATAGTGCATATTGAACACAAAAGAAATCATTAAATGCATGAAAAATATCAAATGAAGTCAGAAAGGGTTGAAAATTGATGATGTGCCTTTGAATGTTTCATATTAAACACAAAAAAAGTATGGAGGTACAATAAGCTATTAGAAATGAAATACCTTTGCAATAGATGAGTTTTGGTCCGAAACCCTCATACTTCTTATGAGATTGTCCAATTTTTCCATGAAGTGTGTCTAGTTTTTGCCGTAACAATCTAAACTCTTTAGGAGTTTCTATGTGGGTGAAATTATGATGTCATGACAAGTTACAACCTTTTTAGAGTTCATTTGTACTGCTTTTCAAACTCAGGGTCATTTAGCTCAAAATAAATCATTAAATGCATGAAACATATCAAATGACGTTAGAAAGGGTTGAAAATTGATGATGTCCCTTTGAATGGTGCATATTAAACACAAAAAAGTATGGAGTTAAAATAAGTTATTAAAAATGAAATCCCTTTGCAATAGATGAGTTTCGGTCCGAAACCCTCATACTTCTTATGAGATTGTCCAATTTGTACACGAAGTGCGTCCAGTTTTTGCCGTAACCCTCTCAACTCTTTCGAAGTTGCTATGTGGGTGAAATTATGATGTCATGCCAAGTTACAACGTTTTTAGAGTTCATTTGTAATCCTTTTCAAACTCAAGGTCGCATTTAGCTCAAAATAAATCATTAAATGCATGAAAAATATCAAATGAAGTCGGAAACGGTTGAAAATTGATGATGTGCCTTTGAATGGTGCATATTGAACAGAAAAAAAGTATGGATTTAAAATAAGTTATTTAAAATGAAATCCCTTTGTAATAGATGAGTTTTCGACCGAAACCCTGATACTTCTTATGAGATTTTCCGATTTGTACACGAAGTGCATCCAGTTTTTGCTGTAACCCTCTCAACTCTTTAGAATTTGCTATGTGGGTGAAGTTACGATGTCATGTCAAGTTACGACCTTTTTAGAGTTCGTTTGTAATGCTTTTCAAACTCAGGGTCATTTAGCTCAAAATAAATCATTAAATGCATGAAAAATATCAAATCCAGTTGGAAAGGGTTGAAAATTCATGATGTGCCTTTGAATGGTGCATATTAAACACAAAAAAAGTATGGAGTTAAAATAAGTTATTTAAAATGAAATCCCTTTCTAATACATGAGTTTTTTTCCGAAACGCTCATACTTCTTATGAGATTGTCCAATTTGTACACGATGTGCATCCAGTTTTTGCCGTAACCTTCTCAACTCTTTAGAAATTGCTATGTGGGTGAAATTATGATGTCATGCCAAGTTACAACCTTTTTAGAGGTCATTTATACTGCTTCTCAAACTCAGGGTCATTTAGCTCAAAATAAATCATTAAATGCATGAAAAATATCAAATGAAGTCAGAAAGGGTTGAAAATTGATGATGTGCCTTTGATTGGTGCATATTGAACACACAAAAAGTATGGAGTTAAAATAAGTTACTAAATTGAAATTCCTTTGTAATAGCTGAGTTTTAGTCCAAAACCCTCATACTTCTTATGAGATTGTCCAATTTGTACAGGAAGTGCTTCCAGTTTTTGCCGTAACCCTCTCAACTCTTTCGAAGTTGCTATGTGGGTGAAATTATGATGTCATGCCAAGTTACAACCTTTTTAAAGTTCATTTGAACTGCTTTTCAAACTCAGGGTCATTTAGCTCAAAATAAATCATTAAATGCATCAAAAATATCAAATGAAGTCAGAAAGGGTTGAAAATTGATGATGTGCCTTTGAATGGTGCATATTGAACACACGAAAAATATGGAGTTAAAATAGGTTATTAAAAATTAAATCCCTTTGCAGTAGATAAGTTTTGGTCCGAAAAACTCATACTTCTTATGATATTGTCCAATTTGTACACGAAGTGCGTCCAGTTTTTGTCGTAACCCCCTCAGCTCTTTCAAAGTTGCTTTGTGGGTGAAATTATGATGTCATGCCAAGTTCCAACCTTTTTAGAGTTCATTTGTAATCCTTTTCAAACTCAGGGTCGCATTTAGCTCAAAATAAATCATTAAATGCATGCAAAATATCAAATGAAGTCGGAAAGGGTTAAAAATTGATGATGTGCCATTGAATGGTGCATATTGAACACACAAAAAGTATGGATTTAAAATAGGTTATTAAAAATGAAATCCCTTTGTAATAGATGAGTTTTGGTGCGAAACCCTTAGACCTCTTATGAGATTTTCCAATTTGTACACGAAGTGCATCCAGTTTTTGCCGTAACCCTCTAACTCTCCAGAAGTTTCGATGTGGTTGAAATTATGATGTCATGCCAACTTACAACCTTTTTAGAGTTCATTTGTACTGCTTTTCAAACTTAGGGTCATTTAGCTCAAAATAAATCATTAAATGCATGAAAAATATCAAATGAAGTCAGAAAGGGTTGAAAATTGATGATGTTCCTTTGAATGGTGAATATTGTACACACAAAAAGTATGGAGTTAAAATAAGTTATTAAAAATGAAATCCCTTTGCAATAGATGAGTTTTGGTCCGAAACCCTCATATTTCTTATAAGATTGTCCAATTTGTACACGAAGTGCATCCAGTTTTTGCCGTAACCCTCTCAACTCTTTAGAAGTTGGTATGTCGGTGAAATTATGATGTCATGTCAAGTTACGACCTTTTTAGAGTTCATTTGTAATGCTTTTCAAACTCAGGGTCATTTAGCTCAAAATAAATCATTAAATGCATGAAAAATATCAAATGAAGTCAGAAAGGGCGGAAAATTGATGATGTGCCTTTGAATAGTGCATATTGAACACAAAATAAATCATTAAATGCATGAAAAATATCAAATGAAGTCAGAAAGGGTTGAAAATTGATGATGTGCCTTTGAATGGTCCATATTAAACACACAAAAAGTATGGAGGTACAATAAGTTATTAGAAATGAAATACCTTTGCAATAGATGAGTTTTGGTCCGAAACCCTCATACTTCTTATGAGATTGTCCAATTTTTCCATGAAGTGTGTCTAGTTTTTGCCGTAACAATCTAAACTCTTTAGCAGTTTCTATGTGGGTGAAATTATGATGTCATGACAAGTTACAACCTTTTTAGAGTTCATTTGTACTGCTTTTCAAACTCAGGGTCATTTAGCTCAAAATAAATCATTAAATGCATGAAACATATCAAATGACGTCAGAAAGGGTTGAAAATTGATGATGTCCCTTTGAATGGTGCATATTGAACACAAAAAAAGTATGGAGTTAAAATAAGTTATTAAAAATGAAATCCCTTTGCAATAGATGAGTTTCGGTCCGAAACCCTCATACTTCTTATGAGATTGTCCAATTTGTACACGAAGTGCGTCCAGTTTTTGCCGTAACCCTCTCAACTCTTTCGAAGTTGCTATGTGGGTGAAATTGTGATGTCATGCCAAGTTACAACCTTTTTAGAGTTCATTTGTAATCCTTTTCAAACTCAGGGTCGCATTTAGCTCAAAATAAATCATTAAATGCATGAAAAACATCAAATGAAGTCGGGAAGTGTTGAAAATTGATGTGTGCCTTTGAATGGTGCATATTGAACAGACAAAAAGTATGGATTTAAAATAAGTTATTAAAAATGAAATCCCTTGTAATAGATGAGTTTTCGTCCGAAACCCTCATACTTCTTACGAGATTTTCCAATTCATACACGAAGTGCATCCAGTTTTTGCCGTAACCCTCTCAACTCTTTAGAAGTTGGTATGTCGGTGAAATTATGATGTCATGTCAAGTTACGACCTTTTTAGAGTTCATTTGTAATGCTTTTCAAACTCAGGGTCATTTAGCTCAAAATAAATCATTAAATGCATGAAAAATATCAAATGAAGTCAGAAAGGGCGGAAAATTGATGATGTGCCTTTGAATAGTGCATATTGAACACAAAAGAAATCATTAAATGCATGAAAAATATCAAATGAAGTCAGAAAGGGTTGAAAATTGATGATGTGCCTTTGAATGTTTCATATTAAACACAAAAAAAGTATGGAGGTACAATAAGCTATTAGAAATGAAATACCTTTGCAATAGATGAGTTTTGGTCCGAAACCCTCATACTTCTTATGAGATTGTCCAATTTTTCCATGAAGTGTGTCTAGTTTTTGCCGTAACAATCTAAACTCTTTAGGAGTTTCTATGTGGGTGAAATTATGATGTCATGACAAGTTACAACCTTTTTAGAGTTCATTTGTACTGCTTTTCAAACTCAGGGTCATTTAGCTCAAAATAAATCATTAAATGCATGAAACATATCAAATGACGTTAGAAAGGGTTGAAAATTGATGATGTCCCTTTGAATGGTGCATATTAAACACAAAAAAGTATGGAGTTAAAATAAGTTATTAAAAATGAAATCCCTTTGCAATAGATGAGTTTCGGTCCGAAACCCTCATACTTCTTATGAGATTGTCCAATTTGTACACGAAGTGCGTCCAGTTTTTGCCGTAACCCTCTCAACTCTTTCGAAGTTGCTATGTGGGTGAAATTATGATGTCATGCCAAGTTACAACGTTTTTAGAGTTCATTTGTAATCCTTTTCAAACTCAAGGTCGCATTTAGCTCAAAATAAATCATTAAATGCATGAAAAATATCAAATGAAGTCGGAAACGGTTGAAAATTGATGATGTGCCTTTGAATGGTGCATATTGAACAGAAAAAAAGTATGGATTTAAAATAAGTTATTTAAAATGAAATCCCTTTGTAATAGATGAGTTTTCGACCGAAACCCTGATACTTCTTATGAGATTTTCCGATTTGTACACGAAGTGCATCCAGTTTTTGCTGTAACCCTCTCAACTCTTTAGAATTTGCTATGTGGGTGAAGTTACGATGTCATGTCAAGTTACGACCTTTTTAGAGTTCGTTTGTAATGCTTTTCAAACTCAGGGTCATTTAGCTCAAAATAAATCATTAAATGCATGAAAAATATCAAATCCAGTTGGAAAGGGTTGAAAATTCATGATGTGCCTTTGAATGGTGCATATTAAACACAAAAAAAGTATGGAGTTAAAATAAGTTATTTAAAATGAAATCCCTTTCTAATACATGAGTTTTTTTCCGAAACGCTCATACTTCTTATGAGATTGTCCAATTTGTACACGATGTGCATCCAGTTTTTGCCGTAACCTTCTCAACTCTTTAGAAATTGCTATGTGGGTGAAATTATGATGTCATGCCAAGTTACAACCTTTTTAGAGGTCATTTATACTGCTTCTCAAACTCAGGGTCATTTAGCTCAAAATAAATCATTAAATGCATGAAAAATATCAAATGAAGTCAGAAAGGGTTGAAAATTGATGATGTGCCTTTGATTGGTGCATATTGAACACACAAAAAGTATGGAGTTAAAATAAGTTACTAAATTGAAATTCCTTTGTAATAGCTGAGTTTTAGTCCAAAACCCTCATACTTCTTATGAGATTGTCCAATTTGTACAGGAAGTGCTTCCAGTTTTTGCCGTAACCCTCTCAACTCTTTCGAAGTTGCTATGTGGGTGAAATTATGATGTCATGCCAAGTTACAACCTTTTTAAAGTTCATTTGAACTGCTTTTCAAACTCAGGGTCATTTAGCTCAAAATAAATCATTAAATGCATCAAAAATATCAAATGAAGTCAGAAAGGGTTGAAAATTGATGATGTGCCTTTGAATGGTGCATATTGAACACACGAAAAATATGGAGTTAAAATAGGTTATTAAAAATTAAATCCCTTTGCAGTAGATAAGTTTTGGTCCGAAAAACTCATACTTCTTATGATATTGTCCAATTTGTACACGAAGTGCGTCCAGTTTTTGTCGTAACCCCCTCAGCTCTTTCAAAGTTGCTTTGTGGGTGAAATTATGATGTCATGCCAAGTTCCAACCTTTTTAGAGTTCATTTGTAATCCTTTTCAAACTCAGGGTCGCATTTAGCTCAAAATAAATCATTAAATGCATGCAAAATATCAAATGAAGTCGGAAAGGGTTAAAATTGATGATGTGCCATTGAATGGTGCATATTGAACACACAAAAAGTATGGATTTAAAATAGGTTATTAAAAATGAAATCCCTTTGTAATAGATGAGTTTTGGTGCGAAACCCTTAGACCTCTTATGAGATTTTCCAATTTGTACACGAAGTGCATCCAGTTTTTGCCGTAACCCTCTAACTCTCCAGAAGTTTCGATGTGGTTGAAATTATGATGTCATGCCAACTTACAACCTTTTTAGAGTTCATTTGTACTGCTTTTCAAACTTAGGGTCATTTAGCTCAAAATAAATCATTAAATGCATGAAAAATATCAAATGAAGTCAGAAAGGGTTGAAAATTGATGATGTTCCTTTGAATGGTGAATATTGTACACACAAAAAGTATGGAGTTAAAATAAGTTATTAAAAATGAAATCCCTTTGCAATAGATGAGTTTTGGTCCGAAACCCTCATATTTCTTATAAGATTGTCCAATTTGTACACGAAGTGCATCCAGTTTTTGCCGTAACCCTCTCAACTCTTTAGAAGTTGGTATGTCGGTGAAATTATGATGTCATGTCAAGTTACGACCTTTTTAGAGTTCATTTGTAATGCTTTTCAAACTCAGGGTCATTTAGCTCAAAATAAATCATTAAATGCATGAAAAATATCAAATGAAGTCAGAAAGGGCGGAAAATTGATGATGTGCCTTTGAATAGTGCATATTGAACACAAAATAAATCATTAAATGCATGAAAAATATCAAATGAAGTCAGAAAGGGTTGAAAATTGATGATGTGCCTTTGAATGGTCCATATTAAACACACAAAAAGTATGGAGGTACAATAAGTTATTAGAAATGAAATACCTTTGCAATAGATGAGTTTTGGTCCGAAACCCTCATACTTCTTATGAGATTGTCCAATTTTTCCATGAAGTGTGTCTAGTTTTTGCCGTAACAATCTAAACTCTTTAGCAGTTTCTATGTGGGTGAAATTATGATGTCATGACAAGTTACAACCTTTTTAGAGTTCATTTGTACTGCTTTTCAAACTCAGGGTCATTTAGCTCAAAATAAATCATTAAATGCATGAAACATATCAAATGACGTCAGAAAGGGTTGAAAATTGATGATGTCCCTTTGAATGGTGCATATTGAACACAAAAAAAGTATGGAGTTAAAATAAGTTATTAAAAATGAAATCCCTTTGCAATAGATGAGTTTCGGTCCGAAACCCTCATACTTCTTATGAGATTGTCCAATTTGTACACGAAGTGCGTCCAGTTTTTGCCGTAACCCTCTCAACTCTTTCGAAGTTGCTATGTGGGTGAAATTGTGATGTCATGCC
This sequence comes from Hordeum marinum, assembly GCA_022496015.1. Taxonomy (NCBI): domain Eukaryota; kingdom Viridiplantae; phylum Streptophyta; class Magnoliopsida; order Poales; family Poaceae; genus Hordeum; species Hordeum marinum. The sequence continues at coordinate 336,844 of JAAAWK010000037.1, read as the reverse complement.
AAGTTACAACCTTTTTAGAGTTCATTTGTAATCCTTTTCAAACTCAGGGTCGCATTTAGCTCAAAATAAATCATTAAATGCATGAAAAACATCAAATGAAGTCGGGAAGTGTTGAAAATTGATGTGTGCCTTTGAATGGTGCATATTGAACAGACAAAAAGTATGGATTTAAAATAAGTTATTAAAAATGAAATCCCTTGTAATAGATGAGTTTTCGTCCGAAACCCTCATACTTCTTACGAGATTTTCCAATTCATACACGAAGTGCATCCAGTTTTTGCCGTAACCCTCTCAACTCTTTAGAAGTTGGTATGTCGGTGAAATTATGATGTCATGTCAAGTTACGACCTTTTTAGAGTTCATTTGTAATGCTTTTCAAACTCAGGGTCATTTAGCTCAAAATAAATCATTAAATGCATGAAAAATATCAAATGAAGTCAGAAAGGGCGGAAAATTGATGATGTGCCTTTGAATAGTGCATATTGAACACAAAAGAAATCATTAAATGCATGAAAAATATCAAATGAAGTCAGAAAGGGTTGAAAATTGATGATGTGCCTTTGAATGTTTCATATTAAACACAAAAAAAGTATGGAGGTACAATAAGCTATTAGAAATGAAATACCTTTGCAATAGATGAGTTTTGGTCCGAAACCCTCATACTTCTTATGAGATTGTCTAATTTTTCCATGAAGTGTGTCTAGTTTTTGCCGTAACAATCTAAACTCTTTAGGAGTTTCTATGTGGGTGAAATTATGATGTCATGACAAGTTACAACCTTTTTAGAGTTCATTTGTACTGCTTTTCAAACTCAGGGTCATTTAGCTCAAAATAAATCATTAAATGCATGAAACATATCAAATGACGTTAGAAAGGGTTGAAAATTGATGATGTCCCTTTGAATGGTGCATATTAAACACAAAAAAGTATGGAGTTAAAATAAGTTATTAAAAATGAAATCCCTTTGCAATAGATGAGTTTCGGTCCGAAACCCTCATACTTCTTATGAGATTGTCCAATTTGTACACGAAGTGCGTCCAGTTTTTGCCGTAACCCTCTCAACTCTTTCGAAGTTGCTATGTGGGTGAAATTATGATGTCATGCCAAGTTACAACGTTTTTAGAGTTCATTTGTAATCCTTTCAAACTCAAGGTCGCATTTAGCTCAAAATAAATCATTAAATGCATGAAAAATATCAAATGAAGTCGGAAAGGGTTGAAAATTGATGATGTGCCTTTGAATGGTGCATATTGAACAGAAAAAAAGTATGGATTTAAAATAAGTTATTTAAAATGAAATCCCTTTGTAATAGATGAGTTTTCGACCGAAACCCTGATACTTCTTATGAGATTTTCCGATTTGTACACGAAGTGCATCCAGTTTTTGCTGTAACCCTCTCAACTCTTTAGAATTTGCTATGTGGGTGAAGTTACGATGTCATGTCAAGTTACGACCTTTTTAGAGTTCGTTTGTAATGCTTTTCAAACTCAGGGTCATTTAGCTCAAAATAAATCATTAAATGCATGAAAAATATCAAATCCAGTTGGAAAGGGTTGAAAATTCATGATGTGCCTTTGAATGGTGCATATTAAACACAAAAAAAGTATGGAGTTAAAATAAGTTATTTAAAATGAAATCCCTTTCTAATACATGAGTTTTTTTCCGAAACGCTCATACTTCTTATGAGATTGTCCAATTTGTACACGATGTGCATCCAGTTTTTGCCGTAACCTTCTCAACTCTTTAGAAATTGCTATGTGGGTGAAATTATGATGTCATGCCAAGTTACAACCTTTTTAGAGGTCATTTATACTGCTTCTCAAACTCAGGGTCATTTAGCTCAAAATAAATCATTAAATGCATGAAAAATATCAAATGAAGTCAGAAAGGGTTGAAAATTGATGATGTGCCTTTGATTGGTGCATATTGAACACACAAAAAGTATGGAGTTAAAATAAGTTACTAAATTGAAATTCCTTTGTAATAGCTGAGTTTTAGTCCAAAACCCTCATACTTCTTATGAGATTGTCCAATTTGTACAGGAAGTGCTTCCAGTTTTTGCCGTAACCCTCTCAACTCTTTCGAAGTTGCTATGTGGGTGAAATTATGATGTCATGCCAAGTTACAACCTTTTTAAAGTTCATTTGAACTGCTTTTCAAACTCAGGGTCATTTAGCTCAAAATAAATCATTAAATGCATCAAAAATATCAAATGAAGTCAGAAAGGGTTGAAAATTGATGATGTGCCTTTGAATGGTGCATATTGAACACACGAAAAATATGGAGTTAAAATAGGTTATTAAAAATTAAATCCCTTTGCAGTAGATAAGTTTTGGTCCGAAAAACTCATACTTCTTATGATATTGTCCAATTTGTACACGAAGTGCGTCCAGTTTTTGTCGTAACCCCCTCAGCTCTTTCAAAGTTGCTTTGTGGGTGAAATTATGATGTCATGCCAAGTTCCAACCTTTTTAGAGTTCATTTGTAATCCTTTTCAAACTCAGGGTCGCATTTAGCTCAAAATAAATCATTAAATGCATGCAAAATATCAAATGAAGTCGGAAAGGGTTAAAAATTGATGATGTGCCATTGAATGGTGCATATTGAACACACAAAAAGTATGGATTTAAAATAGGTTATTAAAAATGAAATCCCTTTGTAATAGATGAGTTTTGGTGCGAAACCCTTAGACCTCTTATGAGATTTTCCAATTTGTACACGAAGTGCATCCAGTTTTTGCCGTAACCCTCTAACTCTCCAGAAGTTTCGATGTGGTTGAAATTATGATGTCATGCCAACTTACAACCTTTTTAGAGTTCATTTGTACTGCTTTTCAAACTTAGGGTCATTTAGCTCAAAATAAATCATTAAATGCATGAAAAATATCAAATGAAGTCAGAAAGGGTTGAAAATTGATGATGTTCCTTTGAATGGTGAATATTGTACACACAAAAAGTATGGAGTTAAAATAAGTTATTAAAAATGAAATCCCTTTGCAATAGATGAGTTTTGGTCCGAAACCCTCATATTTCTTATAAGATTGTCCAATTTGTACACGAAGTGCATCCAGTTTTTGCCGTAACCCTCTCAACTCTTTAGAAGTTGGTATGTCGGTGAAATTATGATGTCATGTCAAGTTACGACCTTTTTAGAGTTCATTTGTAATGCTTTTCAAACTCAGGGTCATTTAGCTCAAAATAAATCATTAAATGCATGAAAAATATCAAATGAAGTCAGAAAGGGCGGAAAATTGATGATGTGCCTTTGAATAGTGCATATTGAACACAAAATAAATCATTAAATGCATGAAAAATATCAAATGAAGTCAGAAAGGGTTGAAAATTGATGATGTGCCTTTGAATGGTCCATATTAAACACACAAAAAGTATGGAGGTACAATAAGTTATTAGAAATGAAATACCTTTGCAATAGATGAGTTTTGGTCCGAAACCCTCATACTTCTTATGAGATTGTCCAATTTTTCCATGAAGTGTGTCTAGTTTTTGCCGTAACAATCTAAACTCTTTAGCAGTTTCTATGTGGGTGAAATTATGATGTCATGACAAGTTACAACCTTTTTAGAGTTCATTTGTACTGCTTTTCAAACTCAGGGTCATTTAGCTCAAAATAAATCATTAAATGCATGAAACATATCAAATGACGTCAGAAAGGGTTGAAAATTGATGATGTCCCTTTGAATGGTGCATATTGAACACAAAAAAAGTATGGAGTTAAAATAAGTTATTAAAAATGAAATCCCTTTGCAATAGATGAGTTTCGGTCCGAAACCCTCATACTTCTTATGAGATTGTCCAATTTGTACACGAAGTGCGTCCAGTTTTTGCCGTAACCCTCTCAACTCTTTCGAAGTTGCTATGTGGGTGAAATTGTGATGTCATGCCAAGTTACAACCTTTTTAGAGTTCATTTGTAATCCTTTTCAAACTCAGGGTCGCATTTAGCTCAAAATAAATCATTAAATGCATGAAAAACATCAAATGAAGTCGGGAAGTGTTGAAAATTGATGTGTGCCTTTGAATGGTGCATATTGAACAGACAAAAAGTATGGATTTAAAATAAGTTATTAAAAATGAAATCCCTTGTAATAGATGAGTTTTCGTCCGAAACCCTCATACTTCTTACGAGATTTTCCAATTCATACACGAAGTGCATCCAGTTTTTGCCGTAACCCTCTCAACTCTTTAGAAGTTGGTATGTCGGTGAAATTATGATGTCATGTCAAGTTACGACCTTTTTAGAGTTCATTTGTAATGCTTTTCAAACTCAGGGTCATTTAGCTCAAAATAAATCATTAAATGCATGAAAAATATCAAATGAAGTCAGAAAGGGCGGAAAATTGATGATGTGCCTTTGAATAGTGCATATTGAACACAAAAGAAATCATTAAATGCATGAAAAATATCAAATGAAGTCAGAAAGGGTTGAAAATTGATGATGTGCCTTTGAATGTTTCATATTAAACACAAAAAAAGTATGGAGGTACAATAAGCTATTAGAAATGAAATACCTTTGCAATAGATGAGTTTTGGTCCGAAACCCTCATACTTCTTATGAGATTGTCTAATTTTTCCATGAAGTGTGTCTAGTTTTTGCCGTAACAATCTAAACTCTTTAGGAGTTTCTATGTGGGTGAAATTATGATGTCATGACAAGTTACAACCTTTTTAGAGTTCATTTGTACTGCTTTTCAAACTCAGGGTCATTTAGCTCAAAATAAATCATTAAATGCATGAAACATATCAAATGACGTTAGAAAGGGTTGAAAATTGATGATGTCCCTTTGAATGGTGCATATTAAACACAAAAAAGTATGGAGTTAAAATAAGTTATTAAAAATGAAATCCCTTTGCAATAGATGAGTTTCGGTCCGAAACCCTCATACTTCTTATGAGATTGTCCAATTTGTACACGAAGTGCGTCCAGTTTTTGCCGTAACCCTCTCAACTCTTTCGAAGTTGCTATGTGGGTGAAATTATGATGTCATGCCAAGTTACAACGTTTTTAGAGTTCATTTGTAATCCTTTTCAAACTCAAGGTCGCATTTAGCTCAAAATAAATCATTAAATGCATGAAAAATATCAAATGAAGTCGGAAAGGGTTGAAAATTGATGATGTGCCTTTGAATGGTGCATATTGAACAGAAAAAAAGTATGGATTTAAAATAAGTTATTTAAAATGAAATCCCTTTGTAATAGATGAGTTTTCGACCGAAACCCTGATACTTCTTATGAGATTTTCCGATTTGTACACGAAGTGCATCCAGTTTTTGCTGTAACCCTCTCAACTCTTTAGAATTTGCTATGTGGGTGAAGTTACGATGTCATGTCAAGTTACGACCTTTTTAGAGTTCGTTTGTAATGCTTTTCAAACTCAGGGTCATTTAGCTCAAAATAAATCATTAAATGCATGAAAAATATCAAATCCAGTTGGAAAGGGTTGAAAATTCATGATGTGCCTTTGAATGGTGCATATTAAACACAAAAAAAGTATGGAGTTAAAATAAGTTATTTAAAATGAAATCCCTTTCTAATACATGAGTTTTTTTCCGAAACGCTCATACTTCTTATGAGATTGTCCAATTTGTACACGATGTGCATCCAGTTTTTGCCGTAACCTTCTCAACTCTTTAGAAATTGCTATGTGGGTGAAATTATGATGTCATGCCAAGTTACAACCTTTTTAGAGGTCATTTATACTGCTTCTCAAACTCAGGGTCATTTAGCTCAAAATAAATCATTAAATGCATGAAAAATATCAAATGAAGTCAGAAAGGGTTGAAAATTGATGATGTGCCTTTGATTGGTGCATATTGAACACACAAAAAGTATGGAGTTAAAATAAGTTACTAAATTGAAATTCCTTTGTAATAGCTGAGTTTTAGTCCAAAACCCTCATACTTCTTATGAGATTGTCCAATTTGTACAGGAAGTGCTTCCAGTTTTTGCCGTAACCCTCTCAACTCTTTCGAAGTTGCTATGTGGGTGAAATTATGATGTCATGCCAAGTTACAACCTTTTTAAAGTTCATTTGAACTGCTTTTCAAACTCAGGGTCATTTAGCTCAAAATAAATCATTAAATGCATCAAAAATATCAAATGAAGTCAGAAAGGGTTGAAAATTGATGATGTGCCTTTGAATGGTGCATATTGAACACACGAAAAATATGGAGTTAAAATAGGTTATTAAAAATTAAATCCCTTTGCAGTAGATAAGTTTTGGTCCGAAAAACTCATACTTCTTATGATATTGTCCAATTTGTACACGAAGTGCGTCCAGTTTTTGTCGTAACCCCCTCAGCTCTTTCAAAGTTGCTTTGTGGGTGAAATTATGATGTCATGCCAAGTTCCAACCTTTTTAGAGTTCATTTGTAATCCTTTTCAAACTCAGGGTCGCATTTAGCTCAAAATAAATCATTAAATGCATGCAAAATATCAAATGAAGTCGGAAAGGGTTAAAAATTGATGATGTGCCTTTGAATGGTGCATATTGAACACACAAAAAGTATGGATTTAAAATAGGTTATTAAAAATGAAATCCCTTTGTAATAGATGAGTTTTGGTGCGAAACCCTTAGACCTCTTATGAGATTTTCCAATTTGTACACGAAGTGCATCCAGTTTTTGCCGTAACCCTCTAACTCTCCAGAAGTTTCGATGTGGTTGAAATTATGATGTCATGCCAACTTACAACCTTTTTAGAGTTCATTTGTACTGCTTTTCAAACTTAGGGTCATTTAGCTCAAAATAAATCATTAAATGCATGAAAAATATCAAATGAAGTCAGAAAGGGTTGAAAATTGATGATGTTCCTTTGAATGGTGAATATTGTACACACAAAAAGTATGGAGTTAAAATAAGTTATTAAAAATGAAATCCCTTTGCAATAGATGAGTTTTGGTCCGAAACCCTCATATTTCTTATAAGATTGTCCAATTTGTACACGAAGTGCATCCAGTTTTTGCCGTAACCCTCTCAACTCTTTAGAAGTTGGTATGTCGGTGAAATTATGATGTCATGTCAAGTTACGACCTTTTTAGAGTTCATTTGTAATGCTTTTCAAACTCAGGGTCATTTAGCTCAAAATAAATCATTAAATGCATGAAAAATATCAAATGAAGTCAGAAAGGGCGGAAAATTGATGATGTGCCTTTGAATAGTGCATATTGAACACAAAATAAATCATTAAATGCATGAAAAATATCAAATGAAGTCAGAAAGGGTTGAAAATTGATGATGTGCCTTTGAATGGTCCATATTAAACACAAAAAAAGTATGGAGGTACAATAAGTTATTAGAAATGAAATACCTTTGCAATAGATGAGTTTTGGTCCGAAACCCTCATACTTCTTATGAGATTGTCCAATTTTTCCATGAAGTGTGTCTAGTTTTTGCCGTAACAATCTAAACTCTTTAGCAGTTTCTATGTGGGTGAAATTATGATGTCATGACAAGTTACAACCTTTTTAGAGTTCATTTGTACTGCTTTTCAAACTCAGGGTCATTTAGCTCAAAATAAATCATTAAATGCATGAAACATATCAAATGACGTCAGAAAGGGTTGAAAATTGATGATGTCCCTTTGAATGGTGCATATTGAACACAAAAAAAGTATGGAGTTAAAATAAGTTATTAAAAATGAAATCCCTTTGCAATAGATGAGTTTCGGTCCGAAACCCTCATACTTCTTATGAGATTGTCCAATTTGTACACGAAGTGCGTCCAGTTTTTGCCGTAACCCTCTCAACTCTTTCGAAGTTGCTATGTGGGTGAAATTGTGATGTCATGCCAAGTTACAACCTTTTTAGAGTTCATTTGTAATCCTTTTCAAACTCAGGGTCGCATTTAGCTCAAAATAAATCATTAAATGCATGAAAAACATCAAATGAAGTCGGGAAGTGTTGAAAATTGATGTGTGCCTTTGAATGGTGCATATTGAACAGACAAAAAGTATGGATTTAAAATAAGTTATTAAAAATGAAATCCCTTTGTAATAGATGAGTTTTCGTCCGAAACCCTCATACTTCTTACGAGATTTTCCAATTCATACACGAAGTGCATCCAGTTTTTGCCGTAACCCTCTCAACTCTTTAGAAGTTGGTATGTCGGTGAAATTATGATGTCATGTCAAGTTACGACCTTTTTAGAGTTCATTTGTAATGCTTTTCAAACTCAGGGTCATTTAGCTCAAAATAAATCATTAAATGCATGAAAAATATCAAATGAAGTCAGAAAGGGCGGAAAATTGATGATGTGCCTTTGAATAGTGCATATTGAACACAAAAGAAATCATTAAATGCATGAAAAATATCAAATGAAGTCAGAAAGGGTTGAAAATTGATGATGTGCCTTTGAATGTTTCATATTAAACACAAAAAAAGTATGGAGGTACAATAAGCTATTAGAAATGAAATACCTTTGCAATAGATGAGTTTTGGTCCGAAACCCTCATACTTCTTATGAGATTGTCCAATTTTTCCATGAAGTGTGTCTAGTTTTTGCCGTAACAATCTAAACTCTTTAGGAGTTTCTATGTGGGTGAAATTATGATGTCATGACAAGTTACAACCTTTTTAGAGTTCATTTGTACTGCTTTTCAAACTCAGGGTCATTTAGCTCAAAATAAATCATTAAATGCATGAAACATATCAAATGACGTTAGAAAGGGTTGAAAATTGATGATGTCCCTTTGAATGGTGCATATTAAACACAAAAAAGTATGGAGTTAAAATAAGTTATTAAAAATGAAATCCCTTTGCAATAGATGAGTTTCGGTCCGAAACCCTCATACTTCTTATGAGATTGTCCAATTTGTACACGAAGTGCGTCCAGTTTTTGCCGTAACCCTCTCAACTCTTTCGAAGTTGCTATGTGGGTGAAATTATGATGTCATGCCAAGTTACAACGTTTTTAGAGTTCATTTGTAATCCTTTTCAAACTCAAGGTCGCATTTAGCTCAAAATAAATCATTAAATGCATGAAAAATATCAAATGAAGTCGGAAAGGGTTGAAAATTGATGATGTGCCTTTGAATGGTGCATATTGAACAGAAAAAAAGTATGGATTTAAAATAAGTTATTTAAAATGAAATCCCTTTGTAATAGATGAGTTTTCGACCGAAACCCTGATACTTCTTATGAGATTTTCCGATTTGTACACGAAGTGCATCCAGTTTTTGCTGTAACCCTCTCAACTCTTTAGAAGTTGCTATGTGGGTGAAGTTACGATGTCATGTCAAGTTACGACCTTTTTAGAGTTCGTTTGTAATGCTTTTCAAACTCAGGGTCATTTAGCTCAAAATAAATCATTAAATGCATGAAAAATATCAAATCCAGTTGGAAAGGGTTGAAAATTCATGATGTGCCTTTGAATGGTGCATATTAAACACAAAAAAAGTATGGAGTTAAAATAAGTTATTTAAAATGAAATCCCTTTCTAATACATGAGTTTTTGTCCGAAACGCTCATACTTCTTATGAGATTGTCCAATTTGTACACGATGTGCATCCAGTTTTTGCCGTAACCTTCTCAACTCTTTAGAAATTGCTATGTGGGTGAAATTATGATGTCATGCCAAGTTACAACCTTTTTAGAGGTCATTTATACTGCTTCTCAAACTCAGGGTCATTTAGCTCAAAATAAATCATTAAATGCATGAAAAATATCAAATGAAGTCAGAAAGGGTTGAAAATTGATGATGTGCCTCTGATTGGTGCATATTGAACACACAAAAAGTATGGAGTTAAAATAAGTTACTAAATTGAAATTCCTTTGTAATAGCTGAGTTTTGGTGCGAAACCCTTAGACCTCTTATGAGATTTTCCAATTTGTACACGAAGTGCATCCAGTTTTTGCCGTAACCCTCTAACTCTCCAGAAGTTTCGATGTGGTTGAAATTATGATGTCATGCCAACTTACAACCTTTTTAGAGTTCATTTGTACTGCTTTTCAAACTTAGGGTCATTTAGCTCAAAATAAATCATTAAATGCATGAAAAATATCAAATGAAGTCAGAAAGGGTTGAAAATTGATGATGTTCCTTTGAATGGTGAATATTGTACACACAAAAAGTATGGAGTTAAAATAAGTTATTAAAAATGAAATCCCTTTGCAATAGATGAGTTTTGGTCCGAAACCCTCATATTTCTTATAAGATTGTCCAATTTGTACACGAAGTGCATCCAGTTTTTGCCGTAACCCTCTCAACTCTTTAGAAGTTGGTATGTCGGTGAAATTATGATGTCATGTCAAGTTACGACCTTTTTAGAGTTCATTTGTAATGCTTTTCAAACTCAGGGTCATTTAGCTCAAAATAAATCATTAAATGCATGAAAAATATCAAATGAAGTCAGAAAGGGCGGAAAATTGATGATGTGCCTTTGAATAGTGCATATTGAACACAAAATAAATCATTAAATGCATGAAAAATATCAAATGAAGTCAGAAAGGGTTGAAAATTGATGATGTGCCTTTGAATGGTCCATATTAAACACAAAAAAAGTATGGAGGTACAATAAGTTATTAGAAATGAAATACCTTTGCAATAGATGAGTTTTGGTCCGAAACCCTCATACTTCTTATGAGATTGTCCAATTTTTCCATGAAGTGTGTCTAGTTTTTGCCGTAACAATCTAAACTCTTTAGCAGTTTCTATGTGGGTGAAATTATGATGTCATGACAAGTTACAACCTTTTTAGAGTTCATTTGTACTGCTTTTCAAACTCAGGGTCATTTAGCTCAAAATAAATCATTAAATGCATGAAACATATCAAATGACGTCAGAAAGGGTTGAAAATTGATGATGTCCCTTTGAATGGTGCATATTGAACACAAAAAAAGTATGGAGTTAAAATAAGTTATTAAAAATGAAATCCCTTTGCAATAGATGAGTTTCGGTCCGAAACCCTCATACTTCTTATGAGATTGTCCAATTTGTACACGAAGTGCGTCCAGTTTTTGCCGTAACCCTCTCAACTCTTTCGAAGTTGCTATGTGGGTGAAATTGTGATGTCATGCCAAGTTACAACCTTTTTAGAGTTCATTTGTAATCCTTTTCAAACTCAGGGTCGCATTTAGCTCAAAATAAATCATTAAATGCATGAAAAACATCAAATGAAGTCGGGAAGTGTTGAAAATTGATGTGTGCCTTTGAATGGTGCATATTGAACAGACAAAAAGTATGGATTTAAAATAAGTTATTAAAAATGAAATCCCTTTGTAATAGATGAGTTTTCGTCCGAAACCCTCATACTTCTTACGAGATTTTCCAATTCATACACGAAGTGCATCCAGTTTTTGCCGTAACCCTCTCAACTCTTTAGAAGTTGGTATGTCGGTGAAATTATGATGTCATGTCAAGTTACGACCTTTTTAGAGTTCATTTGTAATGCTTTTCAAACTCAGGGTCATTTAGCTCAAAATAAATCATTAAATGCATGAAAAATATCAAATGAAGTCAGAAAGGGCGGAAAATTGATGATGTGCCTTTGAATAGTGCATATTGAACACAAAAGAAATCATTAAATGCATGAAAAATATCAAATGAAGTCAGAAAGGGTTGAAAATTGATGATGTGCCTTTGAATGTTTCATATTAAACACAAAAAAAGTATGGAGGTACAATAAGCTATTAGAAATGAAATACCTTTGCAATAGATGAGTTTTGGTCCGAAACCCTCATACTTCTTATGAGATTGTCCAATTTTTCCATGAAGTGTGTCTAGTTTTTGCCGTAACAATCTAAACTCTTTAGGAGTTTCTATGTGGGTGAAATTATGATGTCATGACAAGTTACAACCTTTTTAGAGTTCATTTGTACTGCTTTTCAAACTCAGGGTCATTTAGCTCAAAATAAATCATTAAATGCATGAAACATATCAAATGACGTTAGAAAGGGTTGAAAATTGATGATGTCCCTTTGAATGGTGCATATTAAACACAAAAAAGTATGGAGTTAAAATAAGTTATTAAAAATGAAATCCCTTTGCAATAGATGAGTTTCGGTCCGAAACCCTCATACTTCTTATGAGATTGTCCAATTTGTACACGAAGTGCGTCCAGTTTTTGCCGTAACCCTCTCAACTCTTTCGAAGTTGCTATGTGGGTGAAATTATGATGTCATGCCAAGTTACAACGTTTTTAGAGTTCATTTGTAATCCTTTTCAAACTCAAGGTCGCATTTAGCTCAAAATAAATCATTAAATGCATGAAAAATATCAAATGAAGTCGGAAAGGGTTGAAAATTGATGATGTGCCTTTGAATGGTGCATATTGAACAGAAAAAAAGTATGGATTTAAAATAAGTTATTTAAAATGAAATCCCTTTGTAATAGATGAGTTTTCGACCGAAACCCTGATACTTCTTATGAGATTTTCCGATTTGTACACGAAGTGCATCCAGTTTTTGCTGTAACCCTCTCAACTCTTTAGAAGTTGCTATGTGGGTGAAGTTACGATGTCATGTCAAGTTACGACCTTTTTAGAGTTCGTTTGTAATGCTTTTCAAACTCAGGGTCATTTAGCTCAAAATAAATCATTAAATGCATGAAAAATATCAAATCCAGTTGGAAAGGGTTGAAAATTCATGATGTGCCTTTGAATGGTGCATATTAAACACAAAAAAAGTATGGAGTTAAAATAAGTTATTTAAAATGAAATCCCTTTCTAATACATGAGTTTTTGTCCGAAACGCTCATACTTCTTATGAGATTGTCCAATTTGTACACGATGTGCATCCAGTTTTTGCCGTAACCTTCTCAACTCTTTAGAAATTGCTATGTGGGTGAAATTATGATGTCATGCCAAGTTACAACCTTTTTAGAGGTCATTTATACTGCTTCTCAAACTCAGGGTCATTTAGCTCAAAATAAATCATTAAATGCATGAAAAATATCAAATGAAGTCAGAAAGGGTTGAAAATTGATGATGTGCCTCTGATTGGTGCATATTGAACACACAAAAAGTATGGAGTTAAAATAAGTTACTAAATTGAAATTCCTTTGTAATAGCTGAGTTTTAGTCCAAAACCCTCATACTTCTTATGAGATTGTCCAATTTGTACAGGAAGTGCTTCCAGTTTTTGCCGTAACCCTCTCAACTCTTTCGAAGTTGCTATGTGGGTGAAATTATGATGTCATGCCAAGTTACAACCTTTTTAAAGTTCATTTGAACTGCTTTTCAAACTCAGGGTCATTTAGCTCAAAATAAATCATTAAATGCATCAAAAATATCAAATGAAGTCAGAAAGGGTTGAAAATTGATGATGTGCCTTTGAATGGTGCATATTGAACACACGAAAAATATGGAGTTAAAATAGGTTATTAAAAATTAAATCCCTTTGCAGTAGATAAGTTTTGGTCCGAAAAACTCATACTTCTTATGATATTGTCCAATTTGTACACGAAGTGCGTCCAGTTTTTGTCGTAACCCCCTCAGCTCTTTCAAAGTTGCTTTGTGGGTGAAATTATGATGTCATGCCAAGTTCCAACCTTTTTAGAGTTCATTTGTAATCCTTTTCAAACTCAGGGTCGCATTTAGCTCAAAATAAATCATTAAATGCATGCAAAATATCAAATGAAGTCGGAAAGGGTTAAAAATTGATGATGTGACTTTGAATGGTGCATATTGAACAGACAAGAAGTATGGAGTTAAAATAAGTTATTAAAAATGAAACTCCTTTGTAATAGATGAGTTTTCGTCCGAAACCCTCATACTTCTTATGAGATTGTCCAATTTATACACGAAGTGCAGCCAGTTTTTGCCGTAACCCTCTCAACTCTTTCGAAGTTGCTATGTGGGTGAAATTCTGATGTCATGCCAAGTTACAACCTTTTTAGAGTTCATTTGTAATCCTTTTCAAACTCAGGGTCGCATTTAGCTCAAAATAAATGAATAAATGCATGCAAAATATAAAATGAAGTCAGAAAGGGTTGAAAATTGAGGATGTGCCTTTGAATGGTGCATATTGAACACACAAAAAGTAGGGAGTTAAAATAAGTTATTAGATATGAAATTCCTTTGTAATAGATGAGTTTTTGTTCGAAACCCTCATACTTCTTATGAGATTGTCCAATTTATACACGAAGTGCATCCAGTTTTAGCCGTAACCCTCTCAACTCTTTAGAAGTTGCTATGTGGGTGAAATTATGATTTCATTCCAAGTTACAACCTTTTTAGAGTTCATTTGTACTGCTTTTCAAACTCAGGGTCATTTACCTCAAAATAAATCATTAAATGCATGAAAAATATCAAATGAAGTCAGAAAGGGTTGAAAATTGATGATGTGCCTTTGAATGGTGCATATTGAACACACACAAAGTATGGAGTTAAAATAATTTATTAAAAATGAAATCCCTTTGTAACAGATGAGTTTTCGTCCGAAACCCTCATACTTCTTATGAGATTGTCCAATTTGTACACGAAGTGCATCCAGTTTTTGCTGTAACCCTCTCAACTCTTAAGAAGTTTCTATGTGGGTGAAATTATGAGGTCACGTCAACTTACAACCTTTTTAGAGTTCATTTGTAATGCTCTTCAAACTCAGGGTCATTTAGCTCAAAATAAATCATTAAATGCATGAAAAATATCAAATGAAGTAAGAAAGGGTTGAAAATTGATAATGTGCCTTTGAATGGTTCCTATTGAACACAAAAAAAGTATGTAGTTAAATAAGTTATTAAAAATGAAATCCCTTTTGTAATAGATGAGTTTTGGTCTGAAACCCTCATACTTCTTATGAGATTGTCCAATTTGTACAAGAAGTGCATCCAGGTTTTGCCGTAACCCTCTCAACTCTTTAGTAGTTTCTATGTGGGTAAAATTATGATGTCATGCGAAGTTACAACCTTTTTAGAGTTCATTTGTAGTGCTTTTCAAACTCAGGGTCGCATTTAGCTCAAAATAAATCATGAAATGCATGAAAAATATCAAATGAAGTCGGAAAGGGTTAAAAATTAATGATGTGCCTTTGAATGGTGCATATTGAACACACAAAAAGTATGGATTTAAAATAGGTTATTAAAAATGTAATCCCTTTGTAATAGATGAGTTTTGGTCCGAAACCCTTATACCTCTTATGAGATTTTCCAATTTGTACACGAATTTCGTCCAGTTTTTGCCGTAACCCTCCCAACTCTTTTGAAGTTTCTATGTTGGTGCAATTATGATTTCATGCCAAGTTACAACATTTTTAGAGTTCATTTGTACTACTTTTCAAACTCAGGGTCATTTAGCTCAAAATAAATCATTAAATGCATGAAAAATATCAAATGAAGTCAGAAAGGGCTGAAAATTGATGATGTGCCTTTGAATGGTGCATATTGAACACACAAAAAGTATGGAGTTAAACTAAGTTATTAAAAATGAAATCCCTTTGCAATTGATAAGTTTTGGTCCGAAAAACTCATACTTCTTATGAGATTGTCCAATTTGTACACGAAGTGCGTCCAGTTTTTGCCGTAACCTCTCAACGTTTTCGAAGTTGCTACGTGGGTGAAATTATGATGTCATGCCAAGTTACAACCTTTTTAGCGGTCATTTGTAATCCTTTTCAAACTCAGGGTCATTTAGCTCAAATAAATCATTAAATGCATGAAAAATATCAAATGAAGTCAGAAAGGGTTGAAAATTGTTGATGTGCCTTTGAATGGTGCATATTGAATACACGAAAAATATGGAGTTAAAATAGGTCATTAAAAATGAAATCCCTTTGCAATAGATGAGTTTTGGTCCGAAACACTATACTTCTTATGAGATTGTCCAATTTGTACACGAAGTGCGTCCAGTTTTTGTCGTAACCCTCTCAACTCTTTCGAAGTTGCTATGTGGGTGAAATTATGATGTCATGCCATGTTCCAACCTTTTTAGAGTTCATTTGTAATCCTTTTCAAACTCAAGGTCGCATTTAGCTCAAAATAAATCATTAAATGCATGAAAAATATCAAATGAAGTCGAAAAGGGTTGAAAATTGATGATGTGCCTTTGAATGGTGCATATCGAATAGACAAGAAGTATGGAGTTAAAATAAGTTTTTAAAAATGAAACCCCTTTGTAAGAGATGAGTTTTCGTCCGAAACCCTCATACTTCTTATGAGATTGTCCATTTTGTACACGAAGTGCATCCAGTTTTTGCCGTAACCCTCTCAACTCTTTCGAAGTTGCTATGTGGGTGAAATTATGATGTCATGCCAAGTGACAACCTTTTTATAGTTCATTTGTAATGCTTTTCAAACTCAGGATCATTTAGCTCAAATTAAATCATTAAATGCATGAAAAATATCAAATGAAGTGAGAAAGGGTTGAAAATTGATGGTGTGCCTTTGAATGGTGCATATTGAACACACAAAAATTATGGAGTTAAAATAAGTTATTAAAAATGAAATTCCTTTGTAATAGCTGAGTTTTAGGCCGAAACCCTCATACTTCTTATTAGATTGTCCAATTTCTACACGAAGTGCATCCAGTTTTAGCCGTAACCCTCTCAACTCTTTAGAAGTTGCTATGTGGGTGAAATTATGATGTCATGCCAAGTTACAACCTTTTTAGAGTTCATTTGTACTGCTTTTCAAACTCAGGGTCGCATTTAGCTCAAAATAAATCATTAAATGCATGAAAAATATCAAATGAAGTCGGAAAGGATTAAAAATTAATGATGTGCCTTTGAATGGTGCATATTGAACACACAAAAAGTATGGATTTAAAATAGGTTATTAAAAATGAAACTCCTTTGTAATAGATGAGTTTTCGTCCGAAACCCTCATACTTCTTATGAGATTGTCCAATTTATACACGAAGTGCAGCCAGTTTTTGCCGTAACCCTCTCAACTCTTTCGAAGTTGCTATGTGGGTGAAATTCTGATGTCATGCCAAGTTACAACCTTTTTAGAGTTCATTTGTAATCCTTTTCAAACTCAGGGTCGCATTTAGCTCAAAATAAATGAATAAATGCATGCAAAATATCAAATGAAGTCGGAAAGGGTTAAAAATTGATGATGTGACTTTGAATGGTGCATATTGAACAGACAAGAAGTATGGAGTTAAAATAAGTTATTAAAAATGAAACTCCTTTGTAATAGATGAGTTTTCGTCCGAAACCCTCATACTTCTTATGAGATTGTCCAATTTATACACGAAGTGCAGCCAGTTTTTGCCGTAACCCTCTCAACTCTTTCGAAGTTGCTATGTGGGTGAAATTCTGATGTCATGCCAAGTTACAACCTTTTTAGAGTTCATTTGTAATCCTTTTCAAACTCAGGGTCGCATTTAGCTCAAAATAAATGAATAAATGCATGCAAAATATAAAATGAAGTCAGAAAGGGTTGAAAATTGAGGATGTGCCTTTGAATGGTGCATATTGAACACACAAAAAGTAGGGAGTTAAAATAAGTTATTAGATATGAAATTCCTTTGTAATAGATGAGTTTTTGTTCGAAACCCTCATACTTCTTATGAGATTGTCCAATTTATACACGAAGTGCATCCAGTTTTAGCCGTAACCCTCTCAACTCTTTAGAAGTTGCTATGTGGGTGAAATTATGATTTCATTCCAAGTTACAACCTTTTTAGAGTTCATTTGTACTGCTTTTCAAACTCAGGGTCATTTACCTCAAAATAAATCATTAAATGCATGAAAAATATCAAATGAAGTCAGAAAGGGTTGAAAATTGATGATGTGCCTTTGAATGGTGCATATTGAACACACACAAAGTATGGAGTTAAAATAATTTATTAAAAATGAAATCCCTTTGTAACAGATGAGTTTTCGTCCGAAACCCTCATACTTCTTATGAGATTGTCCAATTTGTACACGAAGTGCATCCAGTTTTTGCTGTAACCCTCTCAACTCTTAAGAAGTTTCTATGTGGGTGAAATTATGAGGTCACGTCAACTTACAACCTTTTTAGAGTTCATTTGTAATGCTCTTCAAACTCAGGGTCATTTAGCTCAAAATAAATCATTAAATGCATGAAAAATATCAAATGAAGTAAGAAAGGGTTGAAAATTGATAATGTGCCTTTGAATGGTTCCTATTGAACACAAAAAAAGTATGTAGTTAAATAAGTTATTAAAAATGAAATCCCTTTTGTAATAGATGAGTTTTGGTCTGAAACCCTCATACTTCTTATGAGATTGTCCAATTTGTACAAGAAGTGCATCCAGGTTTTGCCGTAACCCTCTCAACTCTTTAGTAGTTTCTATGTGGGTAAAATTATGATGTCATGCGAAGTTACAACCTTTTTAGAGTTCATTTGTACTGCTTTTCAAACTCAGGGTCGCATTTAGCTCAAAATAAATCATGAAATGCATGAAAAATATCAAATGAAGTCGGAAAGGGTTAAAAATTAATGATGTGCCTTTGAATGGTGCATATTGAACACACAAAAAGTATGGGTTTAAAATAGGTTATTAAAAATGTAATCCCTTTGTAATAGATGAGTTTTGGTCCGAAACCCTTATACCTCTTATGAGATTTTCCAATTTGTACACGAATTTCGTCCAGTTTTTGCCGTAACCCTCCCAACTCTTTTGAAGTTTCTATGTGGGTGCAATTATGATTTCATGCCAAGTTACAACATTTTTAGAGTTCATTTGTACTACTTTTCAAACTCAGGGTCATTTAGCTCAAAATAAATCATTAAATGCATGAAAAATATCAAATGAAGTCAGAAAGGGCTGAAAATTGATGATGTGCCTTTGAATGGTGCATATTGAACACACAAAAAGTATGGAGTTAAACTAAGTTATTAAAAATGAAATCCCTTTGCAATTGATAAGTTTTGGTCCGAAAAACTCATACTTCTTATGAGATTGTCCAATTTGTACACGAAGTGCGTCCAGTTTTTGCCGTAACCTCTCAACGTTTTCGAAGTTGCTACGTGGGTGAAATTATGATGTCATGCCAAGTTACAACCTTTTTAGCGGTCATTTGTAATCCTTTTCAAACTCAGGGTCATTTAGCTCAAATAAATCATTAAATGCATGAAAAATATCAAATGAAGTCAGAAAGGGTTGAAAATTGTTGATGTGCCTTTGAATGGTGCATATTGAATACACGAAAAATATGGAGTTAAAATAGGTCATTAAAAATGAAATCCCTTTGCAATAGATGAGTTTTGGTCCGAAACACTATACTTCTTATGAGATTGTCCAATTTGTACACGAAGTGCGTCCAGTTTTTGTCGTAACCCTCTCAACTCTTTCGAAGTTGCTATGTGGGTGAAATTATGATGTCATGCCATGTTCCAACCTTTTTAGAGTTCATTTGTAATCCTTTTCAAACTCAAGGTCGCATTTAGCTCAAAATAAATCATTAAATGCATGAAAAATATCAAATGAAGTCGAAAAGGGTTGAAAATTGATGATGTGCCTTTGAATGGTGCATATCGAATAGACAAGAAGTATGGAGTTAAAATAAGTTTTTAAAAATGAAACCCCTTTGTAAGAGATGAGTTTTCGTCCGAAACCCTCATACTTCTTATGAGATTGTCCATTTTGTACACGAAGTGCATCCAGTTTTTGCCGTAACCCTCTCAACTCTTTCGAAGTTGCTATGTGGGTGAAATTATGATGTCATGCCAAGTGACAACCTTTTTATAGTTCATTTGTAATGCTTTTCAAACTCAGGATCATTTAGCTCAAATTAAATCATTAAATGCATGAAAAATATCAAATGAAGTGAGAAAGGGTTGAAAATTGATGGTGTGCCTTTGAATGGTGCATATTGAACACACAAAAATTATGGAGTTAAAATAAGTTATTAAAAATGAAATTCCTTTGTAATAGCTGAGTTTTAGGCCGAAACCCTCATACTTCTTATGAGATTGTCCAATTTCTACACGAAGTGCATCCAGTTTTAGCCGTAACCCTCTCAACTCTTTAGAAGTTGCTATGTGGGTGAAATTATGATGTCATGCCAAGTTACAACCTTTTTAGAGTTCATTTGTACTGCTTTTCAAACTCAGGGTCGCATTTAGCTCAAAATAAATCATTAAATGCATGAAAAATATCAAATGAAGTCGGAAAGGATTAAAAATTAATGATGTGCCTTTGAATGGTGCATATTGAACACACAAAAAGTATGGATTTAAAATAGGTTATTAAAAATGTAATCCCTTTGTAATAGATGAGTTTTGGTCCGAAACCCTTATACCTCTTATGAGATTTTCCAATTTGTACACGAAGTACGTCCAGTTTTTGCCGTAACCCTCCCAACTCTTTTGAAGTTTCTATGTGGGTGCAATTATGATTTCATGCCAAGTTACAACATTTTTAGAGTTCATTTGTACTACTTTTCAAACTCAGGGTCATTTAGCTCAAAATAAATCATTAAATGCATGAAAAATATCAAATGAAGTCAGAAAGGGCTGAAAATTGATGATGTGCCTTTGAATGGTGCATATTGAACACACAAAAAGTATGGAGTTAAAATAATTTATTAAAAATGAAATCCCTTTGCAATCGATAAGTTTTGGTCCGAAAAACTCATACTTCTTATGAGATTGTCCAATTTGTACACGAAGTGCGTCCAGTTTTTGCCGTAACCTCTCAACGTTTTCGAAGTTGCTATGTGGGTGAAATTATGATGTCATGCCAAGTTACAACCTTTTTAGCGGTCATTTGTAATCCTTTTCAAACTCAGGGTCGCATTTAGCTCAAAATAAATCATTAAATGCACGATAAATATCAAATGAAGTCGGAAAGGGTTAAAAAATGATGATGTGCCTTTGAATGGTGCATATTGAACACACAACAAGTATGGATTTAAAATAGGTTATTAAAAATGTAATCCCTTTGTAATAGATGAGTTTTGGTCCGAAACCCTTATACCTCTTATGAGATTTTCCAATTTGTACACGAAGTGCATCCAGTTTTTGCCGTAACACTCTCAACTCTCCAGTAGTTTCTATGTGGTTGAAATTATGATGTCATGCCAAGTTACAACCTTTTTAGAGTTCATTTGTACTACTTTTGAAACTCAGGGTCATTTATCTCAAATAAATCATTAAATGCATGAAAAATATCAAATAAAGTCAGAAAGGGTTGAAAATTTATGATGTTCCTTTGAATGGTGCATATTGAACACACAAAAAATATGGAGTTAAAATAGGTTATTAAAAATGAAATCCCTTTGCAATAGATGAGTTTTGGTCCGAAACACTCATACTTCTTATGAGATTGTCCAATTTGTACACGAAGTGCGTCCAGTTTTTGTCGTAACCCTCTCAACTCTTTCGAAGTTGCTATGTGGGTGAAATTATGATGTCATGCCAAGTTCCAACCTTTTTAGAGTTCATTTGTACTGCTTTTCAAACTCAGGGTCACATTTAGCTCAAAATAAATCATTAAATGCTTGAAAAATATCAAATGAAGTCGGAAAGGGTTGAAAATTGATGATGTGCCTTTGAATGGTGTATATTGAACAGACAAAAAGTATGGAGTTAAAATACGTTATTAAAAATGAAACCCCTTTGTAAGAGATGAGTTTTCGTCCGAAACCCTCATACTTCTTACGAGATTGTCCAATTTGTACACGAAGTGCGTCCAGTTTTGCCGTAACCCTCTCAACTCTTTTGAAGTTGCTATGTGGGTGAAATTATGATGTCATGCCAAGTTACAACCTTTTTAGAGTTCATTTGTACTGCTTTTCAAACTCAGGGTCATTTAGCTCAAAATAAATCATTAAATGCATGAAAAATATCAAATGAAGTCAGAAAGGGTTGAAAATTGTTGATGTGCCTTTGAATGGTGCATATTGAATACACGAAAAATATGGAGTTAAAATAGGTCATTAAAAATGAAATCCCTTTGCAATAGATGAGTTTTGGTCTGAAACACTATACTTCTTATGAGATTGTCCAATTTGTACACGAAGTGCGTCCAGTTTTTGTCGTAACCCTCTCAACTCTTTTGAAGTTGCTATGTGGGTGAAATTATGATGTCATGCCAAGTTCCAACCTTTTTAGAGTTCATTTGTAATCCTTTTCAAACTCAAGGTCGCATTTAGCTCAAAATAAATCATTAAATGCATGAAAAATATCAAATGAAGTCGAAAAGGGTTGAAAATTGATGATGTGCCTTTGAATGGTGCATATTGAATAGACAAGAAGTATGGAGTTAAAATAAGTTTTTAAAAATGAAACCCCTTTGTAAGAGATGAGTTTTCGTCCGAAACCCTCATACTTCTTATGAGATTGTCCAATTTGTACACGAAGTGCATCCAGTTTTTGCCGTAACCCTCTCAACTCTTTCGAAGTTGCTATGTGGGTGAAATTATGATGTCATGCCAAGTTACAACCTTTTTATAGTTCATTTGTAATGCTTTTCAAACTCAGGATCATTTAGCTCAAATTAAATCATTAAATGCATGAAAAATATCAAATGAAGTGAGAAAGGGTTGAAAATTGATGATGTGCCTTTGAATGGTTCATATTGAACACACAAAAAGTATGGAGTTAAATAAGTTATTAAAAATGAAATTCCTTTGTAATAGCTGAGTTTTAGGCCGAAACCCTCATACTTCTTATGAGATTGTCCAATTTATACACGAAGTGCATCCAGTTTTAGCCGTAACCCTCTCAACTCTTTAGAAGTTGCTATGTGGGTGAAATTATGATGTCATGCCAAGTTGCAACCTTTTTAGAGTTCATTTGTACTGCTTTTCAAACTCAGGGTCATTTAGCTCAAAATAAATCATTAAATGCATGAAAAATATCAAATGAAGTCAGAAAGGGTTGAAAATTGATGATGTGCCTTTGAATGGTTCATATTGAACACACAAAAAGTATGGAGTTAAAATAAGTTATTAAAAATGAAATTCCTTTGTAATAGCTGAGTTTTAGGCCGAAACCCTCATACTTCTTATGAGATTGTCCAATTTATACACGAAGTGCATCCAGTTTTAGCCGTAACCCTCTCAACTCTTTAGAAGTTGCTATGTGGGTGAAATTATGATGTCATGACAAGTTGCAACCTTTTTAGAGTTCATTTGTACTGCTTTTCAAACTCAGGGTCATTTAGCTCAAAATAAATCATTAAATGCATGAAAAATATCAAATGAAGTCAGAAAGGGTTGAAAATTGATGATGTGCCTTTGAATGGTTCATATTGAACACACAAAAAGTATGGAGTTAAATAAGTTATTACAAATGAAATCCCTTTTGTAATAGATGAGTTTTGGTCCGAAACCCTCATACTTCTTATGAGATTGTCCAATTTGTACACGAAGTGCATCCAGTTTTTGCTGTAACCCTCTCAACTCTTAAGAAGTTTCTATGTGGGTGAAATTATGATGTCACGTCAAGATACAACCTTTTTAGAGTTCATTTGTAATGCTCTTGAAACTCAGGGTCATTTAGCTCAAAATAAATCATTAAATGCATGAAAAATATCAAATGAAGTCAGAAAGGGTTGAAAATTGATGATGTGCCTTTGAATGGTTCCTATTGAACACAAAAAAAGTATGGAGTTAAATAAGTTATTAAAAATGAAATCACTTTTGTAATAGATGAGTTTTGGTCCGGAACCCTCATACTTCTTATGAGATTGTCCAATTTGTACAAGAAGTGCATCCAGTTTTTGCTGTAACCCTCTCAACTCTTTAGTAGTTGCTATGTGGGTAAAATTATGATGTCATGCCAAGTTACAACCTTTTTAGAGTTCATGTGTACTGCTTTTCAAACTTAGGGTCACATTTAGCTCAAAATAAATCATTAAATGCATGAAAAATATCAAATGAAGTCGGAAAGGGTTAAAAATTGATGATGTGCCTTTGAATGGTGCATATTGAACACACAAAAAGTATGGATTTAAAATAGGTTATTAAAAATGTAATCCCTTTGTAATAGATGACTTTTGGTCCGAAACCCTTATACCTCTTATGAGATTTTCCAATTTGTACACGAAGTGCGTCCAGTTTTTGCCGTAACCCTCCCAACTCTTTTGAAGTTTCTATGTGGGTGAAATTATGATGTCATGTCAAGTTACAACATTTTTAGAGTTCATTTGTACTGCTTTTCAAACTCAGGGTCATTTAGCTCAAAATAAATCATTAAATGCATGAAAAATATCAAATGAAGTCAGAAAGGGTTGAAAATTGATGATGTGCCTTTGAATGGTGCATATTGAACACACAAAAAGTATGGAGTTAAAATAAGTTATTAAAAATGAAATCCCTTTGCAATTGATAAGTTTTGGTCCAAAAAACTCATACTTCTTATGAGATTGTCCAATTTGTACACGAAGTGCGTCCAGTTTTTACCGTAACCTCTCAACGTTTTCGAAGTTGCTATGTGGGTGAAATTATGATGTCATGCCAAGTTACAACCTTTTTAGCGGTCATTTCTAATCCTTTTCAAACTCAGGGTTGCATTTAGCTCAAAATAAATCATTAAATGCATGAAAAATATCAAATGAAGTCGGAAAGGGTTAAAAATTAATGATATGCCTTTGAATGGTGCATATTGAACACACAAAAAGTATGGATTTAAAATAGGTTATTAAAAATGTAATCCCTTTGTAATAGATGAGTTTTGGTCCGAAACCCTTATACCTCTTATGAGATTTTCCAATTTGTACACGAAGTGCATCCAGTTTTTGCCGTAACACTCTCAACTCTCCATTAGTTTCTATGTGTCTGAAATTATGATGTCATGCCAAGTTACAACCTTTTTAGAGTTCATTTGTACTACTTTTGAAACTCAGGGTCATTTATCTCAAAATAAATCAATAAATGCATGAAAAATATCAAAAAAAGTCAGAAAGGGTTGAAAATTGATGATGTTCCTTTGAATGGTGCATATTGAACACACAAAAAATATGGAGTTAAAATAGGTTATTAAAAATGAAATCCCTTTGCAATAGATGAGTTTTGGTCCGAAACACTCATACTTCTTATGAGATTGTCCAATTTGTACACGAAGTGCGTCCAGTTTTTGTCGTAACCCTCTCAACTCTTTCGAAGTTGCTATGTGGGTGAAATTATGATGTCATGCCAAGTTCCAACCTTTTTAGAGTTCATTTGTAATACTTTTCAAACTCAGGGTCACATTTAGCTCACAATAAATCATTAAATGCTTGAAAAATATCAAATGAAGTCGGAAAGGGTTGAAAATTGATGATATGCCTTTGAATGGTGTATATTGAACAGACAAAAAGTATGGAATTAAAATACGTTATTAAAAATGAAACCCCTTTGTAAGAGATGAGTTTTCGTCCGAAACCCTCCTACTTCTTACGAGATTGTCCAATTTGTACACGAAGTGCATCCAGTTTTTGCCGTAACCATCTCAACTCTTTTGAAGTTGCTATGTGGGTGAAATTATGATGTCATGCCAAGTTACAACCTTTTTAGAGTTCATTTGTACTGCTTTTCAAACTCAGGGTCATTTAGCTCAAAATAAATCATTAAATGCATGAAAAATATCAAATGAAGTCAGAAAGGGTTGAAAATTGTTGATGTTCCTTTGAATGGTGCATATTGAATACACGAAAAATATGGAGTTAAAATAGGTCATTAAAAATGAAATCCCTTTGCAATAGATGAGTTTTGGTCCGAAACACTCATACTTCTTATGAGATTGTCCAATTTGTACACGAAGTGCGTCCAGTTTTTGTCGTAACCCTCTCAACTCTTTCGAAGTTGCTATATGGGTGAATTTATGATGTCATGCCAAGTTCCAACCTTTTTAGAGTTCATTTGTAATCCTTTTCAAACTCAAGGTCGCATTTAGCTCAAAATAAATCATTAAATGCATGAAAAATATCAAATGAAGTCGAAAAGGGTTGAAAATTGATGATGTGCCTTTGAATGGTGCATATTGAATAGACAAGAAGTATGGAGTTAAAATAAGTTTTTAAAAATGAAACCCCTTTGTAAGAGATGAGTTTTCGTCCGAAACCCTCATACTTCTTATGAGATTGTCCAATTTGTACACGAAGTGCATCCAGTTTTTGCCGTAACCCTCTCAACTGTTTCGAAGTTGCTATGTGGGTGAAATTATGATGTCATGCCAAGTTACCACCTTTTTATAGGTCATTTGTAATGCTTTTCAAACTCAGGATCATTTAGCTCAAATTAAATCATTAAATGCATGAAAAATATCAAATGAAGTGAGAAAGGGTTGAAAATTGATGATGTGCCTTTGAATGGTGCATATTGAACACACAAAAAGTATGGAGTTAAAATAAGTTATTAAAAATGAAATTCCTTTGTAATAGCTGAGTTTTAGTCCGAAACCCTCATACTTCTTATGAGATTGTCCAATTTATACACGAAGTGCATCCAGTTTTAGCCGTAACCCTCTCAACTCTTTAGAAGTTGCTATGTTGGTGAAATTATGATGTCATGCTAAGTTGCAACCTTTTTAGAGTTCATTTCTACTGCTTTTCAAACTCAGGGTCATTTAGCTCATAATAAATCATTAAATGCATGAAAAATATCAAATGAAGTTAGAAAGGGTTGAAAATTGATGATGTGCCTTTGAATGGTTCATATTGAACACACAAAAAGTATGGAGTTAAATAAGTTAGTACAAATGAAATCCCTTTTGTAATAGATGAGTTTTGGTCCGAAACCCTCATACTTCTTATGAGATTGTCTAATTTGTACACGAAGAGCGTCCAGTTTTTGCTGTCACCCTCTAAACTCTTTCGAAGTTGCTATGTTGGTGAAATTATGATGTCATGCCAATTTATAACCCTTTTAGAGTTCATTTGTAATCCTTTTCAAACTCAGGGTCGCATTTAGCTCAAAATAAATCATTAAATGCATGAAAATATCAAATGAAGTCAGAAAGGGTTAAAAATTGATGATGTGCCTTTGAATAGTGCATAGTGAACACACAAAAAGTATGGATTTAAAATAGGTTATTAAGAATGAAATCCCTTTGTAATAGATGAGTTTTGGTCCGAAACCCTTAGACCTCTTATGAGATTTTCCAATTTGTACACGAAGTGCATCAAGTTTTTGCCGTAACCCTCTAACTCTCGAGAATTTTCTCTGTGGTTGAAATTATGATGTCAATCCAAGTTACAACCTTTTTAGAGTTCATTTGTACTGCTTTTCAAACTTAGGGTCATTTAGCTCAAAATAAATCATTAAATGCATGAAAAATTGATGATGTGCCTTTTCATGGTGCATATTGAACACACAAAAATTATGGAGGTAAAATAAGTTATTAAAAATGAAATCCCTTTGCAATAGATGAGTTTTGGTCAGAAACCCTCATACTTCTTATAAGATTGTCCAATTTGTACACGAAGTGCGTCCAGTTTTTGCCGTAACCCTCTCAACTCTTTCGAAGTTGCTATGTGGGTGAAATTATGATGTCATGTCAAGTTACAACCTTTTTAGAGTTCATTTGTAATGATTTTCAAACTCAGGGTCATTTAGCTCAAAATAAATCATTAAATGCACGAAAAATATCAAATGAAGTCAGAAAGGGTTGAAAATTGATGATGTGCCTTTTAATGGTGCATATTGAACACACAAAAACTATGGAGTTAAAATAAGTTATTAAAAATGAAATCCCTTTGTTATAGATGAGTTTTCGTCCGAAACCCACATACTTATGAGATTTTCCAATTTGTACATGAAGTGCATCCAGTTTTTGCCGTAGCCCTCTCAACTCTCGAAAAGCTGCTATGTGGGTGAAATTATGTTGTCATGCCAAGTTACAACCTTTTTAGAGTTCATTTGTACCGCTTTTCAAACTCCGGGTCATTTATCTCAAAATAAATCATTAAATGCATGAAAAATATCAAATGAAGTCAGAAAGGGTTGAAAATTGATGATGTGCCTTTGAATGGTGCATATGGAACACGCAAAAAGTACGGAGTTAAAATAGGTTATTAAAAATGAAATCCCTTTGTAATAGATGAGTTTTTGTCTGAAACCCTCATATTTCTTATGAGATTGTCCAATTTCTACATGAAGTGCATCCAGATTTTGCCGTAACCCTCTCAACTCTTTAGAAGTTGCTATGTGGGTGAAATTATGATGTCATGTCAAGTTAAAACCTTTTTAGAGTTCATTTGTAATGATTTTCAAACTCAGGGTCATTTAGCTCAAAATAAATCATTAAATGAATGAAAAATATCAAATGAAGTCAGAAAGGGTTGAAAATTGATGATGTGCCTTTGAATGGTGCATATTGAACACACAAAAAGTATGGAGTTAAAATAGGTTATTAAAAATGAAATCCCTTTGTAATAGATGAGTTTTGGTCCGAAACCCTTATACCTGTTATGAGATTGTCCAATTTGTACACGAAGTGCATCCAGTTTTTGCCGTAACCTTCTCAACTCTTTAAAAGTTGCTATGTGGGTGAAATTATGATGTCATGCCAAGCTACAACCTTTTTAGAGTTCATTTGTAATGCTTTTCAAACTCAGGGTCATTTAGCTCAAAAAAAATCATTAAATGCATGACAAATATCAAATGAAGTCACAAAGGGTTCAAAATTGATGACGTGCCTTTGAATGGTGCATATTGAACACACAAAATGTATGGAGTTAAAATAAGTTATTTAAAATTAAATCTCTTTGCAATAGATGAGTTTTGGTCCGAAACCCTCATACTTCTTATGAGATTGTCCAATTTGGACACGAAGTGCGTCCAGTTTTGGCCGTAACCTTCTCAACTCTTTCGAAGTTTCTATGTGGGTGAAATTATGATGTCATGCCAAGTTACAACCTTTTTAGAGTTCATTTGTACTGCTTTTCAAACTCAAGGTCATTTAGCTCAAAATAAATCATTAAATGCATGAAAATATCAAATGAAGTCAGAAAGGGTTGAAAATTGATGATGTTCCTTTGAATGGTACATATTGAACACACAAAAAGTATGGAGTTGAAATAAGTTATGAAAAATGAAATCCCTTTGCAATAGAAGAGTTTTCGTCTGAAACCCTCATACTTCTTATGAGACTGTCCAATTTGTACACGAAGTGCGTCCAGTTTTTGCCGTAACCCTCTCAACTCTTTCGAAGTTGCTATGTGGGTGAAATTATGATGTCATGCCAAGTTACAACCTTTTTAGAGTTCATTTCTAATCCTTTTCAAACTCAGGGTCGTATTTAGCTCAAAATAAATCATTAAATGCATGAAAAATATGAAAATGAAGTCGGAAAGGGTTGAAAATTGATGGTCTTCCTTTGAATGGTGCATATTGAACAGTCAAAAAGTATGGATTTAAAATAAATTATTCAAAATGGAATCCCTTTGTAATAGTAGACTTTTCGTCCGAAACCCTCATACTTCTTATAAGATTTTCCAATTTGTACACGAAGTGCATCCAGTTTTTGTCGTAACCCTCTCAACTCTTTAGCAATTTCTATGTGGGTGAAATTATGATGTCATGTCAAGTTACGACCTTTTTAGAGTTCATTTGTACTGCTTTTCAAACTCAGGGTCACTTAGCTCAAAATAAATCATTAAATGCATGAAAAATATCAAATGCAGTCACAAAGGGTTGAAAATTGATGATGAGCCTTTGAATGGTGCATAGTTAACACACAAAAAGTATGGAGTTAAAATAAGTTAGTAAAAATGAAATCCCTTATTAATAGATGAGTTTTCGTCCGGAACCCTCATACTTCTTATGAGATTGTGCAATTTGTACACGAAGTGCATCCAGTTTTTGCGGTAACCCTCTCAACTCTTTAGAAATTGCTATGTGGGTGAAATTAAGATGTCATGTTAAGTTACAACCTTTTTAGAGTTCATTTGTACTGCTTTTCAAACTCAGGGTCATTTAGCTCAAAATAAATCATTAAACGCATGAAATATATCAAATGAAGTCACAAAGGGTTGTAAATTGATGATGTGCCTATGAATGGTGCATATTGAACACACAAAAAGTTAGGAGTTAAAATAGGTTATTAAAAATGAAATCCCTTTGTAACAGATGAGTTTTCGTCCGAAACCCTCATACTTCTTATGAGATTGTCCAATTTGTACACGAAGTGCATCCAGTTTTTGCCGTAACCCTCTCAACTCTTAAGAAGTTTCTATGTGGGTGAAATTATGATGTCACGTCATGTTACAACCTTTGTAGAGTTCATTTGTAATGCTCTTCAAACTTAGGGTCATTTAGCTCAAAATAAATCATTAAATGCATGAAAAATATCATATGAAGTCAGAAAGGGTAGAAAATTGATGATGTGCCTTTGAATGGTTCATATTGAACACACAAAATGTATGGCGTTAACTAAGTTATTAAAAATGAAATCCCGTCTGTAATAGATGAGTTTTGTTCTAAAACCCTCATACTTCTTATGAGATTGTCTAATTTGTACACGAAGTGCCTCCAGTTTTTGCCAAAAATTGCGAGAATTCATTTATAATAAGAAGTCTTATCAATAGCAAAAATAAGGTTAGGTGTTATTGAATAGGTATTGTGTAGGTACCTAAAGGTACCTGCTCAACCTAGGTGCAGGGGAGTAGAAAGGCTGATCCAAATTTATTGCTGTAGCTACCCATTCAATGTAGAAGAATTTAAATTTTAGAATTGAGGGTTCATAATATAAAAATATAAAACTTACAGCTTTTTAAATTTTTTTTGGAATGAACACATCATTCAATTTGGCATACAGAGTACTAAAGATTTCAAAGAAATCTTACAGCAGCTTGCCAAACAAAGGCTAATAGAAAAAAGAATAGCGTCCAGTTTTTGCCGTAACCCTCTCAACTCTTTCGAAGTTGCTATGTGGGTGAAATTATGATGTCATGCCAAGTTACAACCTTTTTAGTGTTCGATTGTAATCCTTTTCAAACTCAGGGTCGCAATTAGCTCAAAATAAATCATTAAATGCATGAAAAATATCAAATGAAGTCAGAAAGGGTCGAAAATTGATGATGTGCCTTTGAATGGTGCATATTGAACAGAAAAAAACTATGGATTTAAAATAAGTTATTAAAAATGAAATCCCTTTGTAATACATGAGTTTTCGTCCGAAACCCTCATACTTCTGATGACATTTTACAATTTGTACACGAAGTGCATCCAATTTTTGCCATAACCCTCTCAACTCTTTAGAAGTTGCTATATGGGTGAAGTTATGATGTCATGTCAAGTTCCGACCTTTTTAGAGTTCATTTGTAATGCTTTTCAAACTCAGGGTCCTTTAGCTCAAAATAAATCATTAAATGCAAAAAAAATATCAAATGAAGTCAGAAAGGGTTGAGAATTGATGATGTGCCTTTGAATGGTGCATATTAAACACTAAAAAAGTATGTAGGTACAATAAGTTATTAGAAATGAAATCCCTTTGCAATAGATGAGTTTTGGTCCGAAACCCTCATACTTCTTATGAGATTGTCCAATTTGTCCATGGAGTGCATCTAGTTTTTGCCGTAACAATCTAAACTCTTTAGCACTTTCTATGTGGGTGAAATTATGATGTCATGACAAGTTACAACCTTTTTAGAGTTCATTTGTACTGCTTTTCAAACACAGGGTCATTTAGCTCAAAATAAATCATTAAATGCATGAAACATATCAAATGACGTTAGAAAGGGTTGAAAATTGATAATGTCCCTTTGAATGGTGCGTATTGAACACACAAAATGTATGGAGTTAAAATAAGTTATTAAAAATGAAATCCCTTTGCAATAGATGAGTTTTGGTCCGAAACCCTCATACTTCTTATAAGATTGTCCAATTTGTACACGAAGTGCGTCCAGTTTTTGCTGTGACCCTCTCAACTCTTTCGAAGTTGCTATGAGGGTGAAATTATGATGTCATGCCAAGTTACAACCTTTTTAGAGTTCATTTGTAATCCTTTTCAAACTCAGGGTCGCATTTAGCTCAAAATAAATCATTAAATGCATGAAAAATATCAAATGAAGTCGGAAAGGGTTGAAAATTGATGATGTGCCTTTGAATGGTGCATATTGAACAGAAAAAAAGTATGGATTTAAAATAAGTTATTAAAAATGAAATCACTTTGTAATAGATGAGTTTTCGTCCGAAGCCCTCATACTTCTTATAAGATTTTCCAATTTGTACACGAAGTGCATCCAGTTTTTGCCGTAACCCTCTCAACTCTTTCGAAGTTGCTATGTGGGTGAAGTTATGATGTCATGTCAAGTTATGACCTTTTTAGAGTTCATTTGTAATGCTTTTCAAACTCAGGGTCATTTAGCTCAAAATAAATCATTAAATGCATGAAAAATATCAAATCAAGTTAGAAAGGTATGAAAATTGATGATGTGACTTTGAATGGTGCATATTAAACACAAAAAAAGTATGGAGGTAAAATAAGTTATTAGAAATGAAATCTCTTTGCAATAGATGAGTTTTGGTCCGAAACCCTCATACTTCTTATGAGATTGTCCAATTTGTACACGAAGTGCATCCAGTTTTTGCCGTACCCCTCTCAACTCTTTAGAAGTTGCTATGTGGGTGAAATTATGAGTTCATGCCAAGTTACAACCTTTTTATAGTTCATTTATACTTCTTCTCAAACTCAGGTTCATTTAGCTCAAAATAAATCATTAAATGCATGAAAAATATCAAATGAAGTCAGAAAGGGTTGAAAATTGATGATGTGCCTTTGAATGGTGCATATTGAACAGAAAAAAAGTATGGAGTTAAATAAGTTATTAAAAATGAAATCCCTTCTGTAATAGATGAGTTTTGTTCTGAAACCCTCATACTTCTTATGAGATTGTCCAATTTGTACACGAAGTGCATCCAGTTTTTGCCTTAACCCTCTCAACTCGTTCGAAGTTGCTATGTGGGTGAAATTATGATGTCATGCCAAGTTATAACCTTTTTAGAGTTCATTTGTAATGCTTTTCAAACTGAGGGTCATTTAGCTCAAAATAAATCATTAATGGCATGAAAAATATCAAATCAAGTTAGAAAGGGATGAAAATTGATGATGTGCCTTTGAATGCTGCATATTAAACACAAAAAAAGTATGGAGGTAAAATAAGTTATTAGAAATGAAATCCCTTTGCAATAGATGAGTTTTGGTCCGAAACCCTCATACTTCTTATGAGATTGTTCAATTTGTACACGAAGTGCATCCATTTTTTGCCGTAACCCTCTCAACACTTTCGAAGTTACTATGTGGGTGAAATTATGATGTCATGCCAAGTTACAACCTTTTTATAGTTCATTTGTAATGCTTTTCAAACTCAGGGTCGCATTTAGCTCAAAATAAATCATTAAATGCATGAAAAATATCAAATGAAGTCAAAAAGGGTTGAAAATTGATGATGTGCCTTTGAATGGTGCATAGTTTACACACAAAAAGTATGGAGTTAAAATAAGTTATGAAAAATGAAATCCCTTTGTAAAAGATGAGTTTTCGTCTGAAACCCTCATACTTCTTATGAGATTGTCCAATTTGTACACGAAGTGCGTCCAGTTTTTGCCGTAACCCTGTCAACTCTTTAGAAGTTTCTATGTGGGTGAAATTGTGATGTTATGCCAAGTTACAACGTTTTTAGAGTTCATTTGTACTGCTTTTCAAACTCAGGGTCATTTAGCTCAAAATAAATCATTAAATGCAAGAGAAATATCAAATGAAGTAAGAAAGGGTTGAAAATTGATGATGTGCCTTTGAATGGTGCATATTGAACACACAAAAAGTATGGAATTAAAACAAGTTAATAAAAATGAAATCCCTTTGCAATAGATGAGTTTTGGTCCAAAACCCTCATACTTCTTATGAGATTGTCAGATTTGTACACGAAGTGCGTCCAGTTTTTGCCATAACCCTCTCAACTCTTTAGAAGTTGCTGTGTGGGTGAAATTATCATGTCATGTCAAGTTACAACCTTTTTAGGGTTCATTTGTAATGCTTTTCAAACTCAGGGTCATTTAGCTCAAAATAAATCATTAAATGCATGAAAAATATCAAATGAAGTCAGAAAGGGTTGAAAATTGATGATGTGCCTTTGAATGGTGCATATTGAGCACACAAAAATTATGGAGTTAAATAAGTTATTAAAAATGAAATCCCATTTCTAATAGATCAGTTTTGGTCCGAAACCCTCATACTTCTTATGAGATTGTCCAATTTATACACGAAGTGCATCCAGTTTTTGCCGTAACCCTCTCAACTCTTTAGAAGTTGCTATGTGGGTAAAATTATGATGTCATGCCAAGTTACAACCTTTTTAGTGTTCATTTGTACTGCTTTACAAACTCGAGGTCATTTAGCTCAATATAAATTATTAAATGCATGAAAAATATCAAATGAAGTGAGAAAGGGTTGAAAATTGATGATGTGCCTTTGAATGGTGCATATTGAACACACAAAAAGTATGGAGTTAAAATAATTTATTAAAAATGAAATCCCTTTGTAATAGATGAGTTCTCGTCTCACATCCTCATACTTCTTATGAGATTATCCAATTTGTACACGAAGTGCATCCAGTTTTTGCCCTAACCTTCGAAACTCTTTAGAACTTGCTGTGTGGGTGAAATTATGATGTCATGACAAGTTACAACCTTTTTAGAGTTCATTTGTACTGCTTTTCAAACTCAGGGTCATTTAGCTCAAAATAAATAAATGAATGCAAGAAGAATATCAAATGAAGTGACAAAGGGTTGAAAATTTATGATGTGCCTTTGAATGGTGCATATTGAACACACAAAAAGTATGGAGTTAAAATAAGTTATTACAAATGAAATCCCTTTGTAATAGATGAGTTTTCGTCCAAAACCCTCATATATACTTCTTATGAGATTGTCCAATTTGTACACGAAGTGCATCCAGTTTTTGCCGTAACCCTCTCAACTCTTTATCAGTTGCTATGTGGGTGAAATTATGAGGTCATGTCAAGTTACAACCTTTTTGTAGTTCATTTGTAATGCTTTTCAAACTCAGGGTCGCATTTAGCTCAAAATAAATCATTAAATGCATGAAAAATATCAAATGAAGTAAAAAAGGGTTGAAAATAAATGATGTGCCTTTGAATGGTGCATATTGAACACACAAAAAGTATGGAGTTAAAATAAGTTATTAAAAATGAAATCCCTTTCGTCATAGATGAGTTTTGGTCCGAAACCCTCATACTTCTTATGAGATTGTCCAATTTTTACACGAAGTGCATTCAGTTTTTGCCATAACCCTCTCAACTCTTTAGAACTTTCTATGTGGGTGAAATTATGATGTCATGCCAAGTTAGAACCTTTTTAGATTTCATTTGTACTGCTTTTCAAACTCATGGTCATTTAGCTCAAAATAAATCATTAAATGCATGAAAAATATCAAATGAAGTCAGAAAGGGTTGAAAATTGACGATGTGCCTTTGAATGGTACATATTGAACACACAAAAAGTATGGAGTTAAAATAAGTTATTAAAAATGAAATCCCTTTGCAATAGATGTGTTTTAGTCCGGAACCCTCATACTTCTTATGAGATTGTCCAATTTGTACACGAAGTGCGTCCATTTTTTGCCGTAACCCTCTCAACTCTCTAGAAGTTGCTATGTGGGTGAAATTATGATGTCATGCCAAGTTACAACCTCTTTAGAGTTCATTTGTAATGCTTTTCAAACTCAGGGTCATTTAGCTCAAAATAAATCATTAAATGCATGAAAAATATCAAATGAAGTCAAAAAGTGTTGAAAATTGATGATGTGCCTTGGAGTGGTGCATATTGAACGCACAAGAAGTATGAAGTTAAAATAGGTTATTAAAAATGAAATCCCTTTGTAATAGATGAGTTTTGGTCCGAAACCCTCATACTTCTTATGAGATGGTCCAATTTGTACCCGAAGTGCATCCAGTTTTTGCCATAACCCTCTAAACTCTTTAGAAGTTTCTATGTGGGTGAAATTATGATGTCATTCCAAGTTACAATCTTTTTAGAGTTCATATGTAATGCTTTTCAAACTCAGGGTCGCATTTAGCTCAAAATAAATCATTAAATGCATGAAAAATATCAAATGAAGTAAGAAATGGTTGAAAATTGATGATGTGACTTTAAATGGTGCATATTGAACACACAAAAAGTATGGAGTTAAAATAAGTTAATAAAAATGAAATCCCTTTGTAATAGATGAGTTTTTGTCCGAAACCCTCATACTTCTTATGAGATTGTCCAATTTGTACACAAAGTGCGTCCAATTTTTGCCGTAACCCTCTCAACTCTTTAGAAGTTGCTGTGTGGGTGAAATTATCATGTCATGTCAAGTTACAACCTTTTTAGAGTTCATTTGTAATGCTTTTCAAACTCAGGGTCATTTAGCTCAAAATAAATCATTAAATGCATGAAAATTATCAAATGAAGTCAGAAAGGGTTGAAAATTGATGATGTGCCTATGAATGGTGCATATTGAGCACACAAAAATTATGGAGTTAAAATAATTTATTAAAAATGAAGACCCTTTGTAATAGATGAGTTCTCGTCTGACACCCTCATACTTCTTATGAGATTGTCCAATTTGTACATGAAGTGCATCCATTTTTTGCCCTAACCTTCTAAACTCTTTAGAACTTGCTATATGGGTGAAATTATGATGTCATGACAAGTTACAACCTTTTTAGAGTTCATTTGTACTGCTTTTCAAACTCAGGGTCATTTAGCTCAAAATAAATAATTAAATGCAAGAAGAATATCTAATGAAGTGAGAAAGGGTTGAAAATTTATGATGTGCCTTTGAATGGTGCATATTGAACACACAAAAGGTATGGAGTTAAATAAGTTATTACAAATGAAATCCCTTTGTAATAGATGAGTTTTCGTCCAAAACCCTCATATATACTTCTTATGAGATTGTCCAATTTGTACACGAAGTGCATCCAGTTTTTGCCGTAACCCTCTCAACTCTTTATAAGTTGCTATGTGGGTGAAATTATGAGGTCATGTCAAGTTACAACCTTTTTAGAGTTCATTTGTAATTCTTTTCAAACTTAGGGTCGCATTTAGCTCAAAATAAATCATTAAATGCATGAAAAATATCAAATGAAGTCAAAAAGGGTTGAAAATTAATGATGTGCCTTTGAATGGTGCATATTGAACACACAAAAAGTATGGAGTTAAAATAAGTTATTAAAAATGAAATCCCTTTGTAATAGTTGAGTTTTCGTCCGAAACACTTATACTTCTTATGAGATTGTCCAATTTGTACATGAAGTGCATTCAGTTTTTGTCGTAACCCTCTCAACTCTTTAGAAGTTTCTATGTGGGTGAAATTATGATGTCATTCCAAGTTAGAACGTTTTTAGAGTTCATTTGTACTGCTTTCCAAATTCATGGTCATTTAGCTCAAAATAAATCATTAAATGCATGAAAAATATCAAATGAAGTCAGAAAGGGTTGAAAATTGATGATGTGCCTTTGAATGGTGCATATTGAACACACAAGAAGTATGGAGTTATAATAGGTTATTAAAAATGAAATCCCTTTGTAATAGATGAGTTTTGGTCCGAAACCCTCATACTTCTTATGAGATTGTCCAATTTGTACAGAAGTGCATCCAGTTTTTGCCATAACCCTATCAACTCTTTAGAAGTTTCTATGTGGGTGAAATTATGATGTCATTCCAAGTTACAAACTTTTTAGAGTTCATATCTAATGCTTTTCAAACTCAGGATCGCATTTAGCTCAAAATAAATCATTAAATCCATGAAAAATATCAAATGAAGTCAAAAGGGTTGAAAATTGATGATGTGCCTTTCAATGGTGCATATCGTACACACAAAAAGTATGGAGTTAAATAAGTTATTAAAAATGAAATCCCTTTGTAATAGATGAGTTTTTGTCCGAAACCCTCATACTTCTTATGAGATTGTCCAATTTGGACACGAAGTGCATCCAGTTTTTCCCGTAAATCTCTCAACTCTTTAGAAGTTGCTATGTGCGTGAAATTATGATGTCATGCCAAGTGATAACCTTTTTAGAGCTCATTTGTAATGCTTTTCAAACTCAGGGTCATTTAGCTCAAAATAAATCATTAAATGCATGAAAAATATCAAATGAAGTCAGAAATGGTTGAAAATTGATGATCTGACTTTGAATGGTGCATATTGAACACACAAAAATTATAGAGTTAAAATAGGTTATTAAAAATGAAATCCCATTGTAATAAATGAGTTTTGTTCCGAAACCCTCATACTTCTTATGAGATGGTACAATTTGTACACGAAGTGCTTCTAGTTTTTACCATAACCCTCTCAACTCTTTAGAAGTTGCTACGTGGGTGAAGTTATGATGTCATGCCAAGTTACAACCTTTTTAGAGTTCATTTGTAATGATTTTCAAACTCAGGGTCATTTAGCTCAAAATAAATCATTAAATGCATGAAAAATATCAAATGAAGTGAGAAAGGGTTGAAAATTTATGATGTGCCTTTGAATGGTGCATATTGAACACGCAAAAAGTATGGAGTTAAAATAAGTTATTAAAAATGAAATCCCTTTGTAATAGATGAGTTTTCATCTGAAACCCTCATACTTCTTATGAGATTGTCCAATTTGTACGCGAAGTGCATTCAGTTTCTGTCGTAACCCTCTCAACTCTTTCGAAGTTGCTATGTGGGTGAAATTATGATGTCATGCCAAGTTAGAACCTTTTTAGAGTTCATTTGTCCTGATTTTCAAACTCATGGTCATTTAGCTCAAAATAAATAATTAAATGCAAGAAGAATATGAAATGAAGTGAGAAAGGGTTGAAAATTTATGATGTGCCTTTGAATAATGCATATTTAACACACAAAAAGTATGGAGTTAAAATAAGTTATTACAAATGAAATCCCTTTGTAATAGATGAGTTTTCGTCCAAAACCCTCATATATACTTCTTATGAGATTGTCCAATTTGTACACGAAGTGCATCCAGTTTTTGCCGTAACCCTCTCAAATCTTTAGAAGTTGCTATGTGGGCGAAATTATGAGGTCATGTCAATTTACAACCTTTTTAGGGTTCATTTGTAATGCTTTTCAAACTCAGGGTCGCATTTAGCTCAAAATAAATCATTAAATGCATGAAAAATATCAAATGAAGTCAAAAAGGGTTGAAAATTGATGATGTGCCTTTCAATGGTGCATATTGAACACACAAAAAGTATGGAGTTAAAATAAGTTATTAAAAATGAAATACCTTTGTAATAGATGAGTTTTCGTCCGAAACCCTCATACTTCTGATGAGATTGTCCAATTTGTACATAAAGTGCATTCAGTTTTTGCCCTAACCCTCTCAACTCTTTAGAAGTTGCTATGTGGGTAAAATTATGATGTCATGCCAAGTTAGAACCTTTTTGGAGTTCATTTGTACTGCTTTTCAAACTCATGGTCATTTAGCTCAAAATAAATCATTAAATGCATGAAAAATATCAAATGAAGTCTGAAAGGGTTGAAAATTGATGATGTGCCTTTGAATGGTGCATATTGAACACACAAGAAGTATGGAGTTAAAATAGGTTATTAAAAATGAAATCCCTTTGTAATAGATGAGTTTTGGTCCGAAACCCTCATACTTCTTATGAGATTGTCCAATTTGTACAGAAGTGCATCCAGTTATTGCCATAACCCTATCAACTCTTTAGAAGTTTCTATGTGGGTGAAATTATGATGTCATTCCATGTTACAAACTTTTTAGAGTTCATATCTAATGCTTTTCCAAGTCAGGATCGCATTTAGCTCAAAATAAATCATTAAATGCATGAAAAATATCAAATGAAGTCAGAAAGGGTTGAAAATTGATGATGTGCCTTTCAATGGTGCATATCGTACACACAAAAAGTATGGAGTTAAAATAAGTTATTAAAAATGAAATCCCTTTGTAATAGATGAGTTTTCATCCGAAACCCTCATACTTCTTATGAGATGTCCAATTTGTACGCGAAGTGCATTCAGTTTCTGTCGTAACCCTCTCAACTCTTTAGAAGTTGCTATGTGGGTGAAATTATGATGTCATGCCAAGTTAGAACCTTTGTAGAGTTCATTTGTCCTGCTTTTCAAACTCATGGTCATTTAGCTCGAAATAAATAATTAAATGCAAGAAGAATATCAAATGAAGTGAGAAAGGGTTGAAAATTTATGATGTGCCTTTGAATGGTGCATATTTAACACACAAAAAGTATG
The DNA here is from genome assembly GCA_022496015.1 of Hordeum marinum. Taxonomy (NCBI): domain Eukaryota; kingdom Viridiplantae; phylum Streptophyta; class Magnoliopsida; order Poales; family Poaceae; genus Hordeum; species Hordeum marinum. The sequence goes on along the minus strand of JAAAWK010000037.1, from coordinate 296,791 downwards.
GAGTTAAAATAAGTTATTACAAATGAAATCCCTTTGTAATAGATGAGTTTTCGTCCAAAACCCTCATATATACTTCTTATGAGATTGTCCAATTTGTACACGAAGTGCATCCAGTTTTTGCCGTAACGCTCTCAAATCTTTAGAAGTTGCTATGTGGGTGAAATTATGAGGTCATGTCAAGTTACAACCTTTTTAGAGGTCATTTGTAATGCTTTTCAAACTCAGGGTCGCATTTAGCTCAAAATAAATCATTAAATGCATGAAAAATATCAAATGAAGTCAAAAAGGGTTGAAAATTGATGATGTGCCTTTCAATGGTGCATATTGAACACACAAAAAGTATGGAGTTAAAATAAGTTATTAAAAATGAAATCCCTTTGTAATAGATGAGTTTTCGTCCGAAACCCTCATACTTCTTATGAGATTGTCCAATTTGTACGCGAAGTGCATTCAGTTTCTGTCGTAACCCTCTCAACTCTTTAGAAGTTGTTATGTGGGTGAAATTATGATGTCATGCCAAGTTAGAACCTTTTTAGAGTTCATTTGTCCTGCTTTTCAAACTCATGGTCATTTAGCTCGAAATAAATAATTAAATGCAAGAAGAATATCAAATGAAGTGAGAAAGGGTTGAAAATTTATGATGTGCCTTTTAATGGTGCATATTTAACACACAAATAGTATGGAGTTAAAATAAGTTATTACAAATGAAATCCCTTTGTAATAGATGACTTTTCGTCCAAAACCCTCATATATACTTCTTATGAGATTGTCCAATTTGTACACGAAGTGCATCTAGTTTTTGCCGTAACCCTCTCAAATCTTTAGAAGTTGCTATGTGGGTGAAATTATGAGGTCATGTCAAGTTACAACCTTTTTAGAGTTCATTTGTAATGCTTTTCAAACTCAGGGTCGCATTTAGCTCAAAATAAATCATTAAATGCATGAAAAATATCAAATGAAGTCAAAAAGGGTTGAAAATTGATGATGTGCCTTTTAATGGTGCATATTAAACACACAAAAAGTATGGAGTTAAAATAAGTTATTAAAAATTAAATCCCTTTGTAATAGATGAGTTTTGGTCCGAAACCCTCATACTTCTTATGAGATTGTCCAATTTGTACAGAAGTGCATCCAGTTATTGCCATAACCCTATCAACTCTTTAGAAGTTTATATGTGGGTGAAATTATGATGTCAATCCAAGTTACAAACTTGTTAGAGTTCATATCTAATGCTTTTCAAACTCAGGATCGCATTTAGCTCAAAATAAATCATTAAATGCATGAAAAATATCAAATGAAGTCAGAAAGGGTTGAAAATTGATGATGTGCCTTTCAATGGTGCATATCGTACACACAAAAAGTATGGAGTTAAAATAAGTTATTAAAAATGAAATCCCTTTGTAATAGATGAGTTTTTGTCCGAAACCCTCATACTTCTTATGAGATTGTCCAATTTGTAAAAGAAGTGCGTCCAGTTTTTGCCGTAAATCTCTCAACTCTTTAGAAGTTGCTATGTACGTGAAATTATGATGTCATGCCAAGTTACAACCTTTTTAGAGCTCATTTGTAATGCTTTTCAAACACAGGGTCATTTAGCTCAAAATAAATCATTAAATGCATGAAAAATATCAAATGAAGTGAGAAAGGGTTGAAAATTGATGATGTACCTTTGAATGGTGCATATTGAACACACAAAAAGTATGGAGTTAAAATAAGTTATTAAAAATGAAATCCCTTTGTAATAAATGAGTTTTCGTCCGAAACCCTCATACTTCTTATGAGATTGTCCAATTTGTACGCGAAGTGCATTCAGTTTCTGTCGTAACCCTCTCAACTCTTTAGAAGTTGCTATGTGGGTGAAATTATGATGTCATGCCAAGTTAGAACCTTTTTAGAGTTCATTTGTCCTGCTTTTCAAACTCATGGTCATTTAGCTGGAAATAAATAATTAGATGCAAGAAGAATATCAAATGAAGTGAGAAAGGGTTGAAAATTTATGATGTGCCTTTGAATGGTGCATATTTTACACACAAAAAGTATGGAGTTAAAATAAGTTATTACAAATGAAATCCCTTTGTAATAGCTGAGTTTTCGTCCAAAACCCTCATATATACTTCTTATGAGATTGTCCAATTTGTACATGAAGTGCATCCAGTTTTTGCCGTAACCCTCTCAAATCTTTAGAAGTTGCTATGTGGGTGAAATTATGAGGTCATGCCAAGTTACAACCTTTTTAGAGTTCATTTGTAATGCTTTTCAAACTCAGGGTCGCATTTAGCTCAAAATAAATCATTAAATGCATGAAAAATATCAAATGAAGTCAAAAAGGGTTGAAAATTGATGATGTGCCTTTCAATGGTGCATATTGAACACACAAAAACTATGGAGTTAAAATAAGTTATTAAAAATGAAATCCCTTTGTAATAGATGAGTTTTCGTCCGAAACCCTCATACTTCTTATGAGATTGTCCAATTTGTACACGAAGTGCATTCAGTTTTTGCCCTAACCCTCTCAACTCTTTAGAAGTTGCTATGTGGGTAAAATTATGATGTCATGCCAAGTTAGAACCTTTTTGGAGTTCATTTGTACTGCTTTTCAAACTCATGGTCATTTAGCTCAAAAGAAATCATTAAATGCATGAAAAATATCAAATGAAGTCAGAAAGGGTTGAAAATTGATGATGTGCCTTTGAATGGTGCATATTGAACACACAAAAAGTATGGAGTTAAAATACGTTATTAAAAATGAAATCCCTTTGTAATAAATGAGTTTTGGTCCGAAACCCTCATACTTCTTATGAGATTGTCCAATTTGTGCACGAAGTGCGTCCAGTTTTTGCCGTAACCCTCTCAACTCTCTAGAAGCTGCTATGTGGGTGAAATTATGATGTCATGCCAAGTTACAACCTTTTTAGAGTTCATTTGTAATGCTTTTCAAACTCAGGGTCATTTAGCTCAAAATAAATCATTAAATGCATGAAAAATATCAAATGAAGTCAGAAAGGGTTGAAAATTGATGATGTGCCTTTGAATGGTGCATATTGAACACACAAGAAGTATGGAGTTAAAATAGGTTATTAAAAATGAAATCCCTTTGTAATAGATAAGTTTTGGTCCGAAACCCTCATACTTCTTATGAGATTGTCCAATTTGTACACGAAGTGCATCCAGTTATTGCCATAACCCTCTCAACTCTTTAGAAGTTTCTATGTGGGTGAAATTATGATGTCATTCCAAGTTACAAACTTTTTAGAGTTCATATGTAATGCTTTTCAAACTAAGGATCGCATTTAGCTTAAAATAAATCATTAAATGCACGAAAAATATCAAATGAAGTGAGAAAGGGTTGAAAATTTATGATATGCCTTTGAATGGCGCATATTGAACACACAAAAAGTATGGAGTTAAAATAAGTTATTAAAAATGAAATCCGTTTTTAATAGATGAGTTTTCGTCCGAAACCCTCATACTTCTTAGGAGATTGTCCAATTTGTACGCGAAGTGCATTCAGTTTCTGTCGTAACCCTCTCAACTCTTTAGAAGTTGCTATGTGGGTAATGATGTCATGCCAAGTTAGAACCTTTTTAGAGATCATTTGTCCTGCTTTTCAAACTCATGGTCATTTAGCTCGAAATAAATAATTAAATGCAAGAAGAATATCAAATGAAGTGAGAAAGGGTTGAAAATTTATGATGTGCCTTTGAATGGTGCATATTTAACACACAAAAAGTATGGAGTTAAAATAAGTTATTACAAATGAAATCCCTTTGTAATAGATGAGTTTTCGTCCAAAACCCTCATATATACTTCTTATGAGATTGTCCAATTTGTACACGAAGTGCATCCAGTTTTTGCCGTAACCCTCTCAAATCTTTAGAAGTTGCTATGTGGGTGAAATTATGAGGTCATGTCAAGTTACAACCTTTTTAGAGTTCATTTGTAATGCATTTCAAACTCAGGGTCGCAATTAGCTCAAAATAAATCATTAAATGCATGAAAAATATCAAATGAAGTCAAAAAGGGTTGAAAATTGATGATGTGCCTTTCAATGGTGCATATTGAACACACAAAAAGTATGGAGTTAAAATAAGTTATTAAAAATGAAATCCCTTTGTAATAGATGAGTTTTCGTCCGAAACCCTCATACTTCTTATGAGATTGTCCAATTTGTACACGAAGTGCATTCAGTTTTTGCCCTAACCCTCTCAACTCTTTAGAAGTTGCTATGTGGGTAAAATTATGATGTCATGCCAAGTTAGAACCTTTTTGGAGTTCATTTGTACTGCTTTTCAAACTCATGGTCATTTAGCTCAAAAGAAATCATTAAATGCATGAAAAATATCAAATGAAGTCAGAAAGGGTTGAAAATTGATGATGTGCCTTTGAATGGTGCATATTGAACACACAAAAAGTATGGAGTTAAAATACGTTATTAAAAATGAAATCCCTTTGTAATAAATGAGTTTTGGTCCGAAACCCTCATACTTCTTATGAGATTGTCCAATTTGTGCACGAAGTGCGTCCAGTTTTTGCCGTAACCCTCTCAACTCTCTAGAAGTTGCTATGTGGGTGAAATTATGATGTCATGCCAAGTTACAACCTTTTTAGAGTTCATTTGTAATGCTTTTCAAACTCAGGGTCATTTAGCTCAAAATAAATCATTAAATGCATGAAAAATATCAAATGAAGTCAGAAAGGGTTGAAAATTGATGATGTGCCTTTGAATGGTGCATATTGAACACACAAGAAGTATGGAGTTAAAATAGGTTATTAAAAATGAAATCCCTTTGTAATAGATAAGTTTTGGTCCGAAACCCTCATACTTCTTATGAGATTGTCCAATTTGTACACGAAGTGCATCCAGTTATTGCCATAACCCTCTCAACTCTTTAGAAGTTTCTATGTGGGTGAAATTATGATGTCATTCCAAGTTACAAACTTTTTAGAGTTCATATGTAATGCTTTTCAAACTAAGGATCGCATTTAGCTTAAAATAAATCATTAAATGCACGAAAAATATCAAATGAAGTCAGAAAGGGTTGAAAATTGATGATGTGCCTTTCAATGGTGCATATTGTACACACAAAAAGTATGGAGTTAAAATAAGTTATTAAAAATGAAATCCCTTTGTAATAGATGAGTTTTTGTCCTAAACCCTCATACTTCTTATGAGATTGTCCAATTTGTACGCGAAGTGCGTCCAGTTTTTGCCGTAAATCTCTCAACTCTTTAGAAGTTGCTATGTGTGTGAAATTATGATGTCATGCCAAGTTACAACCTTTTTAGAGTTCATTTTTAATGCTTTTCAAACTCAGGGTCATTTAGCTCAAAATAAATCATTAAATGCATGAAAAATATCAAAAGAAGTCAGAAGTGGTTGAAAATTGATGATGTGACTTTGAATGGTGCATATTGAACACACAAAAATTATAGAGTTACAATAGGTTATTAAAAATGAAATCCCTTTGTAATAAATGAGTTTTGGTCCGAAACCCTCATACTTCTTATGAGATTGTCCAATTTGTGCACGAAGTGCATCCAGTTTTTACAACCCTCTCAACTCTTTAGAAGTTGCTACGTGGGTGAAGTTATGATGTCATGCCAAGTTACAACCTTTTTAGAGTTCATTTGTAATGCTTTTCAAACTCAGGGTCATTTAGCTCAAAATAAATCATTAAATGCATGAAAAATATCAAATGAAGTGAGAAAGGGTTGAAAATTTATGATGTGCCTTTGAATGGTGCATATTGAACACACAACAAGTATGGAGTTAAAATAAGTTATTAAAAATGAAATCCCTTTGTAATAGATGACTTTTCGTCCAAAACCCTCATACTTCTTATGAGATTGTCCAATTTGTACGCGAAGTGCATTCAGTTTCTGTCGTAACCCTCTCAACTCTTTAGAAGTTGCTATGTGGGTGAAATTATGATGTCATGCCAAGTTAGAACCTTTTTAGAGTTCATTTGTCCTGCTTTTCAAACTCATGGTCATTTAGCTCAAAATAAATAATTAAATGCAAGAAGAATATCAAATGAAGTGAGAAAGGGTTGAAAATTTATGATGTGCCTTTGAATGGTGCATATTGAACACACAAAAAGTATGGAGTTAAAATAGGTTATTAAAAATGAAATCGCTTTGTAATAGATAAGTTTTGGTCCGAAACCCTCATACTTCTTATGAGATTGTCCAATTTGTACACGAAGTGCTTCCAGTTATTGCCATAACCCTCTCAACTCTTTAGAAGTTTCTATCTGGGTGAAATTATGATGTCATTCCAAGTTACAAACTTTTTAGAGTTCATATGTAACGCTTTTCAAACTAAGGATCACATTTAGCTTTAAATAAATCATTAAATGCACGAAAAATATCAAATGAAGTCAGAAAGGGTTGAAAATTGATGGTGTGCCTTTCAAAGGTGCATATTGTACACACAAAAAGTATGGAGTTAAAATAAGTTATTAAAAATGAAATCCCTATGTAATAGATGAGTTTTTGTCCTAAACCCTCATACTTCTTATGAGATTGTCCAATTTGTACGCGAAGTGCGTCCAGTTTTTGCCGTAAATCTCTCAACTCTTTAGAAGTTGCTATGTGTGTGAAATTATGATGTCATGCCAAGTTACAACCTTTTTAGAGTTCATTTGTAATGCTTTTCAAACTCAGGGTCATTTAGCTCAAAATAAATCATTAGATGCATGAAAAATATCAAATGAAGTCAGAAATGGTTGAAAATTGATGATGTGACTTTGAATGGTGCATATTGAACACACAAAAATTATAGAGTTACAATAGGTTATTAAAAATGAAATCCCTTTGTAATAAATGAGTTTTGGTCTGAAACCCTCATACTTCTTATGAGATTGTCCAATTTGTGCACGAAGTGCATCCAGTTTTTACCATAACCCTCTCAACTCTTTAGAAGTTGCTACGTGGGTGAAGTTATGATGTCATGCCAAGTTACAACCTTTTTAGAGTTCATTTGTAATGCTTTTCAAACTCAGGGTCATTTAGCTCAAAATAAATCATTAAATGCATGAAAAATATCAAATGAAGTGAGAAAGGGTTGAAAATTTATGATGTGCCTTTGAATGGTGCATATTGAACACACAAAAAGTATGGAGTTAAAATAAGTTATTAAAAATGAAATCCCTTTGTAGATGAGTCTTCGTCCGAAACCGTCATACTTCTTATGAGATTGTCCAATTTGTACGCGAAGTGCATTCAGTTTCTGTCGTAACCCTCTCAACTCTTTAGAAGTTGCTATGTGGGTGAAATTATGATGTCATGCCAAGTTAGAAACTTTTTCGAGTTCATTTGTCCTGCTTTTCAAACTCATGGTCATTTAGCTCAAAATAAATAATTAAATGCAAGAAGAATATCAAATGAAGTGAGAAAGGGTTGAAAATTTATGATGTGCCTTTGAATGGTGCATATTGAACACACAAAAAGTATGGAGTTAAAATAGGTTATTAAAAATGAAATCCCTTTGTAATAGATAAGTTTTGGTCCGAAACCCTCATACTTCTTATGGGATTGCCCAATTTGTACACGAAGTGCATCCAGTTATTGCCATAACCCTCTGAACTCTTTAGAAGTTTCTATGTGGGTGAAATTATGATGTCATTCCAAGTTACAAACTTTTTAGAGTTCATATGTAATGCTTTTCAAACTAAGGATCGCATTTAGCTCAAAATAAATCATTAAATGCACGAAAAATATCAAATGAAGTCAGAAAGGGCTGAAAATTGATGATGTGCCTTTCAATGGTGCATATTGTACACACAAAAAGTATGGAGTTAAAATAAGTTATTAAAAATGAAATCCCTTTGTAATAGATGAGTTTTTGTCCTAAACCCTCATACTTCTTATGAGATTGTCCAATTTGTACGCGAAGTGCGTCCAGTTTTTGCCGTAAATCTCTCAACTCTTTAGAAGTTGCTATGTGTGTGAAATTATGATGTCATGCCAAGTTACAACCTTTTTAGAGTACATTTGTAATGCTTTTCAAACTCAGGGTCCTTTAGCTCAAAATAAATCATTAAATGCATGAAAAATATCAAATGAAGTCAGAAATGGTTGAAAATTGATGATGTGACTTTGAATGGTGCATATTGAACACACAAAAATTATAGAGTTACAATAGGTTATTAAAAATGAAATCCCTTTGTCATAAATGAGTTTTGGTCCGAAACCCTCATACTTCTTATGAGATTGTCCAATTTGTGCACGAAGTGCATCCAGTTTTTACCATAACCCTCTCAACTCTTTAGAAGTTGCTACGTGGGTGAAGTTATGATGTCATGCCAAGTTACAACCTTTTTAGAGTTCATTTGTAATGCTTTTCAAACTCAGGGTCATTTAGCTCAAAATAAATCATTAAATGCATGAAAAATATCAAATGAAGTGAGAAAGGGTTGAAAATTTATGATGTGCCTTTGAATGGTGCATATTGAACACACAAAAAGTATGGAGTTAAAATAAGTTATTAAAAATGAAATCCCTTTGTAATAGATGAGTTTTCGTCCGAAACCCTCATACTGCTTATGAGATTGTCCAATTTGTACGCGAAGTGCATTCAGTTTCTGTCGTAACCCTCTCAACTCTTTAGAAGTTGCTATGTGGGTGAAATTATGATGTCATGCCAAGTTAGAAACTTTTTAGAGTTCATTTGTCCTGCTTTTCAAACTCATGGTCATTTAGCTCAAAATAAATAATTAAATGCAAGAAGAATATCAAATGAAGTGAGAAAGGGTTGAAAATTTATGATGTGCCTTTGAATGGTGCATATTGAACACACAAAAAGTATGGAGTTAAAATAAGTTATTACAAATGAAATCCCTTTGTAATAGATGAGTTTTAGTCCAAAACCCTCATATATACTTCTTATGAGATTGTCCAATTTGTACACGAAGTGCCTCCAGTTTTTGCCGTAACCCTCTCAAATCTTTATAAGTTGCTATGTGGCTGTAATTATGAGGTCATGTCAAGTTTTTAGAGTGCATTTGTAATGCTTTTCAAACTCAGGGTCGCATTTAGCTCAAAATAAATCATTAAATGCATGAAAAATATCAAATGAAGTCAAAAAGGGTTGAAAATTGATGATATGTCTTTCAATGGTGCATATTGAACACACAAAAAGTATGGAGTTAAAATAAGTTATTAAAAATGAAATCCCTTTGTAATACATGAGTTTTCGTCCGAAACCCTCATACTTCTTATGAGATTGTCCAATTTGTACGCGAAGTACATTCAGTTTCTGTCGTAACCCTCTCAACTCTTTAGAAGTTGCTATGTGGGTGAAATTATGATGTCATGCCAAGTTAGAAACTTTTTAGAGTTCATTTGTCCTGCTTTTCAAACTCATGGTCATTTAGCTCAAAATAAATAATTAAATGCAAGAAGAATATCAAATGAAGTGAGAAAGGGTTGAAAATTTATGATGTGCCTTTGAATGGTGCATATTGAACACACAAAAAGTATGGAGTTAAAATAGGTTATTAAAAATGAAATCCCTTTGTAATAGATGAGTTTTGGTCCGAAACCCTCATACTTCTTACGAGATTGTCCAATTTGTACACGAAGTGCATCCAGTTATTGCCATAACCCTCTCAACTCTTTAGAAGTTTCTATGTGGGTGAAATTATGATGTCATTCCAAGTTACAAACTTTTTAGAGTTCATATGTAATGCTTTTCAAACTAAGGATCGCATTTAGCTCAAAATAAATCATTAAATGCATGAAAAATATCAAATGAAGTCAGAAAGGGTTGAAAATTGATGATGTGCCTTTCAATGGTGCATATTGTACACACAAAAAGTATGGAGTTAAAATAAGTTATTGAAAATGAAATCCCTTTGTAATAGATGAGTTTTTGTCCAAAACCCTCATATATAGTTCTTATGAGATTGTCCAATTTGTACACGAAGTGCATCCAGTTTTTGCCGTAACCCTCTCAAATCTTTAGAAGTTGCTATGTGGGTGTAATTATGAGGTCATGTCAAGTTACAACCTTTTTAGAGTTCATTTGTCCTGCTTTTCAAACTCATGGTCATTTAGCTCAAAATAAATAATTAAATGCAAGAAGAATATCAAATGAAGTGAGAAAGGGTTGAAATATGATGATATGTCTTTCAATGGTGCATATTGAACACACAAAAAGTATGGAGTTAAAATAAGTTATTAAAAATGAAATCCCTTTGTAATAGATGAGTTTTCGTCCGAAACCCTCATACTTCTTATGAGATTGTCCAATTTGTACGCGAAGTGCATTCAGTTTCTGTCGTAACCCTCTCAACTCTTTAGAAGTTGCTATGTGGGTGAAATTATGAGGTCATGCCAAGTTAGAAACTTTTTAGAGTTCATTTGTCCTGCTTTTCAAACTCATGGTCATTTAGCTCAAAATAAATAATTAAATGCAAGAAGAATATCAAATGAAGTGAGAAAGGGCTGAAAATTTATGATGTGCCTTTGAATGGTGCATATTGAACACACAAAAAGTATGGAGTTAAAATAAGTTATTACAAAAGAAATCCCTTTGTAATAGATGAGTTTTAGTCCAAAACCCTCATATATACTTCTTATGAGATTGTCCAATTTGTACACGAAGTGCATCCAGTTTTTGCCGTAACCCTCTCAACTCTTTAGAAGTTGCTATGTGGGTGAAATTATGATGTCATGCCAAGTTAGAACCTTTTTAGAGTTCATTTGTCCTGCTTTTCAAACTCATGGTCATTTAGCTCAAAATAAATAATTAAATGCAAGAAGAATATCAAATGAAGTGAGAAAGGGTTCAAAATTTATGATGTGCCTTTGAATGGTGCATATTGAACACACAAAAAGTATGGAGTTAAAATAAGTTATTACAAATGAAATCCCTTTGTAATAGATGAGTTTTAGTCCAATACCCTCATATATACTTCTTATGAGATTGTCCAATTTGTACACGAAGTGCATCCAGTTTTTGCCGTAACCCTCTCAAATCTTTAGAAGTTGCTATGTGGGTGTAATTATGAGGTCATGTCAAGTTACAACCTTTTTAGAGTTCATTTGTAATGCTTTTCAAACTCAGGGTCGCATTTAGCTCAAAATAAATCATTAAATGCATGAACAATATCAAATGAAGTCAAAAAGGGTTGAAAATTGATGATATGTCTTTCAATGGTGCATATTGAACACACAAAAAGTATGGAGTTAAAATAAGTTATTAAAAATGAAATCCCTTTGTAATAGATGAGTTTTCGTCCGAAACCCTCATACTTCTTATGAGATTGTCCAATTTGTACGCGAAGTGCATTCAGTTTCTGTCGTAACCCTCTCAAATCTTTAGAAGTTGCTATGTGGGTGTAATTATGAGGTCATGTCAAGTTACAACCTTTTTAGAGTTCATTTGTAATGCTTTTCAAACTCAGGGTCGCATTTAGCTCAAAATAAATCATTAAATGCATGAAAAATATCAAATGAAGTGAGAAAGGGTTGAAAATTTATGATGTGCCTTTGAATGGTGCATATTGAACACACAAAAAGTATGGAGTTAAAATAAGTTATTACAAATGAAATCCCTTTGTAATAGATGAGTTTTAGTCCAAAACCCTCATATATACTTCTTATGAGATTGTCCAATTTGTACACGAAGTGCATCCAGGTTTTTGCCGTAACCCTCTCAAATCTTTAGAAGTTGCTATGTGGGTGTAATTATGAGGTCATGTCAAGTTACAACCTTTTTAGAGTTCATTTGTAATGCTTTTCAAACTCAGGGTCGCATTTAGCTCAAAATAAATCATTAAATGCATGAAAAATATCAAATGAAGTCAAAAAGGGTTGAAAATTGATGATATGTCTTTCAATGGTGCATATTGAACACACAAAAAGTATGGAGTTAAAATAAGTTATTAAAAATGAAATCCCTTTGTAATAGATGAGTTTTCGTCCGAAACCCTCATACTTCTTATGAGATTGTCCAATTTGTACGCGAAGTGCATTCAGTTTCTGTCGTAACCCTCTCAACTCTTTAGAAGTTGCTATGTGGGTGAAATTATGATGTCATGCCAAGTTAGAAACTTTTTAGAGTTCATTTGTCCTGCTTTTCAAACTCATGGTCATTTAGCTCAATATAAATAATTAAATGCAAGAAGAATATCAAATGAAGTGAGAAAGGGCTGAAAATTTATGATGTGCCTTTGAATGGTGCATATTGAACACACAAAAAGTATGGAGTTAAAATAGGTTATTAAAAATGAAATCCCTTTGTAATAGATGAGTTTTGGTCCGAAACCCTCATACTTCTTATCAGATTGTCCAATTTGTACACGAAGTGCATCCAGTTATTGCCATAACCCTCTCAACTCTTTAGAAGTTTCTATGTGGGTGAAATTATGATGTCATTCCAAGTTACAAACTTTTTAGAGTTCATATGTAATGCTTTTCAAACTAAGGATCGCATTTAGCTCAAAATAAATCATTAAATGCAAGAAGAATATCAAATGAAGTGAGAAAGGGCTGAAAATTTATGATGTGCCTTTGAATGGTGCATATTGAACACACAAAAAGTATGGAGTTAAAATAAGTTATTACAAATGAAATCCCTTTGTAATAGATGAGTTTTAGTCCAAAACCCTCATATATACTTCTTATGAGATTGTCCAATTTGTACACGAAGTGCATCCAGTTTTTGCCGTAACCCTCTCAAATCTTTAGAAGTTGCTATGTGGGTGTAATTATGAGGTCATGTCAAGTTACAACCTTTTTAGAGTTCATTTTTCCTGCTTTTCAAACTCATGGTCATTTAGCTCAAAATAAATAATTAAATGCAAGAAGAATATCAAATGAAGTGAGAAAGGGTTGAAAATTGATGATATGTCTTTCAATGGTGCATATTGAACACACAAAAAGTATGGAGTTAAAATAAGTTATTAAAAATGAAATCCCTTTGTAATAGACGAGTTTTCGTCCGAAACCCTCATACTTCTTATGAGATTGTCCAATTTGTACGCGAAGTGCATTCAGTTTCTGTCGTAACCCTCTCAACTCTTTAGAAGTTGCTATGTGGGTGACATTATGAGGTCATGCCAAGTTAGAAACTTTTTAGAGTTCATTTGTCCTGCTTTTCAAACTCATGGTAATTTAGCTCAAAATAAATAATTAAATGCAAGAAGAATTTCAAATGAAGTGAGAAAGGGCTGAAAATTTATGATGTGCCTTTGAATGGTGCATATTGAACACACAAAAAGTATGGAGTTAAAATAAGTTATTACAAATGAAATCCCTTTGTAATAGATGAGTTTTAGTCCAAAACCCTCATATATACTTCTTATGAGATTGTCCAATTTGTACACGAAGTGCATCCAGTTTTTGCCGTAACCCTCTCAAATCTTTAGAAGTTGCTATGTGGGTGAAATTATGATGTCATGCCAAGTTAGAACCTTTTTAGAGTTCATTTGTCCTGCTTTTCAAACTCATGGTCATTTAGCTCAAAATAAATAATTAAATGCAAGAAGAATATCAAATGAAGTGAGAAAGGGTTGAAAATTTATGATGTGCCTTTGAATGGTGCATATTGAACACACAAAAAGTATGGAGTTAAAATAAGTTATTACAAATGAAATCCCTTTGTAATAGATAAGTTTTAGTCCAAAACCCTCATATATACTTCTTATGAGATTGTCCAATTTGTACACGAAGTGCATCCAGTTTTTGCCGTAACCCTCTCAAATCTTTAGAAGTTGCTATGTGGGTGTAATTATGAGGTCATGTCAAGTTACAACCTTTTTAGAGTTCATTTGTAATGCTTTTCAAACTCAGGGTCGCATTTAGCTCAAAATAAATCATTAAATGCCTGAAAAATATCAAATGAAGTCAATAAGGGTTGAAAATTGATGATATGTCTTTCAATGGTGCATATTGAACACACAAAAAGTATGGAGTTAAAATAAGTTATTAAAAATGAAATCCCTTTGTAATAGATGAGTTTTCGTCCGAAACCCTCATACTTCTTATGAGATTGTCCAATTTGTACGCGAAGTGCATTCAGTTTCTGTCGTAACCCTCTCAAATCTTTAGCAGTTGCTATGTGGGTGTAATTATGAGGTCATGTCAAGTTACAACCTTTTTAGAGTTCATTTGTAATGCTTTTCAAACTCAGGGTCGCATTTAGCTCAAAATAAATCATTAAATGCATGAAAAATATCAAATGAAGTGAGAAAGGGTTGAAAATTTATGATGTGCCTTTGAATGGTGCATATTGAACACACAAAAAGTATGGAGTTAAAATAAGTTATTACAAATGAAATCCCTTTGAAATAGATGAGTTTTAGTCCAAAACCCTCATATATACTTCTTATGAGATTGTCCAATTTGTACACGAAGTGCATCCAGTTTTTGCCGTAACCCTCTCAAATCTTTAGAAGTTGCTATGTGGGTGTAATTATGAGGTCATGTCAAGTTACAACCTTTTTAGAGTTCATTTGTAATGCTTTTCAAACTCAGGGTCGCATTTAGCTCAAAATAAATCATTAAATGCATGAAAAATATCAAATGAAGTCAAAAAGGGTTGAAAATTGATGATATGTCTTTCAATGGTGCATATTGAACACACAAAAAGTATGGAGTTAAAATAAGTTATTAAAAATGAAATCCCTTTGTAATAGATGAGTTTTCGTCCGAAACCCTCATACTTCTTATGAGATTGTCCAATTTGTACGCGAAGTGCATTCAGTTTCTGTCGTAACCCTCTCAACTCTTTAGAAGTTGCTATGTGGGTGAAATTATGATGTCATGCCAAGTTAGAAACTTTTTAGAGTTCATTTGTCCTGCTTTTCAAACTCATGGTCATTTAGCTCAAAATAAATAATTAAATGCAAGAAGAATATCAAATGAAGTGAGAAAGGGCTGAAAATTTATGATGTGCCTTTGAATGGTGCATATTGAACACACAAAAAAGTATGGAGTTAAAATAGGTTATTAAAAATGAAATCCCTTTGTAATAGATGAGTTTTGGTCCGGAACCCTCATACTTCTTATGAGATTGTCCAATTTGTACACGAAGTGCATCCAGTTATTGCCATAACCCTCTCAACTCTTTAGAAGTTTCTATGTGGGTGAAATTATGATGTCATTCCAAGTTACAAACTTTTTAGAGTTCATATGTAATGCTTTTCAAACTAAGGATCGCATTTAGCTCAAAATAAATCATTAAATGCATGAAAAATATCAAATGAAGTCAGAAAGGGTTGAAAATTGATGATGTGCCTTTCAATGGTGCATATTGTACACACAAAAAGTATGGAGTTAAAATAAGTTATTAAAAATGAAATCCCTTTGTAATAGATGAGTTTTTGTCCGAAACCCTCATACTTCTTATGAGATTGTCCAATTTTTACACGAAGTGCGTCCAGTTTTTGCCGTAAATCCCTCAACTCTTTAGAAGTTGCTATGTGCATGAAATTATGATGTCATGCCAAGTTACAACCTTTTTACGGTTTATTTGTAATGCTTTTCAAACTCAGGGTCATTTCGCTCAAAATAAGTCATTAAATGCAAGAAAAATATCAAATGAAGTCAGAAATGGCTGAAAATTGATGATGTGACTTTGAATGGTGCATATTGAACACACAAAAATTGTAGAGTTACAATAGGTTATTAAAAATGAAATCCCTTTGTAATAAATGAGTTTTGGTCCGAAACCCTCATACTTCTTATGAGATTGTCCAATTTGTACACGAAGTGCATCCAGTTTTTACCATAACCCTCTCAACTCTTTAGAAGTTGCTACGTGGGTGAAGTTATGATGTCATGCCAAGTTACAACCTTTTTAGAGTTCATTTGTAATGCTTTTCAAACTCAGGGTCATTTAGCTCAAAATAAATCATTAAATGCACGAAAAATATCACATGAAGTGAGAAAGGGTTGAAAATTTATGATGTGCCTTTGAATGGTGCATATTGAACACACAAAAAGTATGGAGTTAAAATAAGTTATTAAAAATGAAATCCCTTTGTAATAGATGAGTTTTCGTCCGAAACCCTCATACTTCTTATGAGATTGTCCAATTTGTACGCGAAGTGCATTCAGTTTCTGTCATAACCCTCTCAACACTTTAGAAGTTGCTATGTGGGTGAAATTATGATGTCATGCCAAGTTAGAACCTTTTTAGAGTTCATTTGTCCTGCTTTTCAAACTCATGGTCATTTAGCTCAAAATAAATAATTAAATGCAAGAAGAATATCAAATGAAGTGAGAAAGGGTTGAAAATTTATGATGTGCCTTTGAATGGTGCATATTGAACACACAAAAAGTATGGAGTTAAAATAAGTTATTACAAATGAAATCCCTTTGTAATAGATGAGTTTTAGTCTAAAACCCTCATATATACTTCTTATGAGATTGTCCAATTTGTACACGAAGTGCATCCAGTTTTTGCCGTAACCCTCTCAAATCTTTAGAAGTTGCTATGTGGGTGTAATTATGAGGTCATGTCAAGTTACAACCTTTTTAGAGTTCATTTGTAATGCTTTTCAAACTCAGGGTCGCATTTAGCTCAAAATAAATCATTAAATGCATGAAAAATATCAAATGAAGTCAAAAAGGGTTGAAAATTGATGATATGTCTTTCAATGGTGCATATTGAACACACAAAAAGTATGGAGTTAAAATAAGTTATTAAAAATGAAATCCCTTTGTAATAGATGAGTTTTCGTCCGAAACCCTCATACTTCTTATGAGATTGTCCAATTTGTACGCGAAGTGCATTCAGTTTCTGTCGTAACCCTCTCAACTCTTTAGAAGTTGCTATGTGGGTGAAATTATGATGTCATGCCAAGTTAGAAACTTTTTAGAGTTCATTTGTCCTGCTTTTCAAACTCATGGTCATTTAGCTCAAAATAAATAATTAAATGCAAGAAGAATATCAAATGAAGTGAGAAAGGGCTGAAAATTTATGATGTGCCTTTGAATGGTGCATATTGAACACACAAAAAAGTATGGAGTTAAAATAGGTTATTAAAAATGAAATCCCTTTGTAATAGATGAGTTTTGGTCCGGAACCCTCATACTTCTTATGAGATTGTCCAATTTGTACACGAAGTGCATCCAGTTATTGCCATAACCCTCTCAACTCTTTAGAAGTTTCTATGTGGGTGAAATTATGATGTCATTCCAAGTTACAAACTTTTTAGAGTTCATATGTAATGCTTTTCAAACTAAGGATCGCATTTAGCTCAAAATAAATCATTAAATGCATGAAAAATATCAAATGAAGTCAGAAAGGGTTGAAAATTGATGATGTGCCTTTCAATGGTGCATATTGTACACACAAAAAGTATGGAGTTAAAATAAGTTATTAAAAATGAAATCCCTTTGTAATAGATGAGTTTTTGTCCGAAACCCTCATACTTCTTATGAGATTGTCCAATTTTTACACGAAGTGCGTCCAGTTTTTGCCGTAAATCTCTCAACTCTTTAGAAGTTGCTATGTGCATGAAATTATGATGTCATGCCAAGTTACAACCTTTTTACAGTTTATTTGTAATGCTTTTCAAACTCAGGGTCATTTCGCTCAAAATAAGTCATTAAATGCAAGAAAAATATCAAATGAAGTCAGAAATGGCTGAAAATTGATGATGTGACTTTGAATGGTGCATATTGAACACACAAAAATTGTAGAGTTACAATAGGTTATTAAAAATGAAATCCCTTTGTAATAAATGAGTTTTGGTCCGAAACCCTCATACTTCTTATGAGATTGTCCAATTTGTACACGAAGTGCATCCAGTTTTTACCATAACCCTCTCAACTCTTTAGAAGTTGCTACGTGGGTGAAGTTATGATGTCATGCCAAGTTACAACCTTTTTAGAGTTCATTTGTAATGCTTTTCAAACTCAGGGTCATTTAGCTCAAAATAAATCATTAAATGCATGAAAAATATCAAATGAAGTGAGAAAGGGTTGAAAATTTATGATGTGCCTTTGAATGGTGCATATTGAACACACAAAAAGTATGGAGTTAAAATAAGTTATTAAAAATGAAATCCCTTTGTAATAGATGAGTTTTCGTCCGAAACCCTCATACTTCTTATGAGATTGTCCAATTTGTACGCGAAGTGCATTCAGTTTCTGTCGTAACCCTCTCAACACTTTAGAAGTTGCTATGTGGGTGAAATTATGATGTCATGCCAAGTTAGAACCTTTTTAGAGTTCATTTGTCCTGCTTTTCAAACTCATGGTCATTTAGCTCAAAATAAATAATTAAATGCAAGAAGAATATCAAATGAAGTGAGAAAGGGTTGAAAATTTATGATGTGCCTTTGAATGGTGCATATTGAACACACAAAAAGTATGGAGTTAAAATAAGTTATTACAAATGAAATCCCTTTGTAATAGATGAGTTTTAGTCCAAAACCCTCATATATACTTCTTATGAGATTGTCCAATTTGTACACGAAGTGCATCCAGTTTTTGCCGTAACCCTCTCAAATCTTTAGAAGTTGCTATGTGGGTGAAACTATGAGGTCATGTCAAGTTACAACCTTTTTAGAGTTCATTTGTAATGCTTTTCAAACTCAGGGTCGCATTTAGCTCAAAATAAATCATTAAATGCATGAAAAATATCAAATGAAGTCAAAAAGGGTTGAAAATTGATGATATGTCTTTCAATGGTGCATATTGAACACACAAAAAGTATGGAGTTAAAATAAGTTATTAAAAATGAAATCCCTTTGTAATAGATGAGTTTTCGTCTGAAACCCTCATACTTCTTATGAGATTGTCCAACTTGTACGCGAAGTGCATTCAGTTTCTGTCGTAACCCTCTCAACTCTTTAGAAGTTGCTATGTGGGTGAAATTATGATGTCATGCCAAGTTAGAAACTTTTTAGAGTTCACTTGTCCTGCTTTTCAAACTCATGGTCATTTAGCTCAAAATAAATAATTAAATGCAAGAAGAATATCAAATGAAGTGAGAAAGGGTTGAAAATTTATGATGTGCCTTTGAATGGTGCATATTGAACACAAAAAAAGTATGGAGTTAAAATAGGTTATTAAAAATGAAATCCCTTTGTAATAGATGAGTTTTGGTCCGAAACCCTCATACTTCTTATGAGATTGTCCAATTTGTACACGAAGTGCATCCAGTTATTGCCATAACCCTCTCAACTCTTTAGAAGTTTCTATGTGGGTGAAATTATGATGTCATTCCAGGTTACAAACTTTTTAGAGTTCATATGTAATGCTTTCAAACTAAGGATCGCATTTAGCTCAAAATAAATCATTAAATGCATGAAAAATATCAAATGAAGTCAGAAAGGGTTGAAAATTGATGATGTGCCTTTCAATGGTGCATATTGTACACACAAAAAGTATGGAGTTAAAAAAGTTATTAAAAATCAAATCCCTTTGTAATAGATGAGTTTTTGTCCGAAACCCTCATACTTCTTATGAGATTGTCCAATTTGTACACGAAGTGCGTCCAGTTTTTGCCGTAAATCTCTCAACTCTTTAGAAGTTGCTATGTGCATGAAATTATGATGTCATGCCAAGTTACAACCTTTTTACAATTCATTTGTAATGCTTTTCAAACTCAGGGTCATTTCGCTCAAAATAAATCATTAAATGCATGAAAAATATCAAATGAGGTCAGAAATGGCTGGAAATTGATGATGTGACTTTGAATGGTGCATATTGAACACACAAAAATTGTAGAGTTACAATAGGTTATTAAAAATGAAATCCCTTTGTAATAAATGAGTTTTGGTCCGAAACCCTCATACTTCTTATGAGATTGTCCAATTTGTACACGAAGTTCATCCAGTTTTTACCATAACCCTCTCAACTCTTTAGAAGTTGCTACGTGGGTGAAGTTATGATGTAATGCCAAGTTACAACCTTTTTAGAGTTCATTTGTAATGCTTTTCAAACTCAGGGTCATTTAGCTCAAAATAAATCATTAAATGCATGAAAAATATCAAATGAAGTCAGAAAGGGTTGAAAACTGATGACGTGCCTTTGAATGGTGCATATTGAACACACAAAAAGTATGGAGTTAAAATAAGTTATTAAAAATGAAATCCCTTTGTAATAGATGAGTTTTCGTCCGAAACCCTCATACTTCTTATGAGATTGTCCAATTTTACGCGAAGTGCATTTAGTTTCTGTCGTAACCCTCTCAACTCTTTAGAAGTTGCTATGTGGCTGAAATTATGATGTCATGCCAAGTTAGAACCTTTTTAGAGTTCATTTGTCCTGCTTTTCAAACTCATGGTCATTTAGCTCAAAATAAATTATTAAATGCAAGAAGAATATCAAATGAAGTGAGAAAGGGTTGAAAATTTATGATGTGCCTTTGAATGGTGCATATTGAACACACAAAAATTATGGAGTTAAAATAAGTTATTACAAATGAAATCCCTTTGTAATAGATGAGTTTTAGTCCAAAACCCTCATATATACTTCTTATGAGATTGTCCAATTTGTACACGAAGTGCATCTAGTTTTTGTCGTAACCCTCTCAAATCTTTAGAAGTTGCTATGTGGGTGAAATTATGAGGTCATGTCAAGTTACAACCTTTTTAGAGTTCATTTGTAATGCTTTTCAAACTCAGGGTCGCATTTAGCTCAAAATAAGTCATTAAATGCATGAAAAATATCAAATGAAGTCAAAAAAGGGTTGAAAATTGATGATATGTCTTTCAATGGTGCATATTGAACACACAAAAAGTATGGAGTTAAAATAAGTTATTAAAAATGAAATCCCTTTGTAATAGATGAGTTTTCGTCCGAAACCCTCATACTTCTTATGAGATTGTCCAATTTGTACACGAAGTGCATTCAGTTTTTGCCCTAACCCTATCAACTCTTTTGAAGTTGCTATGTGGGTGAAAATATGATGTCATGCCAAGTTAGAACCTTTTTGGAGTTCATTTGTACTGCTTTTCAAACTCATGGTCATTTAGCTCAAAATAAATCATTAAATGCATGAAAAATATCAAATGAAGTCAGAAAGGGTTGAAAACTGATGACGTGCCTTTGAATGGTGCATATTTAACACACAAAAAGTATGGAGTTAAAATAAGTTATTACAAATGAAATCCCGTTGCAATAGATGAGTTTTGGTCCGAAACCCTCATACTTCTTTTGAGATTGTCCAATTTGTACACGAAGTGCGTCCAGTTTTTACCGTAAACCTCTCGAATCTCTAGAAGTTGCTATGTGGGTGAAATTATGATGTAATGCCAAGTTACAACCTTTTTAGAGTTCATTTGTAATGCTTTTCAAACTCAGGGTCATTTAGCTCAAAATAAATCATTAAATGCATGAAAAATATCAAATGAAGTCAGAAAGGGTTGAAAATTGATCATGTGCCTTTGAATGGTGCATATTGAAACCACAAGAAGTATGGAGTTAAAATAGGTTATTAAAAATGAAATCCCTTTGTAATAGATGAGTTTTGGTCCGAAACCCTCATACTTCTTATGAGATTGTCCAATTTGTACACGAAGTTCATCCAGTTATTGCCATAACCCTCTCAACTCTTTAGAAGTTTCTATGTGGGTGAAATTATGATGTCATTCCAAGTTACAATATTTTTAGAGTTCATATGTAATGCTTTTCAAACTAAGGATCGCATTTAGCTCAAAATAAATCATTAAATGCATGAACAATATCAAATGAAGTCAGAATGGGTTGAAAATTGATGATGTGCCTTTCAATGGTGCATATTGTACACACAAAAATTATGGAGTTAAAATAAGTTATTAAAAATGAAATCCCTTTGTAATAGATGAGTTTTTGTCCGAAACCCTCATACTTCTTATGAGATTGTCCAATTTGTACACGAAGTGTGTCCAGTTTTTGCCGTAAATCTCTCAACTCTTTAGAAGTTGCTGTGTGCGCGAAATTATGATGTCATGCCAAGTTACAACCTTTTTAGAGTTCATTTGTAAGGCTTTTCAAACTCAGGGTCATTTCGCTCAAAATAAATCATTAAATGCATGAAAAATATCAAATGAAGTCAAAAAGGGTTGAAAATTGATGATGTGCCTTTCAATGGTGCATATTGAACATACACAAAAAGTATGGAGTTAAAATAATTTATTAAAAATGAAATCCCTTTGTAATAGATGAGTTTTCGTCCGAAACCCTCATACTTCTTATGAGATTGTCCAATTTGTACACGAAGTGCATTCAGTTTTTGCCCTAACCCTCTCAACTCTTTAGAAGTTGCTATGTGGGTGAAATTATGATGTCATGCCAAGTTAGAACCTTTTTAGAGTTCATTTGTACTTCTTTTCAAACTCATGGTCATTTAGCTCAATATAAATCATTAAATGCATGAATGGTGCATATTGAACAAACAAAAATTAGAGAGTTACAATAGGTTATTAAAAATGAAATCCCTTTGTAATAAATGAGTTTTGGTCCGAAACCCTCATACTTCTTATGAGATTGTCCAATTTGTACACGAAGTGCATCCAACTTTTACCATAACCCTCTCATCTCTTTAGAAGTTGCTACGTGGGTGAAGTTATGATGTCATGCCAAGTTACAACCTCTTGAGAGTTCATTTGTAATGCTTTTCAAACTCAGGGTCATTTAGCTCAAAATAAATCATTAAATGCATGAAAAATATCAAATGAAGTGAGAAAGGGTTGAAAATTTATGATGTGCCTTTGAATGGTGCATATTTAACACACAAAAAGTATGGAGTTAAAATAAGTTATTACAAATGAAATCCCTTTGTAATAGATGAGTTTTCGTCCAAAACCCCCATATATACTTCTTATGAGATTGTCCAATTTGTACACGAAGTGCATCCAGTTTTCGCCGTAACCCTCTCAAATCTTTAGAAGTTGCTATGTGGGTGAAATTATGAGGTCATGTCCAGTTACAACCTTTTTAGAGTTCATTTGTAATGCTTTTCAAACTCAGGGTCGCAGTTAGCTCAAAATAAGCCATTAAATGCATGAAAAATATCAAATGAAGTCAAAAAAGGGTTGAAAATTCATGATGTGCCTTTCAATGGTGCATATTGAACACACAAAAAGTAAGGAGTTAAAATAATTTATTAAAAATGAAATCCCTTTGTAATAGATGAGTTTTCGTCCGAAACCCTCATACTTCTTATGAGATTGTCCAACTTGTACGCGAAGTGCATTCAGTTTCTGTCGTAACCCTCTCAACTCTTTAGAAGTTGCTATGTGGGTGAAATTATGATGTCATGCCAAGTTAGAAACTTTTTAGAGTTCACTTGTCCTGCTTTTCAAACTCATGGTCATTTAGCTCAAAATAAATAATTAAATGCAAGAAGAATATCAAATGAAGTGAGAAAGGGTTGAAAATTTATGATGTGCCTTTGAATGGTGCATATTGAACACAAAAAAAGTATGGAGTTAAAATAGGTTATTAAAAATGAAATCCCTTTGTAATAGATGAGTTTTGGTCCGAAACCCTCATACTTCTTATGAGATTGTCCAATTTGTACACGAAGTGCATCCAGTTATTGCCATAACCCTCTCAACTCTTTAGAAGTTTCTATGTGGGTGAAATTATGATGTCATTCCAGGTTACAAACTTTTTAGAGTTCATATGCAATGCTTTTCAAACTAAGGATCGCATTTAGCTCAAAATAAATCATTAAATGCATGAAAAATATCAAATGAAGTCAGAAAGGGTTGAAAATTGGTGATGTGCCTTTCAATGGTGCATATTGTACACACAAAAAGTATGGAGTTAACAAAGTTATTAAAAATGAAATCCCTTTGTAATAGATGAGTTTTTGTCCGAAACCCTCATACTTCTTATGAGATTGTCCAATTTGTACACGAAGTGCGTCCAGTTTTTGCCGTAAATCTCTCAACTCTTTAGAAGTTGCTATGTGCATGAAATTATGATGTCATGCCAAGTTACAACCTTTTTACAATTCATTTGTAATGCTTTTCAAACTCAGGGTCATTTCACTCAAAATAAATCATTAAATGCATGAAAAATATCAAATGAGGTCAGAAATGGCTGGAAATTGATGATGTGACTTTGAATGGTGCATATTGAACACACAAAAATTGTAGAGTTACAATAGGTTATTAAAAATGAAATCCCTTTGTAATAAATGAGTTTTGGTCCGAAACCCTCATACTTCTTATGAGATTGTCCAATTTGTACACGAAGTTCATCCAGTTTTTACCATAACCCTCTCAACTCTTTAGAAGTTGCTACGTGGGTGAAGTTATGATGTAATGCCAAGTTACAACCTTTTTAGAGTTCATTTGTAATGCTTTCCAAACTCAGGGTCATTTAGCTCAAAATAAATCATTAAATGCATGAAAAATATCAAATGAAGTGAGAAAGGGTTGAAAATTTATGATCTGCCATTGAATGGTGCATATTGAACACACAAAAAGTATGGAGTTAAAATAAGTTATTAAAAATGAAATCCCTTTGTAATAGATGAGTTTTCGTCCGAAACCCTCATACTTCTTATGAGATTGTCCAATTTTACGCGAAGTGCATTTAGTTTCTGTCGTAACCCTCTCAACTCTTTAGAAGTTGCTATGTGGGTGAAATTATGATTTCATGCCAAGTTAGAACCTTTTTAGAGTTCATTTGTCCTGCTTTTCAAACTCATGGTCATTTAGCTCAAAATAAATAATTAAATGCAAGAAGAATATCAAATGAAGTGAGAAAGGGTTGAAAATTTATGATGTGCCTTTGAATGGTGCATATTGAACACACAAAAATTATGGAGTTAAAATAAGTTATTACAAATGAAATCCCTTTGTAATAGATGAGTTTTAGTCCAAAACCCTCATATATACTTCTTATGAGATTGTCCAATTTGTACACGAAGTGCATCTAGTTTTTGTCGTAACCCTCTCAAATCTTTAGAAGTTGCTATGTGGGTGAAATTATGAGGTCATGTCAAGTTACAACCTTTTTAGAGTTCATTTGTAATGCTTTTCAAACTCAGGGTCGCATTTAGCTCAAAATAAGTCATTAAATGCATGAAAAATATCAAATGAAGCCAAAAAAGGGTTGAAAATTGATGATATGTCTTTCAATGGTGCATATTGAACACACAAAAAGTATGGAGTTAAAATAAGTTATTAAAAATGAAATCCCTTTGTAATAGATGAGTTTTCGTCCGAAACCCTCATACTTCTTATGAGATTGTCCAATTTGTACACGAAGTGCATTCAGTTTTTGCCCTAACCCTATCAACTCTTTTGAAGTTGCTATGTGGGTGAAATTATGATGTCATGCCAAGTTAGAACCTTTTTGGAGTTCATTTGTACTGCTTTTCAAACTCATGGTCATTTAGCTCAAAATAAATCATTAAATGCATGAAAAATATCAAATGAAGTCAGAAAGGGTTGAAAACTGATGACGTGCCTTTGAATGGTGCATATTGAACACACAAAAAGTATGGAGTTAAAATAAGTTATTAAAAATGAAATCCCGTTGCAATAGATGAGTTTTGGTCCGAAACCCTCATACTTCTTTTGAGATTGTCCAATTTGTACACGAAGTGCGTCCAGTTTTTACCGTAAACCTCTCGAATCTCTAGAAGTTGCTATGTGGGTGAAATTATGATGTAATGCCAAGTTACAACCTTTTTAGAGTTCATTTGTAATGCTTTTCAAACTCAGGGTCATTTAGCTCAAAATAAATCATTAAATGCATGAAAAATATCAAATGAAGTCAGAAAGGGTTGAAAATTGATCATGTGCCTTTGAATGGTGCATATTGAAACCACAAGAAGTATGGAGTTAAAATAGGTTATTAAAAATGAAATCCCTTTGTAATAGATGAGTTTTGGTCCGAAACCCTCATACTTCTTATGAGATTGTCCAATTTGTACACGAAGTTCATCCAGTTATTGCCATAACCCTCTCAACTCTTTAGAAGTTTCTATGTGGGTGAAATTATGATGTCATTCCAAGTTACAATATTTTTAGAGTTCATATGTAATGCTTTTCAAACTAAGGATCGCATTTAGCTCAAAATAAATCATTAAATGCATGAAAAATATCAAATGAAGTCAGAAAGGGTTGAAAATTGATGATGTGCCTTTCAATGGTGCATATTGTACACACAAAAATTATGGAGTTAAAATAAGTTATTAAAAATGAAATCCCTTTGTAATAGATGAGTTTTTGTCCGAAACCCTCATACTTCTTATGAGATTGTCCAATTTGTACACGAAGTGTGTCCAGTTTTTGCCGTAAATCTCTCCACTCTTTAGAAGTTGCTGTGTGCGCGAAATTATGATGTCATGCCAAGTTACAACCTTTTTAGAGTTCATTTGTAAGGCTTTTCAAACTCAGGGTCATTTCGCTCAAAATAAATCATTAAATGCATGAAAAATATCAAATGAAGTCAAAAAGGGTTGAAAATTGATGATGTGCCTTTCAATGGTGCATATTGAACACACAAAAAGTATGGAGTTAAAATAATTTATTAAAAATGAAATCCCTTTGTAATAGATGAGTTTTCGTCCGAAACCCCCATACTTCTTATGAGATTGTCCAATTTGTACACGAAGTGCATTCAGTTTTTGCCCTAACCCTCTCAACTCTTTAGAAGTTGCTATGTGGGTGAAATTATGATGTCATGCCAAGTTAGAACCTTTTTAGAGTTCATTTGTACTTCTTTTCAAACTCATGGTCATTTAGCTCAAAATAAATCATTAAATGCATGAATGGTGCATATTGAACAAACAAAAATTAGAGAGTTACAATAGGTTATTAAAAATGAAATCCCTTTGTAATAAATGAGTTTTGGTCCGAAATCCTCATACTTCTTATGAGATTGTCCAATTTTACGCGAAGTGCATTTAGTTTCTGTCGTAACCCTCTCAACTCTTTAGAAGTTGCTATGTGGGTGAAATTATGATTTCATGCCAAGTTAGAACCTTTTTAGAGTTCATTTGTCCTGCTTTTCAAACTCATGGTCATTTAGCTCAAAATAAATAATTAAATGCAAGAAGAATATCAAATGAAGTGAGAAAGGGTTGAAAATTTATGATGTGCCTTTGAATGGTGCATATTGAACACACAAAAATTATGGAGTTAAAATAAGTTATTACAAATGAAATCCCTTTGTAATAGATGAGTTTTAGTCCAAAACCCTCATATATACTTCTTATGAGATTGTCCAATTTGTACACGAAGTGCATCTAGTTTTTGTCGTAACCCTCTCAAATCTTTAG
Source organism: Hordeum marinum (assembly GCA_022496015.1). Lineage (NCBI taxonomy): Eukaryota > Viridiplantae > Streptophyta > Magnoliopsida > Poales > Poaceae > Hordeum > Hordeum marinum. Next base: position 269,598 of record JAAAWK010000037.1, on the reverse strand, counting down.
AAGTTGCTATGTGGGTGAAATTATGAGGTCATGTCAAGTTACAACCTTTTTAGAGTTCATTTGTAATGCTTTTCAAACTCAGGGTCGCATTTAGCTCAAAATAAGTCATTAAATGCATGAAAAATATCAAATGAAGCCAAAAAAGGGTTGAAAATTGATGATATGTCTTTCAATGGTGCATATTGAACACACAAAAAGTATGGAGTTAAAATAAGTTATTAAAAATGAAATCCCTTTGTAATAGATGAGTTTTCGTCCGAAACCCTCATACTTCTTATGAGATTGTCCAATTTGTACACGAAGTGCATTCAGTTTTTGCCCTAACCCTATCAACTCTTTTGAAGTTGCTATGTGGGTGAAATTATGATGTCATGCCAAGTTAGAACCTTTTTGGAGTTCATTTGTACTGCTTTTCAAACTCATGGTCATTTAGCTCAAAATAAATCATTAAATGCATGAAAAATATCAAATGAAGTCAGAAAGGGTTGAAAACTGATGACGTGCCTTTGAATGGTGCATATTGAACACACAAAAAGTATGGAGTTAAAATAAGTTATTAAAAATGAAATCCCGTTGCAATAGATGAGTTTTGGTCCGAAACCCTCATACTTCTTTTGAGATTGTCCAATTTGTACACGAAGTGCGTCCAGTTTTTACCGTAAACCTCTCGAATCTCTAGAAGTTGCTATGTGGGTGAAATTATGATGTAATGCCAAGTTACAACCTTTTTAGAGTTCATTTGTAATGCTTTTCAAACTCAGGGTCATTTAGCTCAAAATAAATCATTAAATGCATGAAAAATATCAAATGAAGTCAGAAAGGGTTGAAAATTGATCATGTGCCTTTGAATGGTGCATATTGAAACCACAAGAAGTATGGAGTTAAAATAGGTTATTAAAAATGAAATCCCTTTGTAATAGATGAGTTTTGGTCCGAAACCCTCATACTTCTTATGAGATTGTCCAATTTGTACACGAAGTTCATCCAGTTATTGCCATAACCCTCTCAACTCTTTAGAAGTTTCTATGTGGGTGAAATTATGATGTCATTCCAAGTTACAATATTTTTAGAGTTCATATGTAATGCTTTTCAAACTAAGGATCGCATTTAGCTCAAAATAAATCATTAAATGCATGAAAAATATCAAATGAAGTCAGAAAGGGTTGAAAATTGATGATGTGCCTTTCAATGGTGCATATTGTACACACAAAAATTATGGAGTTAAAATAAGTTATTAAAAATGAAATCCCTTTGTAATAGATGAGTTTTTGTCCGAAACCCTCATACTTCTTATGAGATTGTCCAATTTGTACACGAAGTGTGTCCAGTTTTTGCCGTAAATCTCTCCACTCTTTAGAAGTTGCTGTGTGCGCGAAATTATGATGTCATGCCAAGTTACAACCTTTTTAGAGTTCATTTGTAAGGCTTTTCAAACTCAGGGTCATTTCGCTCAAAATAAATCATTAAATGCATGAAAAATATCAAATGAAGTCAAAAAGGGTTGAAAATTGATGATGTGCCTTTCAATGGTGCATATTGAACACACAAAAAGTATGGAGTTAAAATAATTTATTAAAAATGAAATCCCTTTGTAATAGATGAGTTTTCGTCCGAAACCCCCATACTTCTTATGAGATTGTCCAATTTGTACACGAAGTGCATTCAGTTTTTGCCCTAACCCTCTCAACTCTTTAGAAGTTGCTATGTGGGTGAAATTATGATGTCATGCCAAGTTAGAACCTTTTTAGAGTTCATTTGTACTTCTTTTCAAACTCATGGTCATTTAGCTCAAAATAAATCATTAAATGCATGAATGGTGCATATTGAACAAACAAAAATTAGAGAGTTACAATAGGTTATTAAAAATGAAATCCCTTTGTAATAAATGAGTTTTGGTCCGAAATCCTCATACTTCTTATGAGATTGTCCAATTTGTACACAAAGTGCATCCAACTTTTACCATAACCCTCTCATCTCTTTAGAAGTTGCTACGTGGGTGAAGTTATGATGTCATGCCAAGTTACAACCTTTTGAGAGTTCATTTGTAATGCTTTTCAAACTCAGGGTCATTTTGCTCAAAATAAATCATTAAATGCATGAAAAATATCAAATGAAGTGAGAAAGGGTTGAAAATTTATGATGTGCCTTTGAATGGTGCATATTTAACACACAAAAAGTATGGAGTTAAAATAAGTTATTACAAATGAAATCCCTTTGTAATAGATGAGTTTTCGTCCAAAACCCCCATATATACTTCTTATGAGATTGTCCAATTTGTACACGAAGTGCATCCAGTTTTCCCCGTAACCCTCTCAAATCTTTAGAAGTTGCTATGTGGGTGAAATTATGAGGTCATGTCCAGTTACAACCTTTTTAGAGTTCATTTGTAATGCTTTTCAAACTCAGGGTCGCAGTTAGCTCAAAATAAGCCATTAAATGCATGAAAAATATCAAATGAAGTCAAAAAAGGGTTGAAAATTCATGATGTGCCTTTCAATGGTGCATATTGAACACACAAAAAGTAAGGAGTTAAAATAATTTATTAAAAATGAAATCCCTTTGTAATAGATGAGTTTTCGTCCGAAACCCTCATACTTCTTATGAGATTGTCCAACTTGTACGCGAAGTGCATTCAGTTTCTGTCGTAACCCTCTCAACTCTTTAGAAGTTGCTATGTGGGTGAAATTATGATGTCATGCCAAGTTAGAAACTTTTTAGAGTTCACTTGTCCTGCTTTTCAAACTCATGGTCATTTAGCTCAAAATAAATAATTAAATGCAAGAAGAATATCAAATGAAGTGAGAAAGGGTTGAAAATTTATGATGTGCCTTTGAATGGTGCATATTGAACACAAAAAAAGTATGGAGTTAAAATAGGTTATTAAAAATGAAATCCCTTTGTAATAGATGAGTTTTGGTCCGAAACCCTCATACTTCTTATGAGATTGTCCAATTTGTACACGAAGTGCATCCAGTTATTGCCATAACCCTCTCAACTCTTTAGAAGTTTCTATGTGGGTGAAATTATGATGTCATTCCAGGTTACAAACTTTTTAGAGTTCATATGTAATGCTTTTCAAACTAAGGATCGCATTTAGCTCAAAATAAATCATTAAATGCATGAAAAATATCAAATGAAGTCAGAAAGGGTTGAAAATTGATGATGTGCCTTTCAATGGTGCATATTGTACACACAAAAAGTATGGAGTTAAAAAAGTTATTAAAAATGAAATCCCTTTGTAATAGATGAGTTTTTGTCCGAAACCCTCATACTTCTTATGAGATTGTCCAATTTGTACACGAAGTGCGTCCAGTTTTTGCCGTAAATCTCTCAACTCTTTAGAAGTTGCTATGTGCATGAAATTATGATGTCATGACAAGTTACAACCTTTTTACAATTCATTTGTAATGCTTTTCAAACTCAGGGTCATTTCGCTCAAAATAAATCATTAAATGCATGAAAAATATCAAATGAGGTCAGAAATGGCTGGAAATTGATGATGTGACTTTGAATGGTGCATATTGAACACACAAAAATTGTAGAGTTACAATAGGTTATTAAAAATGAAATCCCTTTGTAATAAATGAGTTTTGGTCCGAAACCCTCATACTTCTTATGAGATTGTCCAATTTGTACACGAAGTTCATCCAGTTTTTACCATAACCCTCTCAACTCTTTAGAAGTTGCTACGTGGGTGAAGTTATGATGTCATGCCAAGTTACAACCTTTGTAGAGTTCATTTGTAATGCTTTTCAAACTCAGGGTCATTTAGCTCAAAATAAATCATTAAATGCATGAAAAATATCAAATGAAGTGAGAAAGGGTTGAAAATTTATGATCTGCCATTGAATGGTGCATATTGAACACACAAAAAGTATGGAGTTAAAATAAGTTATTAAAAATGAAATCCCTTTGTAATAGATGAGTTTTCGTCCGAAACCCTCATACTTCTTATGAGATTGTCCAATTTTACGCGAAGTGCATTTAGTTTCTGTCGTAACCCTCTCAACTCTTTAGAAGTTGCTATGTGGGTGAAATTATGATGTCATGCCAAGTTAGAACCTTTTTAGAGTTCATTTGTCCTGCTTTTCAAACTCATGGTCATTTAGCTCAAAATAAATAATTAAATGCAAGAAGAATATCAAATGAAGTGAGAAAGGGTTGAAAATTTATGATGTGCCTTTGAATGGTGCATATTGAACACACAAAAATTATGGAGTTAAAATAAGTTATTACAAATGAAATCCCTTTGTAATAGATGAGTTTTAGTCCAAAACCCTCATATATACTTCTTATGAGATTGTCCAATTTGTACACGAAGTGCATCTAGTTTTTGTCGTAACCCTCTCAAATCTTTAGAAGTTGCTATGTGGGTGAAATTATGAGGTCATGTCAAGTTACAACCTTTTTAGAGTTCATTTGTAATGCTTTTCAAACTCAGGGTCGCATTTAGCTCAAAATAAGTCATTAAATGCATGAAAAATATCAAATGAAGTCAAAAAAGGGTTGAAAATTGATGATATGTCTTTCAATGGTGCATATTGAACACACAAAAAGTATGGAGTTAAAATAAGTTATTAAAAATGAAATCCCTTTGTAATAGATGAGTTTTCGTCCGGAACCCTCATACTTCTTATGAGATTGTCCAATTTGTACACGAAGTGCATTCAGTTTTTGCCCTAACCCTATCAACTCTTTTGAAGTTGCTATGTGGGTGAAAATATGATGTCATGCCAAGTTAGAACCTTTTTGGAGTTCATTTGTACTGCTTTTCAAACTCATGGTCATTTAGCTCAAAATAAATCATTAAATGCATGAAAAATATCAAATGAAGTCAGAAAGGGTTGAAAACTGATGACGTGCCTTTGAATGGTGCATATTGAACACACAAAAAGTATGGAGTTAAAATAAGTTATTAAAAATGAAATCCCGTTGCAATAGATGAGTTTTGGTCCGAAACCCTCATACTTCTTTTGAGATTGTCCAATTTGTACACGAAGTGTGTCCAGTTTTTAACGTAAACCTCTCGAATCTCTAGAAGTTGCTATGTGGGTGAAATTATGATGTAATGCCAAGTTACAACCTTTTTAGAGTTCATTTGTAATGCTTTTCAAACTCAGGGTCATTTAGCTCAAAATAAATCATTAAATGCATGAAAAATATCAAATGAAGTCAGAAAGGGTTGAAAATTGATCATGTGCCTTTGAATGGTGCATATTGAAACCACAAGAAGTACGGAGTTAAAATAGGTTATTAAAAATGAAATCCCTTTGTAATAGATGAGTTTTGGTCCGAAACCCTCATACTTCTTATGAGATTGTCCAATTTGTACACGAAGTTCATCCAGTTATTGCCATAACCCTCTCAACTCTTTAGAAGTTTCTATGTGGGTGAAATTATGATGTCATTCCAAGTTACAATATTTTTAGAGTTCATATGTAATGCTTTTCAAACTAAGGATCGCATTTAGCTCAAAATAAATCATTAAATGCATGAAAAATATCAAATGAAGTCAGAAAGGCTTGAAAATTGATGATGTGCCTTTCAATGGTGCATATTGTACACACAAAAATTATGGAGTTAAAATAAGTTATTAAAAATGAAATCCCTTTGTAATAGATGAGTTTTTGTCCGAAACCCTCATACTTCGTATGAGATTGTCCAATTTGTACACGAAGTGTGTCCAGTTTTTGCCGTAAATCTCTCAACTCTTTAGAAGTTGCTGTGTGCGCGAAATTATGATGTCATGCCAAGTTACAACCTTTTTAGAGTTCATTTGTAAGGCTTTTCAAACTTAGGGTCATTTCGCTCAAAATAAATCATTAAATGCGTGAAAAATATCAAATGAAGTCAAAAAGGGTTGAAAATTGATGATGTGCCTTTCAATGGTGCATATTGAACACACAAAAAGTATGGAGTTAAAATAATTTATTGAAAATGAAATCCCTTTGTAATAGATGAGTTTTCGTCCGAAACCCTCATACTTCTTATGAGATTGTCCAATTTGTACACGAAGTGCATTCAGTTTTTGCCCTAACCCTCTCAACTCTTTAGAAGTTGCTATGTGGGTGAAATTATGATGTCATGCCAAGTTAGAACCTTTTTAGAGTTAATTTGTACTTCTTTTCAAACTCATGGTCATTTAGCTCAAAATAAATCATTAAATGCATGAATGGTGCATATTGAACAAACAAAAATTAGAGAGTTACAATAGGTTATTAAAAATGAAATCCCTTTGTAATAAATGAGTTTTGGTCCGAAACCCTCATACTTCTTATGAGATTGTCCAATTTGTACACGAAGTGCATCCAACTTTTACCATAACCCTCTCATCTCTTTAGAAGTTGCTACGTGGGTGAAGTTATGATGTCATGCCAAGTTACAACCTTTTGAGAGTTCATTTGTAATGCTTTTCAAACTCAGGGTCATTTTGCTCAAAATAAATCATTAAATGCATGAAAAATATCAAATGAAGTGAGAAAGGGTTGAAAATTTATGATGTGCCTTTGAATGGTGCATATTTAACACACAAAAAGTATGGAGTTAAAATAAGTTATTACAAATGAAATCCCTTTGTAATAGATGAGTTTTCGTCCAAAACCCCCATATATACTTCTTATGAGATTGTCCAATTTGTACACGAAGTGCATCCAGTTTTCGCCGTAACCCTCTCAAATCTTTAGAAGTTGCTATGTGGGTGAAATTATGAGGTCATGTCCAGTTACAACCTTTTTAGAGTTCATTTGTAATGCTTTTCAAACTCAGGGTCGCAGTTAGCTCAAAATAAGCCATTAAATGCATGAAAAATATCAAATGAAGTCAAAAAAGGGTTGAAAATTCATGATGTGCCTTTCAATGGTGCATATTGAACACACAAAAAGTAAGGAGTTAAAATAATTTATTAAAAATGAAATCCCTTTGTAATAGATGAGTTTTCGTCCGAAACCCTCATACTTCTTATGAGATTGTCCAATTTGTACACGAAGTGCATTCAGTTTTTGCCCTAACCCTATCAACTCTTTTGAAGTTGCTATGTGGGTGAAAATATGATGTCATGCCAAGTTAGAACCTTTTTGGAGTTCATTTGTACTGCTTTTCAAACTCATGGTCATTTAGCTCAAAATAAATCATTAAATGCATGAAAAATATCAAATGAAGTCAGAAAGGGTTGAAAACTGATGACGTGCCTTTGAATGGTGCATATTGAACACACAAAAAGTATGGAGTTAAAATAAGTTATTAAAAATGAAATCCCGTTGCAATAGATGAGTTTTGGTCCGAAACCCTCATACTTCTTTTGAGATTGTCCAATTTGTACACGAAGTGCGTCCAGTTTTTACCGTAAACCTCTCGAATCTCTAGAAGTTGCTATGTGGGTGAAATTATGATGTAATGCCAAGTTACAACCTTTTTAGAGTTCATTTGTAATGCTTTTCAAACTCAGGGTCATTTAGCTCAAAATAAATCATTAAATGCATGAAAAATATCAAATGAAGTTAGAAAGGGTTGAAAATTGATCATGTGCCTTTGAATGGTGCATATTGAAACCACAAGAAGTACGGAGTTAAAATAGGTTATTAAAAATGAAATCCCTTTGTAATAGATGAGTTTTGGTCCGAAACCCTCATACTTCTTATGAGATTGTCCAATTTGTACACGAAGTTCATCCAGTTATTGCCATAACCCTCTCAACTCTTTAGAAGTTTCTATGTGGGTGAAATTATGATGTCATTCCAAGTTACAATATTTTTAGAGTTCATATGTAATGCTTTTCAAACTAAGGATCGCATTTAGCTCAAAATAAATCATTAAATGCATGAAAAATATCAAATGAAGTCAGAAAGGGTTGAAAATTGATGATGTGCCTTTCAATGGTGCATATTGTACACACAAAAATTATGGAGTTAAAATAAGTTATTAAAAATGAAATCCCTTTGTAATAGATGAGTTTTTGTCCGAAACCCTCATACTTCTTATGAGATTGTCCAATTTGTACAGGAAGTGTGTCCAGTTTTTGCCGTAAATCTCTCAACTCTTTAGAAGTTGCTGTGTGCGCGAAATTATGATGTCATGCCAAGTTACAACCTTTTTAGAGTTCATTTGTAAGGCTTTTCAAACTCAGGGTCATTTCGCTCAAAATAAATCATTAAATGCGTGAAAAATATCAAATGAAGTCAAAAAGGGTTGAAAATTGATGATGTGCCTTTCAATGGTGCATATTGAACACACAAAAAGTATGGAGTTAAAATAATTTATTGAAAATGAAATCCCTTTGTAATAGATGAGTTTTCGTCCGAAACCCTCATACTTCTTATGAGATTGTCCAATTTGTACACGAAGTGCATTCAGTTTTTGCCCTAACCCTCTCAACTCTTTAGAAGTTTCTATGTGGGTGAAATTATGATGTCATGCCAAGTTAGAACCTTTTTAGAGTTAATTTGTACTTCTTTTCAAACTCATGGTCATTTAGCTCAAAATAAATCATTAAATGCATGAATGGTGCATATTGAACAAACAAAAATTAGAGAGTTACAATAGGTTATTAAAAATGAAATCCCTTTGTAATAAATGAGTTTTGGTCCGAAACCCTCATACTTCTTATGAGATTGTCCAATTTGTACACGAAGTGCATCCAACTTTTACCATAACCCTCTCATCTCTTTAGAAGTTGCTACGTGGGTGAAGTTATGATGTCATGCCAAGTTACAACCTTTTGAGAGTTCATTTGTAATGCTTTTCAAACTCAGGGTCATTTTGCTCAAAATAAATCATTAAATGCATGAAAAATATCAAATGAAGTGAGAAAGGGTTGAAAATTTATGATGTGCCTTTGAATGGTGCATATTTAACACACAAAAAGTATGGAGTTAAAATAAGTTATTACAAATGAAATCCCTTTGTAATAGATGAGTTTTCGTCCAAAACCCCCATATATACTTCTTATGAGATTGTCCAATTTGTACACGAAGTGCATCCAGTTTTCGCCGTAACCCTCTCAAATCTTTAGAAGTTGCTATGTGGGTGAAATTATGAGGTCATGTCCAGTTACAACCTTTTTAGAGTTCATTTGTAATGCTTTTCAAACTCAGGGTCGCAGTTAGCTCAAAATAAGCCATTAAATGCATGAAAAATATCAAATGAAGTCAAAAAAGGGTTGAAAATTCATGATGTGCCTTTCAATGGTGCATATTGAACACACAAAAAGTAAGGAGTTAAAATAATTTATTAAAAATGAAATCCCTTTGTAATAGATGAGTTTTCGTCCGAAACCCTCATACTTCTTATGAGATTGTCCAACTTGTACGCGAAGTGCATTCAGTTTCTGTCGTAACCCTCTCAACTCTTTAGAAGTTGCTATGTGGGTGAAATTATGATGTCATGCCAAGTTAGAAACTTTTTAGAGTTCACTTGTCCTGCTTTTCAAACTCATGGTCATTTAGCTCAAAATAAATAATTAAATAAAAGAAGAATATCAAATGAAGTGAGAAAGGGTTGAAAATTTATGATGTGCCTTTGAATGGTGCATATTGAACACAAAAAAAGTATGGAGTTAAAATAGGTTATTAAAAATGAAATCCCTTTGTAATAGATGAGTTTTGGTCCGAAACCCTCATACTTCTTATGAGATTGTCCAATTTGTACACGAAGTGCATCCAGTTATTGCCATAACCCTCTCAACTCTTTAGAAGTTTCTATGTGGGTGAAATTATGATGTCATTCCAGGTTACAAACTTTTTAGAGTTCATATGTAATGCTTTTCAAACTAAGGATCGCATTTAGCTCAAAATAAATCATTAAATGCATGAAAAATATCAAATGAAGTCAGAAAGGGTTGAAAATTGATGATGTGCCTTTCAATGGTGCATATTGTACACACAAAAAGTATGGAGTTAAAAAAGTTATTAAAAATGAAATCCCTTTGTAATAGATGAGTTTTTGTCCGAAACCCTCATACTTCTTATGAGATTGTCCAATTTGTACACGAAGTGCGTCCAGTTTTTGCCGTAAATCTCTCAACTCTTTAGAAGTTGCTATGTGCATGAAATTATGATGTCATGCCAAGTTACAACCTTTTTACAATTCATTTGTAATGCTTTTCAAACTCAGGGTCATTTCGCTCAAAATAAATCATTAAATGCATGAAAAATATCAAATGAGGTCAGAAATGGCTGGAAATTGATGATGTGACTTTGAATCGTGCATATTGAACACACAAAAATTGTAGAGTTACAATAGGTTATTAAAAATGAAATCCCTTTGTAATAAATGAGTTTTGGTCTGAAACCCTCATACTTCTTATGAGATTGTCCAATTTGTACACGAAGTTCATCCAGTTTTTACCATAACCCTCTCAACTCTTTAGAAGTTGCTACGTGGGTGAAGTTATGATGTCATGCCAAGTTACAACCTTTTTAGAGTTCATTTGTAATGCTTTTCAAACTCAGGGTCATTTAGCTCAAAATAAATCATTAAATGCATGAAAAATATCAAATGAAGTGAGAAAGGGTTGAAAATTTATGATCTTCCTTTGAATGGTGCATATTGAACACACAAAAAGTATGGAGTTAAAATAAGTTATTAAAAATGAAATCCCTTTGTAATAGATGAGTTTTCGTCCGAAACCCTCATACTTCTTATGAGATTGTCCAATTTTACGCGAAGTGCATTTAGTTTCTGTCGTAACCCTCTCAACTCTTTAGAAGTTGCTATGTGGGTGAAATTATGATGTCATGCCAAGTTAGAACCTTTTTAGAGTTCATTTGTCCTGCTTTTCAAACTCATGGTCATTTAGCTCAAAATAAATAATTAAATGCAAGAAGAATATCAAATGAAGTGAGAAAGGGTTGAAAATTTATGATGTGCCTTTGAATGGTGCATATTGAACACACAAAAATTATGGAGTTAAAATAAGTTATTACAAATGAAATCCCTTTGTAATAGATGAGTTTTAGTCCAAAACCCTCATATATACTTCTTATGAGATTGTCCAATTTGTACACGAAGTGCATCTAGTTTTTGTCGTAACCCTCTCAAATCTTTAGAAGTTGCTATGTGGGTGAAATTATGAGGTCATGTCAAGTTACAACCTTTTTAGAGTTCATTTGTAATGCTTTTCAAACTCAGGGTCGCATTTAGCTCAAAATAAGTCATTAAATGCATGAAAAATATCAAATGAAGTCAAAAAAGGGTTGAAAATTGATGATATGTCTTTCAATGGTGCATATTGAACACACAAAAAGTATGGAGTTAAAATAAGTTATTAAAAATGAAATCCCTTTGTAATAGATGAGTTTTCGTCCGAAACCCTCATACTTCTTATGAGATTGTCCAATTTGTACACGAAGTGCATTCAGTTTTTGCCCTAACCCTATCAACTCTTTTGAAGTTGCTATGTGGGTGAAATTATAATGTCATGCCAAGTTAGAACCTTTTTGGAGTTCATTTGTACTGCTTTTCAAACTCATGGTCATTTAGCTCAAAATAAATCATTAAATGCATGAAAAATATCAAATGAAGTCAGAAAGGGTTGAAAACTGATGACGTGCCTTTGAATGGTGCATATTGAACACACAAAAAGTATGGAGTTAAAATAAGTTATTAAAAATGAAATCCCGTTGCAATAGATGAGTTTTGGTCCGAAACCCTCATACTTCTTTTGAGATTGTCCAATTTGTACACGAAGTGCGTCCAGTTTTTACCGTAAACCTCTCGAATCTCTAGAAGTTGCTATGTGGGTGAAATTATGATGTAATGCCAAGTTACAACCTTTTTAGAGTTCATTTGTAATGCTTTTCAAACTCAGGGTCATTTAGCTCAAAATAAATCATTAAATGCATGAAAAATATCAAATGAAGTCAGAAAGGGTTGAAAATTGATCATGTGCCTTTGAATGGTGCATATTGAAACCACAAGAAGTACGGAGTTAAAATAGGTTATTAAAAATGAAATCCCTTTGTAATAGATGAGTTTTGGTCCGAAACCCTCATACTTCTTATGAGATTGTCCAATTTGTACACGAAGTTCATCCAGTTATTGCCATAACCCTCTCAACTCTTTAGAAGTTTCTATGTGGGTGAAATTATGATGTCATTCCAAGTTACAATATTTTTAGAGTTCATATGTAATGCTTTTCAAACTAAGGATCGCATTTAGCTCAAAATAAATCATTAAATGCATGAAAATTATCAAATGAAGTCAGAAAGGGTTGAAAATTGATGATGTGCCTTTCAATGGTGCATATTGTACACACAAAAATTATGGAGTTAAAATAAGTTATTAAAAATGAAATCCCTTTGTAATAGATGAGTTTTTGTCCGAAACCCTCATACTTCTTATGAGATTGTCCAATTTGTACACGAAGTGTGTCCAGTTTTTGCCGTAAATCTCTCAACTCTTTAGAAGTTGCTGTGTGCGCGAAATTATGATGTCATGCCAAGTTACAACCTTTTTAGAGTTCATTTGTAAGGCTTTTCAAACTCAGGGTCATTTCGCTCAAAATAAATCATTAAATGCATGAAAAATATCAAATGAAGTCAAAAAGGGTTGAAACTTGATGATGTGCCTTTCAATGGTGCATATTGAACACACAAAAAGTATGGAGTTAAAATAATTTATTAAAAATGAAATCCCTTTGTAATAGATGAGTTTTCGTCCGAAACCCTCATACTTCTTATGAGATTGTCCAATTTGTACACGAAGTGCATTCAGTTTTTGCCCTAACCCTCTCAACTCTTTAGAAGTTGCTATGTGGGTGAAATTATGATGTCATGCCAAGTTAGAACCTTTTTAGAGTTCATTTGTACTTCTTTTCAAACTCATGGTCATTTAGCTCAAAATAAATCATTAAATGCATGAATGGTGCATATTGAACAAACAAAAATTAGAGAGTTACAATAGGTTATTAAAAATGAAATCCCTTTGTAATAAATGAGTTTTGGTCCGAAACCCTCATACTTCTTATGAGATTGTCCAATTTGTACACGAAGTGCATCCAACTTTTACCATAACCCTCTCATCTCTTTAGAAGTTGCTACGTGGGTGAAGTTATGATGTCATGCCAAGTTACAACCTTTTGAGAGTTCATTTGTAATGCTTTTCAAACTCAGGGTCATTTTGCTCAAAATAAATCATTAAATGCATGAAAAATATCAAATGAAGTGAGAAAGGGTTGAAAATTTATGATGTGCCTTTGAATGGTGCATATTTAACACACAAAAAGTATGGAGTTAAAATAAGTTCTTACAAATGAAATCCCTTTGTAATAGATGAGTTTTCGTCCAAAACCCCCATATATACTTCTTATGAGATTGTCCAATTTGTACACGAAGTGCATCCAGTTTTCGCCGTAACCCTCTCAAATCTTTAGAAGTTGCTATGTGAGTGAAATTATGAGGTCATGTCCAGTTACAACCTTTTTAGAGTTCATTTGTAATGCTTTTCAAACTCAGGGTCGCAGTTAGCTCAAAATAAGCCATTAAATGCATGAAAAATATCAAATGAAGTCAAAAAAGGGTTGAAAATTCATGATGTGTCTTTCAATGGTGCATATTGAACACACAAAAAGTAAGGAGTTAAAATAATTTATTAAAAATGAAATCCCTTTGTAATAGATGAGTTTTCGTCCGAAACCCTCATACTTCTTATGAGATTGTCCAATTTGTACACGAAGTGCATTCAGTTTTTGCCCTAACCCTATCAACTCTTTTGAAGTTGCTATGTGGGTGAAATTATGATGTCATGCCAAGTTAGAACCTTTTTGGAGTTCATTTGTACTGCTTTTCAAACTCATGGTCATTTAGCTCAAAGTAAATCATTAAATGCATGAAAAATATCAAATGAAGTCAGAAAGGGTTGAAAACTGATGACGTGCCTTTGAATGGTGCATATTGAACACACAAAAAGTATGGAGTTAAAATAAGTTATTAAAAATGAATTCCCTTTGCAATAGATGAGTTTTGGTCTGAAACCCTCATACTTCTTTTGAGATTGTCCAATTTGTACACGAAGTGCATCCAGTTTTTGCCATAACCCAATCAACTCTTTAGAAGTTTCCATGTGGGTGAATTTATGATGTCATGCCCAGTTACAACCCTTTTAGAGTTCATTTGTAATGCTTTTCAAACTCAGGGTCATTTAGCTCAAAATAAATCATTAAATACATGAAAAATATCAAATGAAGTCAGAAAGGGTTGAAAATTGATGATGTGCCTTTGAATGGTGCATATTGAACACACAAGAAGATGGAGTTAAAACAGGTTATTAAAAATGAAATCCCTTTGTAATAGATGAGTTTTGGTCCGAAACCCTCATACTTCTTATGAGATTGTCCAATTTGTACACGAAGTGCATCCAGTCTTTGCCATAACCCTCTCAACTCTTTAGAAGATTCTATGTGGGTGAAATTATGATGTCATTCCAAGTTACAATCTTTTTAGAGTTCATATGTAATGCTTTTCAAACTAAGGATCGCATTTAGCTCAAAATAAATCATTAAATGCATGAAAAATATCAAATGAAGTCAGAAAGGGTTGAAAATTAATGATGTGCCTTTCAATGGTGCATATTGTACAAACAAAAATTATGGAGTTAAAATAAGTTATTAAAAATGAAATCCCTTTGTAATAGATGAGTTTTTGTCCGAAACCCTCATACTTCTTATCAGATTGTCCAATTTGTACACGAAGTGCGTCCAGTTTTTGCCGTAAATCTCTCAACTCTTTAGAAGTTGCTATGTGCGCGAAATTATGATGTCATGCCAAGTTACAACCTTTTTAGAGTTTATTTGTAATGCTTTTCAAACTCAGGGTCATTTCGCTCAAAATAAATCATTAAATGCATGAAAAATATCAAATGAAGTCAAAAAGGGTTGAAAATTGATGACGTGCCTTTGAATGGTGCATATTGAACACACAAAAAGTATGGAGTTAAAATAAGTTATTAAAAATGAATTCCCTTTGCAATAGATGAGTTTTGGTCTGAAACCCTCATACTTCTTTTGAGATTGTCCAATTTGTACACGAAGTGCATTTAGTTTTTGCCATAACCCAATCAACTCTTTAGAAGTTGCTATGTGGGTGAAATTATGATGTCATGCCAAGTTAGAACCTTTTTAGAGTTCATTTGTACTGCTTTTCAAACTCAGGGTCATTTAGCTCAAAATAAATCATTAAATGCATGAAATATATCAAATGAAGTCAGAAAGGGTTGAAAATTGATGATGTGCCTTTGAATGGTGCATATTGAACACACAAGAAGTATGGAGTTAAAACAGGGTATTAAAAATGAAATCCCTTTGTAATAGATGAGTTTTGGTCCGAAACCCTCATACTTCTTATGAGATTGTCCAATTTGTACACGAAGTGCATCCAGTCTTTGCCATAACCCTCTCAACTCTTTAGAAGTTTCTATGTGGGTGAAATTATGATGTCATTCCAAGTTACAATCTTTTTAGAGTTCATATGTAATGCTTTTCAAACTAAGGATCGCATTTAGCTCAAAATAAATCATTAAATGCATGAAAAATATCAAATGAAGTCAAAAAAGGGTTGAAAATTGATGATATGTCTTTAAATGGTGCATATTGAACACACAAAAAGTATGGAGTTAAAATAAGTTATCAAAAATGAAATCCCTTTGTAATAGATGAGTTTTCGTCCGAAACCATCATACTTCTTATGAGATTGTCCAATTTGTACACGAAGTGCATTCAGTTTTTGCCCTAACCCTCTCAACTCTTTAGAAGTTGCTATGTGGGTGAAATTATGATGTCATGCCAAGTTAGAACCTTTTTAGAGTTCATTTGTACTTCTTTTCAAACTCATGGTCATTTAGCTCAAAATAAATCATTAAATGCATGAATGGTGCATATTGAACAAACAAAAATTAGAGAGTTACAATAGGTTATTAAAAATGAAATCCCTTTGTAATAAATGAGTTTTGGTCCGAAACCCTCATACTTCTTATGAGATTGTCCAATTTGTACACGAAGTGCATCCAACTTTTACCATAACCCTCTCATCTCTTTAGAAGTTGCTACATGGGTGAAGTTATGATGTCATGCCAAGTTACAACCTTTTGAGAGTTCATTTGTAATGCTTTTCAAACTCAGGGTCATTTTGCTCAAAATAAATCATTAAATGCATGAAAAATATCAAATGAAGTGAGAAAGGGTTGAAAATTTATGATGTGCCTTTGAATGGTGCATATTTAACACACAAAAAGTATGGAGTTAAAATAAGTTATTACAAATGAAATCCCTTTGTAATAGATGAATTTTCGTCCAAAACCCCCATATATACTTCTTATGAGATTGTCCAATTTGTACACGAAGTGCATCCAGTTTTCGCCGTAACCCTCTCAAATCTTTAGAAGTTGCTATGTGGGTGAAATTATGAGGTCATGTCCAGTTACAACCTTTTTAGAGTTCATTTGTAATGCTTTTCAAACTCAGGGTCGCAGTTAGCTCAAAATAAGTCATTAAATGCATGAAAAATATCAAATGAAGTCAAAAAAGGGTTGAAAATTCATGATGTGCCTTTCAATGGTGCATATTGAACACACAAAAAGTAAGGAGTTAAAATAATTTATTAAAAATGAAATCCCTTTGTAATAGATGAGTTTTCGTCCGAAACCCTCATACTTCTTATGAGATTGTCCAATTTGTACACGAAGTGCATTCAGTTTTTGCCCTAACCCTATCAACTCTTTTGAAGTTGCTATGTGGGTGAAATTATGATGTCATGCCAAGTTAGAACCTTTTTGGAGTTCATTTGTACTGCTTTTCAAACTCATGGTCATTTAGCTCAAAGTAAATCATTAAATGCATGAAAAATATCAAATGAAGTCAGAAAGGGTTGAAAACTGATGACGTGCCTTTGAATGGTGCATATTGAACACACAAAAAGTATGGAGTTAAAATAAGTTATTAAAAATGAATTCCCTTTGCAATAGATGAGTTTTGGTCTGAAACCCTCATACTTCTTTTGAGATTGTCCAATTTGTACACGAAGTGCATCCAGTTTTTGCCATAACCCAATCAACTCTTTAGAAGTCTCCATGTGGGTGAATTTATGATGTCATGCCCAGTTACAACCCTTTTAGAGTTCATTTGTAATGCTTTTCAAACTGAGGGTCACTTAGCTCAAAATAAATCATTAAATACATGAAAAATATCAAATGAAGTCAGAAAGGGTTGAAAATTGATGATGTGCCTTTGAATGGTGCATATTGAACACACAAGAAGATGGAGTTAAAACAGGTTATTAAAAATGAAATCCCTTTGTAATAGATGAGTTTTGGTCCGAAACCCTCATACTTCTTATGAGATTGTCCAATTTGTACACGAAGTGCATCCAGTCTTTGCCATAACCCTCTCAACTCTTTAGAAGTTTCTATGTGGGTGAAATTATGATGTCATTCCAAGTTACAATCTTTTTAGAGTTCATATGTAATGCTTTTCAAACTAAGGATCGCATTTAGCTCAAAATAAATCATTAAATGCATGAAAAATATCAAATGAAGTCAGAAAGGGTTGAAAATTGATGACGTGCCTTTGAATGGTGCATATTGAACACACAAAAAGGATGGAGTTAAAATAAGTTATTAAAAATGAATTCCCTTTGCAATAGATGAGTTTTGGTCCGAAACCCTCATACTTCTTTTGAGATTGTCCAATTTGTACACGAAGTGCATTTAGTTTTTGCCATAACCCAATCAACTCTTTAGAAGTTGCTATGTGGGTGAAATTATGATGTCATGCCAAGTTAGAACCTTTTTAGAGTTCATTTGTACTGCTTTTCAAACTCAGGGTCATTTAGCTCAAAATAAATCATTAAATGCATGAAATATATCAAATGAAGTCAGAAAGGGTTGAAAATTGATGATGTGCCTTTGAATGGTGCATATTGAACACACAAGAAGTATGGAGTTAAAACAGGTTATTAAAAATGAAATCCCTTTGTAATAGATGAGTTTTGGTCCGAAACCCTCATACTTCTTATGAGATTGTCCAATTTGTACACGAAGTGCATCCAGTCTTTGCCATAACCCTCTCAACTCTTTAGAAGTTTCTATGTGGGTGAAATTATGATGTCATTCCAAGTTACAATCTTTTTAGAGTTCATATGTAATGCTTTTCAAACTAAGGATCGCATTTAGCTCAAAATAAATCATTAAATGCATGAAAAATATCAACTGAAGTCAAAAAAGGGTTGAAAATTGATGATATGTCTTTCAATGGTGCATATTGAACACACAAAAAGTATGGAGTTAAAATAAGTTATTAAAAATGAAATCCCTTTGTAATAGATGAGTTTTCGTCCGAAACCCTCATACTTCTTATGAGATTGTCCAATTTGTACACGAAGTGCATTCAGTTTTTGCCCTAACCATATCAACTCTTTTGAAGTTGCTATGTGGGTGAAATTATGATGTCATGCCAAGTTAGAACCTTTTTGGAGTTCATTTGTACTGCTTTTCAAACTCATGGTCATTTAGCTCAAAATAAATCATTAAATGCATGAAAAATATCAAATGAAGTCAGAAAGGGTTGAAAACTGATGACGTGCCTTTGAATGGTGCATATTGAACACACAAAAAGTATGGAGTTAAAATAAGTTATTAAAAATGAAATCCCGTTGCAATAGATGAGTTTTGGTCCGAAACCCTCATACTTCTTTTGAGATTGTCCAATTTGTACACGAAGTGCGTCCAGTTTTTACCGTAAACCTCTCGAATCTCTAGAAGTTGCTATGTGGGTGAAATTATGATGTAATGCCAAGTTACAACCTTTTTAGAGTTCATTTGTAATGCTTTTGAAACTCAGGGTCATTTAGCTCAAAATAAATCATTAAATGCATGAAAAATATCAAATGAAGTCAGAAAGGGTTGAAAATTGATCATGTGCCTTTGAATGGTGCATATTGAAACCACAAGAAGTATGGAGTTAAAATAGGTTATTAAAAATGAAATCCCTTTGTAATAGATGAGTTTTGGTCCGAAACCCTCATACTTCTTACGAGATTGTCCAATTTGTACACGAAGTTCATCCAGTTATTGCCATAACCCTCTCAACTCTTTAGAAGTTTCTATGTGGGTGAAATTATGATGTCATTCCAAGTTACAATATTTTTAGAGTTCATATGTAATGCTTTTCAAACTAAGGCTCGCATTTAGCTCAAAATAAATCATTAAATGCATGAAAAATATCAAATGAAGTCAGAAAGGGTTGAAAATTGATGATGTGCCTCTCAATGGTGCATATTGTACACACAAAAATTATGGAGTTAAAATAAGTTATTAAAAATGAAATCCCTTTGTAATAGATGAGTTTTTGTCCGAAACCCTCATACTTCTTATGAGATTGTCCAATTTGTACACGAAGTGTGTCCAGTTTTTGCCGTAAATCTCTCAACTCTTTAGAAGTTGCTGTGTGCGCGAAATTATGATGTCATGCCAAGTTACAACCTTTTTAGAGTTCATTTGTAAGGCTTTTCAAACTCAGGGTCATTTCGCTCAAAATAAATCATTAAATGCATGAAAAATATCAAATGAAGTCAAAAAGGGTTGAAAATTGATGATGTGCCTTTCAATGGTGCATATTGAACACACAAAAAGTATGGAGTTAAAATAATTTATTAAAAATGAAATCCCTTTGTAATAGATGAGTTTTCGTCCGAAACCCTCATACTTCTTATGAGATTGTCCAATTTGTACACGAAGTGCATTCAGTTTTTGCCCTAACCCTCTCAACTCTTTAGAAGTTGCTATGTGGGTGAAATTATGATGTCATGCCAAGTTAGAACCTTTTTATAGTTCATTTGTACTTCTTTTCAAACTCATGGTCATTTAGCTCAAAATAAATCATTAAATGCATGAATGGTGCATATTGAACAAACAAAAATTAGAGAGTTACAATAGGTTATTAAAAATGAAATCCCTTTGTAATAAATGAGTTTTGGTCCGAAACCCTCATACTTCTTATGAGATTGTCCAATTTGTACACGAAGTGCATCCAACTTTTACCATAACCCTCTCATCTCTTTAGAAGTTGCTACGTGGGTGAAGTTATGATGTCATGCCAAGTTACAACCTTTTGAGAGTTCATTTGTAATGCTTTTCAAACTCAGGGTCATTTTGCTCAAAATAAATCATTAAATGCATGAAAAATATCAAATGAAGTGAGAAAGGGTTGAAAATTTATGATGTGCCTTTGAATTGTGCATATTTAACACACAAAAAGTATGGAGTTAAAATAAGTTATTACAAATGAAATCCCTTTGTAATAGATGAGTTTTCGTCCAAAACCCCCATATATACTTCTTATGAGATTGTCCAATTTGTACACGAAGTGCATCCAGTTTTTGCCGTAACCCTCTCAAATCTTTAGAAGTTGCTATGTGGGTGAAATTATGAGGTCATGTCCAGTTACAACCTTTTTAGAGTTCATTTGTAATGCTTTTCAAACTCAGGGTCGCAGTTAGCTCAAAATAAGTCATTAAATGCATGAAAAATATCAAATGAAGTCAAAAAAGGGTTGAAAATTCATGATGTGCCTTTCAATGGTGCATATTGAACACACAAAAAGTAAGGAGTTAAAATAATTTATTAAAAATGAAATCCCTTTGTAATAGATGAGTTTTCGTCCGAAACCCTCATACTTCTTATGAGATTGTCCAATTTGTACACGAAGTGCATTCAGTTTTTGCCCTAACCCTATCAACTCTTTTGAAGTTGCTATGTGGGTGAAATTATGATGTCATGCCAAGTTAGAACCTTTTTGGAGTTCATTTGTACTGCTTTTCAAACTCATGGTCATTTAGCTCAAAATAAATCATTAAATGCATGAAAAATATCAAATGAAGTCAGAAAGGGTTGAAAACTGATGACGTGCCTTTGAATGGTGCATATTGAACACACAAAAAGTATGGAGTTAAAATAAGTTATTAAAAATGAAATCCCTTTGCAATAGATGAGTTTTGGTCTGAAACCCTCATACTTCTTTTGAGATTGTCCAATTTGTACACGAAGTGCATCCAGTTTTTGCCATAACCCAATCAACTCTTTAGAAGTTTCCATGTGGGTGAATTTATGATGTCATGCCCAGTTACAACCCTTTTAGAGTTCATTTGTAATGCTTTTCAAACTCAGGGTCATTTAGCTCAAAATAAATCATTAAATACATGAAAAATATCAAATGAAGTCAGAAAGGGTTGAAAATTTATGATGTGCCTTTGAATGGTGCATATTGAACACACAAGAAGATGGAGTTAAAACAGGTTATTAAAAATGAAATCCCTTTGTAATAGATGAGTTTTGGTCCGAAACCCCCATATATACTTCTTATGAGATTGTCCAATTTGTACACGAAGTGCATCCAGTTTTTGCCGTAACCCTCTCAAATCTTTAGAAGTTGCTATGTGGGTGAAATTATGAGGTCATGTCCAGTTACAACCTTTTTAGAGTTCATTTGTAATGCTTTTCAAACTCAGGGTCGCAGTTAGCTCAAAATAAGTCATTAAATGCATGAAACATATCAAATGAAGTCAAAAAAGGGTTGAAAATTCATGATGTGCCTTTCAATGGTGCATATTGAACACACAAAAAGTAAGGAGTTAAAATAATTTATTAAAAATGAAATCCCTTTGTAATAGATGAGTTTTCGTCCGAAACCCTCATACTTCTTATGAGATTGTCCAATTTGTACACGAAGTGCATTCAGTTTTTGCCCTAACCCTATCAACTCTTTTGAAGTTGCTATGTGGGTGAAATTATGATGTCATGCCAAGTTAGAACCTTTTTGGAGTTCATTTGTACTGCTTTTCAAACTCATGGTCATTTAGCTCAAAATAAATCATTAAATGCATGAAAAATATCAAATGAAGTCAGAAAGGGTTGAAAACTGATGACGTGCCTTTGAATGGTGCATATTGAACACACAAAAAGTATGGAGTTAAAATAAGTTATTAAAAATGAATTCCCTTTGCAATAGATGAGTTTTGGTCTGAAACCCTCATACTTCTTTTGAGATTGTCCAATTTGTACACGAAGTGCATCCAGTTTTTGCCATAACCCAATCAACTCTTTAGAAGTTTCCATGTGGGTGAATTTATGATGTCATGCCCAGTTACAACCCTTTTAGAGTTCATTTGTAATGCTTTTCAAACTCAGGGTCATTTAGCTCAAAATAAATCATTAAATACATGAAAAATATCAAATGAAGTCAGAAAGGGTTGAAAATTGATGATGTGCCTTTGAATGGTGCATATTGAACACACAAGAAGATGGAGTTAAAACAGGTTATTAAAAATGAAATCCCTTTGTAATAGATGAGTTTTGGTCCAAAACCCTCATACTTCTTATGAGATTGTCCAATTTGTACACGAAGTGCATCCAGTCTTTGCCATAACCCTCTCAACTCTTTAGAAGTTTCTATGTGGGTGAAATTATGATGTCATTCCAAGTTACAATCTTTTTAGAGTTCATATGTAATGCTTTTCAAACTAAGGATCGCATTTAGCTCAAAATAAATCATTAAATGCATGAAAAATATCAAATGAAGTCAGAAAGGGTTGAAAATTAATGATGTGCCTTTCAATGGTGCATATTGTACACACAAAAATTATGGAGTTAAAATAAGTTATTAAAAATGAAATCCCTTTGTAATAGATGAGTTTTTGTCCGAAACCCTCATACTTCTTATCAGATTGTCCAATTTGTACACGAAGTGCGTCCAGTTTTTGCCGTAAATCTCTCAACTCTTTAGAAGTTGCTATGTGCGCGAAATTATGATGTCATGCCAAGTTACAACCTTTTTAGAGTTTATTTGTAATGCTTTTCAAACTCAGGGTCATTTCGCTCAAAATAAATCATTAAATGCATGAAAAATATCAAATGAAGTCAAAAAGGGTTGAAAATTGATGACGTGCCTTTGAATGGTGCATATTGAACACACAAAAAGTATGGAGTTAAAATAAGTTATTAAAAATGAATTCCCTTTGCAATAGATGAGTTTTGGTCCGAAACCCTCATACTTCTTTTGAGATTGTCCAATTTGTACACGAAGTGCATTTAGTTTTTGCCATAACCCAATCAACTCTTTAGAAGTTGCTATGTGGGTGAAATTATGATGTCATGCCAAGTTAGAACCTTTTTAGAGTTCATTTGTACTGCTTTTCAAACTCAGGGTCATTTAGCTCAAAATATATCATTAAATGCATGAAATATATCAAATGAAGTCAGAAAGGGTTGAAAATTGATGATGTGCCTTTGAATGGTGCATATTGAACACACAAGAAGTATGGAGTTAAAACAGGTTATTAAAAATGAAATCCCTTTGTAATAGATGAGTTTTGGTCCGAAACCCTCATACTTCTTTTGAGATTGTCCAATTTGTACACGAAGTGCATCCAGTCTTTGCCATAACCCTCTCAACTCTTTAGAAGTTTCTATGTGGGTGAAATTATGATGTCATTCCAAGTTACAATCTTTTTAGAGTTCATATGTAATGCTTTTCAAACTAAGGATCGCATTTAGCTCAAAATAAATCATTAAATGCATGAAAAATATCAAATGAATTCAGAAAGGGTTGAAAATTGATGATGTGCCTTTCAATGGTGCATATTGTACACACAAAAATTATGGAGTTAAAATAAGTTATTAAAAATGAAAGCCCTTTGTAATAGATGAGTTTTTGTCCGAAACCCTCATACTTCTTATTAGATTGTCCAATTTGTACACGAAGTGCGTCCAGTTTTTGCCGTAAATCTCTCAACTCTTTAGAAGTTGCTATGTGCACGAAATTATGATGTCATGCCAAGTTACAACCTTTTTAGAGTTTATTTGTAATGCTTTTCAAACTCAGGGTCATTTCGCTCAAAATAAATCATTAAATGCATGAAAAATATCAAATGAAGTCAAAAAGGGTTGAAAATTGATGATGTGCCTTTCAATGGTGCATATTGAACACACAAAAAGTATGGAGTTAAAATAAGTTATTAAAAATGAAATCCCTTTGTAATAGATGAGTTTTCGTCCGAAACCCTCATACTTCTTATGAGATTGTCCAATTTGTACACGAAGTGCATTTAGTTTTTGCCCTAACCCTCTCAACTCTTTAGAAGTTGCTATGTGGGTGAAATTATGATGTCATGCCAAGTTAGAACCTTTTTAGAGTTCATTTGTACTGCTTTTCAAACTCAGGGTCATTTAGCTCAAAATAAATCATTAAATGCATGAAAAATATCAAATGAAGTCAGAAAGGGTTGAAAATTTATGATGTGCCTTTGAATGGTTCATATTGAACACACAAGAAGTATGGAGTTAAAATAGGTTATTAAAAATGAAATCCCTTTCTAATAGATGAGTTTTGGTCCGACACCCTCATACTTCTTATGAGATTGTCCAATTTGTACACGAAGTGCATCCAGTCTTTGCCATAACCCTCTCAACTCTTTAGAAGTTTCTATGTGGGTGAAATTATGATGTCATTCCAAGTTACAATCTTTTTAGAGTTCATATGTAATGCTTTTCAAACTAAGGATCGCATTTAGCTCAAAATAAATCATTAAATGCATGAAAAATATCAAATGAAGTCAGAAAGGGTTGAAAATTGATGATGTGCCTTTCAATGGTGCATATTGTACACACAAAAATTATGGAGTTAAAATAAGTTATTAAAAATGAAAGCCCTTTGTAATAGATGATTTTTTGTCCGAAACCCTCATACTTCTTATGAGATTGTCCAATTTGTACACGAAGTGCGTCCAGTTTTTGCCGTAAATCTCTCAACTCTTTAGAAGTTGCTATGTGCACGAAATTATGATGTCATGCCAAGTTACAACCTTTTTAGAGTTTATTTGTAATGCTTTTCAAACTCAGGGTCATTTCGCTCAAAATAAATCATTAAATGCATGAAAAATATCAAATGAAGTCAAAAAGGGTTGAAAATTGATGATGTGCCTTTCAATGGTGCATATTGAACACACAAAAAGTATGGAGTTAAAATAAGTTATTAAAAATGAAATCCCTTTGTAATAGATGAGTTTTCGTCCGAAACCCTCATACTTCTTATGAGATTGTCCAATTTGTACACGAAGTGCATTCAGTTTTTGCCCTAACCCTCTGAACTCTTTAGAAGTTGCTATGTGGGTGAAATTATGATGTCATGCCAAGTTAGAACCTTTTTAGAGTTCATTTGTACTGCTTTTCAAACTCATGGTCATTTAGCTCAAAATAAATCATTAAATGCATGAAAAATATCAAATGAAGTCAGAAAGGGTTGAAAATTGATGATGTGCCTTTGAATGGTGCATATTGAACACACAAAAAGTATGGAGTTAAAATAAGTTATTAAAAATGAATTCCCTTTGCAATAGATGAGTTTTGGTCCGAAACCCTCATACTTCTTTGAGATTGTCCAATTTGTACACAAAGTGCGTCCAGTTTTTGCCGTAACCCTCTCAACTCTCTAGAAGTTGCTATGTGGGTGAAATTATGATGTCATGCCAAGTTACAACCTTTTTAGAGTTCATTTGTAATGCTTTTCAAACTCAGGGTCATTTAGCTCAAAATAAATCATTAAATGCATGAAAAATATCAAATGAAGTCAGAAAGGGTTGAAAATTGATGATGTGCCTTTGTATGGTGCATATTGAACACACAAGAAGTATTGAGTTAAAATAGGTTATTAAAAATGAAATCCCTTTGTAATAGATGAGTTTTGGTCCGAAACCCTCATACTTCTTATGAGATTGTCCAATTTGTACACGAAGTGCCTCCAGTCTTTGCCATAACCCTCTCAACTCTTTAGAAGTTTCTATGTGGGTGAAATTATGATGTCATTCCAAGTTACAATCTTTTTAGAGTTCATATGTAATGCTTTTCAAACTAAGGATCGCATTTAGCTCAAAATAAATCATTAAATGCATGAAAAATATCAAATGAAGTCAGAAAGGGTTGAAAATTGATGATGTGCCTTTCAATGGTGCATATTGTACACACAAAAATTATGGAGTTAAAATAAGTTATTAAAAATGAAATCCCTTTGTAATAGATGAGTTTTTGTCCGAAACCCTCATACTTCTTATGAGATTGTCCAATTTGTACACGAAGTGCGTCCAGTTTTTGCCGTAAATCTCTCAACTCTTTAGAAGTTGCTATGTGCGTGAAATTATGATGTCATGCCAAGTTACAACCTTTTTAGAGTTCATTTGTAATGCTTTTCAAACTCAGGGTCATTTCGCTCAAAATAAATCATTAAATGCATGAAAAATATCAAATGAAGTCAAAACGGGTTGAAAATTGATGATGTGCCTTTCAATGGTGCATATTGAACACACAAAAAGTATGGAGTTAAAATAAGTTATTAAAAATGAAATCCCTTTGTAATAGATGAGTTTTCGTCCGAAACCCTCATACTTCTTATGAGATTGTCCAATTTGTACACGAAGTGCATTCAGTTTTTGCTCTAACCCTCTCAACTCTTTAGAAGTTTCTATGTGGGTGAAATTATGATGTCATGCCAAGTTAGAACCTTTTTAGAGTTCATTTGTACTGCTTTTCAAACTCATGGTCATTTAGCTCAAAATAAATCATTAAATGCATGAAAAATATCAAATGAAGTCAGAAAGGGTTGAAAATTGATGATGTGCCTTTGAATGGTTCATATTGAACACACAAAAAGTATGGAGTTAAAATAAGTTATTAAAAATGAATTCCCTTTGCAATAGATGAGTTTTGGTCTGAAACCCTCATACTTCTTTTGAGATTGTCCAATTTGTACACGAAGTGCGTCTAGTTTTTGCCGTAACCCTCTCAACTCTCTAGAAGTTGCTATGTGGGTGAAATTATGATGTCATGCCAAGTTACAACCTTTTTAGAGTTCATTTGTAATGCTTTTCAAACTCAGGGTCATTTAGCTCAAAATAAATCATTAAAGGCATGAAAAATATCAAATGAAGTCAGAAAGGGTTGAAAATTGATGATGTGCCTTTGAATGGTGCATATTGAACACACAAGAAGTATGGATTTAAAATAGGTTATTAAAAATGAAATCCCTTTGTAATAGATGAGTTTTGGTCCGAAACCCTCATACTTCTTATGAGATTGTCCAATTTGTACACGCAGTGCATCCAGTTATTGCCATAACCCTCTCAACTCTTTAGAAGTTTCTATGTGGGTGAAATTATGATGTCATTCCAAGTTACAAACTTTTTAGAGTTCATATGTAATGCTTTTCAAACTAAGGATCGCATTTAGCTCAAAATAAATCATTAAATGCATGAAAAATATCAAATGAAGTCAAAAAGGGTTGAAAATTGATGATGTGCCTTTCAATGGTGCATATTGTACACACAAAAAGTATGGAGTTAAAATAAGTTATTAAAAATGAAATCCCTTTGTAATAGATGAGTTTTTGTCCGAAACCCTCATACTTCTTATGAGATTGTCCATTTTGTACACGAAGTGCGTCCAGTTTTTGCCGTAAATCTCTCAACTCTTTAGAAGTTGCTATGTGCGTGAAATTATGATGTCATGCCAAGTTACAATCTTTTTAGAGTTCATTTGTAATGGTTTTCAAACTCAGGGTCATTTCGCTCAAAATAAATCATTAAATGCATGAAAAATATCAAATGAAGTCAAAAATGGTTGAAAATTGATGATGTGACTTTGAATGGTGCATATTGAACAAACAAAAATTATACAGTTACAATAGGTTATTAAAAATGAAATCCCTTTGTAATAAATGAGTTTTGGTCCGAAACCCTCATACTTCTTATGAGATTGTCCAATTTGTACACGAAGTGCATCCAGTTTTTACCATAACCCTCTCAACTCTTTAGAAGTTGCTATGTGGGTGAAATTATGATGTCATGCCAAGTTACAAAGTTTTTAGAGTTCATTTGTAATGCTTTTCAAACTCAGGGTCATTGAGCTCAAAATAAATCATTAAATGCATAAAAATATCAAATGAAGTCAGAAAGGGTTGAAAATTGATGATGTGCCTTTGAATGGTGCATATTGAACACACAAAAAGTATGGGGTTAAATAAGTTATTAAAAATGAAATCGCTTTTGTAATAGATGAGTTTTGGTCCGAAACCCTCATACTTCTTATGAGATTGTCCAATTTGTACACGAAGTGCATCCAGTTTTTTCCGTAACCCTCTCAACTCTTTAGAAGTTGCTATATGGGTGAAATTCTGATGTCATGCCAAGTTACAACCTTTTGAGAGTTCATTTGTATTGCTTTTCAAACTAAGGGTCATTTAGCTCAAACTAAACATTAAATGCATGAAAAATATAAAATGAAGTCAGAAAGGGTTGAAAATTGATGATGTGCCTTTGAATGGTGCATATTGAACACACAAAAAGTATGGAGTTAAAATTTGTTATTAAAAATGAAATCCCTTTGCAATACATGAGTTTTTGTCTGAAACCCTCATACTTCTTATGAGATTGTCCAATTTGTACACGGAGT
This sequence comes from Hordeum marinum, assembly GCA_022496015.1. Taxonomy (NCBI): domain Eukaryota; kingdom Viridiplantae; phylum Streptophyta; class Magnoliopsida; order Poales; family Poaceae; genus Hordeum; species Hordeum marinum. The sequence continues at coordinate 241,122 of JAAAWK010000037.1, read as the reverse complement.
GCGTCTAGTTTTTCCCGTAACCCTCTCAACTCTTTAGAAGTTTCTATGTGGGTGAAACTATGATGTCATGACAAGTTACAACCTTTTTAGAGTTCATTTGTAATGCTTTTCAAACTCAGGGTCATTTAGCTCAAAATAAATCATTAAAGGCATGAAAAATATCAAATGAAGTCAAAAAGGGTTGAAAATTGATGATGTGCCTTTGAATGGTGCATATTGAACACACAAGAAGTATGGATTTAAAATAGGTTATTAAAAATGAAATCCCTTTGTAATAGATGAGTTTTGGTCCGAAACCCTCATACTTCTTATGAGATTGTCCAATTTGTACACGCAGTGCATCCAGTTATTGCCATAACCCTCTCAACTCTTTAGAAGTTTCTATGTGGGTGAAATTATGATGTCATTCCAAGTTACAAACTTTTTAGAGTTCATATGTAATGCTTTTCAAACTAAGGATCGCATTTAGCTCAAAATAAATCATTAAATGCATGAAAAATATCAAATGAAGTCAAAAAGGGTTGAAAATTGATGATGTGCCTTTCAATAGTGCATATTGTACACACAAAAAAAATGGAGTTAAAATAAGTCATTAAAAATGAAATCCCTTTGTAATAGATGAGTTTTTGTCCGAAACCCTCATACTTCTTATGAGATTGTCCAATTTGTACACGAAGTGCGTCCAGTTTTTGCCGTAAATCTCTCAACTCTTTAGAAGTTGCTATGTGCGTGAAATTATGATGTCATGCCAAGTTACAACCTTTTTAGAGTTCATTTGTAATGCTTTTCAAACTCAGGGTCATTTCGCTCAAAATAAACCATTAAATGCATGAAAAATATCAAATGAAGTCAGAAATGGTTGAAAATTGATGATGTGACTTTGAATGGTGCATATTGAACAAACAAAAATTATACAGTTACAATAGGTTATTAAAAATGAAATCCCTTTGTAATAAATGAGTTTTGGTCCGAAACCCTCATACTTCTTATGAGATTGTCCAATTTTTACACGAAGTGCATCCAGTTTTTACCATAACCCTCTCAACTCTTTAGAAGTTGCTATGTGGGTGAAATTATGATGTCATGCCAAGTTACAAAGTTTTTAGAGTTCATTTGTAATGCTTTTCAAACTCAGGGTCATTGAGCTCAAAATAAATCATTAAATGCACGAAAAATATCAAATGAAGTCAGAAAGGGTTGAAAATTGATGATGTGCCTTTAAATGGTGCATATTGAACACACAAAAAGTATGGGGTTAAATAAGTTATTAAAAATGAAATCGCTTTTGTAATAGATGAGTTTTGGTCCGAAACCCTCATACTTCTTATGAGATTGTCCAATTTGTACACGAAGTGCATCCAGTTTTTTCCGTAACCCTCTCAACTCTTTAGAAGTTGCTATATGGGTGAAATTCTGATGTCATGCCAAGTTACAACCTTTTGAGAGTTCATTTGTATTGCTTTTCAAACTAAGGGTCATTTAGCTCAAACTAAACATTAAATGCATGAAAAATATAAAATGAAGTCAGAAAGGGTTGAAAATTGATGATGTGCCTTTGAATGGTGCATATTGAACACACAAAAAGTATGGAGTTAAAATTTGTTATTAAAAATGAAATCCCTTTGCAATACATGAGTTTTTGTCTGAAACCCTCATACTTCTTATGAGATTGTCCAATTTATACACGGAGTGCGTCTAGTTTTTCCCGTAACCCTCTCAACTCTTTAGAAGTTTCTATGTGGGTGAAACTATGATGTCATGACAAGTTACAACCTTTTTAGAGTTCATTTGTAATGCTTTTCAAACTCAGGGTCATTTAGCTCAAAATAAATCATTAAAGGCATGAAAAATATCAAATGAAGTCAAAAAGGGTTGAAAATTGATGATGTGCCTTTGAATGGTGCATATTGAACACACAAGAAGTATGGATTTAAAATAGGTTATTAAAAATGAAATCCCTTTGTAATAGATGAGTTTTGGTCCGAAACCCTCATACTTCTTATGAGATTGTCCAATTTGTACACGCAGTGCATCCAGTTATTGCCATAACCCTCTCAACTCTTTAGAAGTTTCTATGTGGGTGAAATTATGATGTCATTCCAAGTTACAAACTTTTTAGAGTTCATATGTAATGCTTTTCAAACTAAGGATCGCATTTAGCTCAAAATAAATCATTAAATGCATGAAAAATATCAAATGAAGTCAAAAAGGGTTGAAAATTGATGATGTGCCTTTCAATGGTGCATATTGTACACACAAAAAAAATGGAGTTAAAATAAGTCATTAAAAATGAAATCCCTTTGTAATAGATGAGTTTTTGTCCGAAACCCTCATACTTCTTATGAGATTGTCCAATTTGTACACGAAGTGCGTCCAGTTTTTGCCGTAAATCTCTCAACTCTTTAGAAGTTGCTATGTGCGTGAAATTATGATGTCATGCCAAGTTACAACCTTTTTAGAGTTCATTTGTAATGCTTTTCAAACTCAGGGTCATTTCGCTCAAAATAAACCATTAAATGCATGAAAAATATCAAATGAAGTCAGAAATGGTTGAAAATTGATGATGTGACTTTGAATGGTGCATATTGAACAAACAAAAATTATACAGTTACAATAGGTTATTAAAAATGAAATCCCTTTGTAATAAATGAGTTTTGGTCCGAAACCCTCATACTTCTTATGAGATTGTCCAATTTTTACACGAAGTGCATCCAGTTTTTACCATAACCCTCTCAACTCTTTAGAAGTTGCTATGTGGGTGAAATTATGATGTCATGCCAAGTTACAAAGTTTTTAGAGTTCATTTGTACTGCTTTTCAAACTGAGGGTCATTTAGCTCAAAATAACTCACTAAACGCATGAAAAATATCAAATGAAGTCAGAAAGGGTTGAAAATTGATGATGCGCCTTTGAATGGTGCATATTGAACACACAAAAAGTATGGAGTTAAATAAGTTATTAAAAATGAAATCCCTTTTGTCATAGATGAGTTTTGGTCCGAAACCCTCATACTTCTTATGAGATTGTCCAATTTGGTCACGAAGTGCATCCAGTTTTTGCCGTAACCCTCTCAACTCTTTAGAAGTTGCTACGTGGGTGAAATTATGATGTCATGCCAAGTTACAACCTTTTTAGAGTTCATTTGTAATGCTTTTCAAACTCAGGATCATTTAGCTGAAAATAAATCATTAAATGCATAAAAAATATCAAATGTCAGAAAGGGTTGAAAATTGATGATGTGCCTTTGAATGGTGCATATTGAACACACACAAAGTATGGAGTTTAATAAGTTATTAAAAATGAAATCCCTTTTGTAATAGATGAGTTTTGGTCCGAAACCCTCATACTTCTTATGAGATTGTCCAATTTGTACACGAAGTGCATCCAGTTTTTACCATAACCCTCTCAACTCTTTAGAAGTTGCTATGTGGGTGAAATTATGATGTCATGCCAAGTTACAAAGTTTTTAGAGTTCATTTGTAATGCTTTTCAAACTCAGGATCATTTAGCTGAAAATAAATCATTAAATGCATAAAAAATATGAAATGTCAGAAAGGGTTGAAAATTGACGATGTGCCTTTGAACGGTGCATATTGAACACACACAAAGTATGGAGTTTAATAAGTTATTAAAAATGAAATCCCTTTTGTAATAGATGAGTTTTGGTCCGAAACCCTCATACTTCTTATGAGATTGTCCAATTTGTACACGAAGTGCATCCAGTTTTTACCATAACCCTCTCAACTCTTTAGAAGTTGCTATGTGGGTGAAATTATGATGTCATGCCAAGTTACAAAGTTTTTAGAGTTCATTTGTAATGCTTTTCAAACTCAGGGTCATTGAGCTCAAAATAAATCATTAAATGCTTGAAAAATATCAAATGAAGTCAGAAAGGGTTGAAAATTGATGATGTGCCTTTGAATGGTGCATATTGAACACACAAAAAGTATGGGGTTAAATAAGTTATTAAAAATGAAATCGCTTTTGTAATAGATGAGTTTTGGTCCGAAACCCTCATACTTCTTATGAGATTGTCCAATTTGTACACGAAGTGCATCCAGTTTTTTCCGTAACCCTCTCAACTCTTTAGAAGTTGCTATGTGGGTGAAATTCTGATGTCATGCCAAGTTACAACCTTTTCAGAGTTCATTTGTACTGCTTTTCAAACTAAGGGTCATTTAGCTCAAACTAAACATTAAATGCATGAAAAATATAAAATGAAGTCAGAAAGGGTTGAAAATTGATGATGTGCCTTCGAATGGTGCATATTGAACACACAAAAAGTATGGAGTTAAAATTTGTTATTAAAAATGAAATCCCTTTGCAATACATGAGTTTTGGTCCGAAACCCTCATACTTCTTATGAGATTGTCCAATTTGTACACGGAGTGCGTCTAGTTTTTCCTGTAACCCTCTCAACTCTTTAGAAGTTTATATGTGGGTGAAATTATGATGTGATGACAAGTTACAACCTTTTTAGAGTTCAATTATACTACTTTTCAAACTGAGGGTCATTTAGCTCAAAATAACTCACTAAACGCATGAAAAATATCAAATGAAGTTAGAAAGGGTTGAAAATTGATGATGCGCCTTTGAATGGTGCATATTGAACACAGAAAAAGTATGGAGTTAAATAAGTTATTAAAAATGAAATCCCTTTTGTCATAGATGAGTTTTGGTCCGAAACCCTCATACTTCTTATGAGATTGTCCAATTTGGTCACGAAGTGCATCCAGTTTTTGCCGTAACCCTCTCAACTCTTTAGAAGTTGCTACGTGGGTGAAATTATGATGTCATGCCAAGTTACAACCTTTTTAGAGTTCATTTGTAATGCTTTTCAAACTCAGGATCATTTAGCTGAAAATAAATCATTAAATGCATAAAAAATATCAAATGTCAGAAAGGGTTGAAAATTGACGACGTGCCTTTGAATGGTGCATATTGAACACACACAAAGTATGGAGTTTAATAAGTTATTAAAAATGAAATCCCTTTTGTAATAGATGAGTTTTGGTCCGAAACCCTCATACTTCTTATGAGATTGTCCAATTTGTACACGAAGTGTATCCAGTTTTTTCCGTAACCCTCTCAACTCTTTAGAAGTTGCTATGTGGGTGAAATTATGATGTCATGCCAAGTTACAACCTTTTTAGAGTTCATTTGTATTGCTTTTCAAACTAAGGGTCATTTAGCTCAAACTAAATCATTAAATGCATGAAAAATATCAAATGAACTCAGAAAGGGTTGAAAATTGATGATGTGCCTTTGAATGGTGCATATTGAACACACAAAAAGTATGGAATTAAAATTCGTTATTAAAAATGAAATCCCTTTGCAATACATGAGTTTTGGTCTGAAACCCTCATACTTCTTATGAGATTGTCCAATTTGTACACGAAGTGCGTCAGTTTTTGCCATAACCCTCTCAACTCTTTAGAACTTTCTATGTGGGTGAAATTATGATGTCATGACAAGTTACAACCTTTTTAGAGTTCATTTGTACTGCTTTTCAAACTCAGGGTCATTTAGCTCAAAATAAATCACCGAACGCATGAAAAATATCAAATGATGTCAGAAAGGGTTGAAAATTGATGATGCGCATTTGAATGGTGCATATCGAACACACAAAAAGTATGGAGTTTAATAAGTTATTAAAAATGAAATTCCTTTTGTCATAGATGAGTTTTGGTCCGAAACCCTCATACTTCTTATGAGATTGTCCAATTTGTACACGAAGTGCATCCAGGTTTTGCCGTAACCCTCTCAACTCTTTAGTAGTTGCCACGTGGGTGAAATTATGATGTCATGCCAAGTTACAACCTTTTTAGAGTTTATTTGAACTGCTTTTCAAACTCAGGGTCATTTAGCTCAAAGTAAATCATTAAATGCATGAAAAATATCAAATGAAGTCAGAAAGGGTTGAAAACTGATGATGTGACTTTGAATGGTGCATATTGAACACACAAAAATTATGGACTTAAAATAAGTTATTAAAAATGAAATCTCTTTTTAATAGATGAGTTTTGGTCCGAAACCCTCATACTTCTTATGAGATTGTCCAATTTGTACACGAAGTGCGTCCAGTTTTTGCCGTAACCCTCTCAACTCTTTATAAGTTGCTATGTGGGTGAAATTATGATGTCATGCCAAGTTACAAAGTTTTTAGAGTTCATTTGTAATGCTTTTCAAACTCAGGGTCATTTAGCTCAAAATAAATCATTAAATGCATGAAAAATATCAAATGAAGTCAGAAAGGGTTGAAAATTGATGATGTGCCTTTGAATCGTGCATATTGAACACACAAAAAGTATGGAGTTAAATAAGTTATTAAAAATGAAATCGCTTTTGTAATAGATGAGTTTTGGTCCGAAACCCTCATACTTCTTATGAGATTGTCCAATTTGTACACGAAGTGCATCCAGTTTTTTCCGTAACCCTCTCAACTCTTTAGAAGTTGCTATGTGGGTGAAATTCTGATGTCATGCCAAGTTACAACCTTTTGAGAGTTCATTTGTACTGCTTTTCAAACTCAGGGTCATTTAGCTCAAAATAAATCATTAAATGTATGAAAAATATCCAATGAATTCAGAAAGGGTTGAAAATTGATAACGTGCCTTTGAATGGTGCATATTTAACACACCAAAAGTATGGAGTTAAAATAAGTTATTAAAAATGAAATCCCTTTGCAATAGATGAGTTTTGGTCCGAAACCCTCACACTTCTTATGAGATTGTCCTATTTGTACACGAAGTGTGTCCAGTTTTTGCTGTAACCCTCTCAGCTCTTTAGAAGTTTCTATGTGGGTGAAATTATGATGTAATGCCAAGTTACAACCTTTTTAGAGTTCATTTGTAATGCTTTTCAAACTCAAGGTCATTTAGCTCAAAATAAATCATTAAATGCATGAAAAATATCAAATGAAGTGAAAGGTTTGAAAATTGATGATGTGCCTTTGAATGGTGCATATTGAACACAAAAAAAGTATGGAGTTAAAATATGTTATTAAAAATGAAATCCCTTTGTAATAGATGAGTTTTGGTCTGAAACCCTCATACTTCTTATGAGATTGTCCAATTTGTACACGAAGTGCATCCAGGTTTTGCCGTAACACTCTGAACTCTTTAGTAGTTGCCACGTGGGTGAAATTATGATGTCATGCGAAGTTACAACCTTTTTAGAGTTCATTTGAACTGCTTTTCAAACTCAGGGTCATTTAGCTCAAAGTAAATCATTAAATGCATGAAAAATATCAAATGAAGTCAGAAAGGGTTGAAAACTGATGATGTGACTTTGAATGGTGCATATTGAACACACAAAAAGTATGGACTTACAATAAGTTATTAAAAATGAAATCTGTTTTTAATAGATGAGTTTTGGTCCGAAACCCTCATACTTCTTATGAGATTGTCCAATTTGTACACGAAGTGCGTCCAGTTTTTGCCGTAACCCTCTCAACTCTTTATAAGTTGCTATGTGGGTGAAATTATGATGTCATGCCAAGGTACAACCTCTTTAAAGTTCATTTGTAATGCCTGTCAAACTCAGGGTCATTTAGCTCAAACTAAATCATTAAATGCATGAAAAATATCAAATGAAGTCAGAAAGGGTGGAAAATTGATGATGTGCCTTTGAATGGTGCATATTGAACACAAAAAAAGTATGGAGTTAAAATAGGTTATTAAAAATGAAATCCCTTTCTAATAGATGAGTTTTGGTCCGAAACCCTCATACTTCTTATGAGATTGTCCATTTTGTACACGAAGTGCGTCCAGTTTTTGCCGTAACCCTCTCAACTCTTTATAAGTTGCTATGTGGGTGAAATTATGATGTCATGCCAAGTTACAAAGTTTTTAGAGTTCATTTGTAATGCTTTTCAAACTCAGGGTCATTTAGCTCAAAATAAATCATTAAATGCATGAAAAATATCAAATGAACTCAGAAAGGGTTGAAAATTGATGATGTGCCTTTGAATGGTGCATATTGAACACACAAAAAGTATGGAATTAAAATTCGTTATTAAAAATGAAATCCCTTTGTAATAGATGAGTTTTGGTCTGAAACCCTCATACTTCTTATGAGATTGTCCAATTTGTACACGAAGTGCATCCAGGTTTTGCCGTAACACTCTGAACTCTTTAGTAGTTGCCACGTGGGTGAAATTATGATGTCATGCGAAGTTACAACCTTTTTAGAGTTCATTTGAACTGCTTTTCAAACTCAGGGTCATTTAGCTCAAAGTAAATCATTAAATGCATGAAAAATATCAAATGAAGTCAGAAAGGGTTGAAAACTGATGATGTGACTTTGAATGGTGCATATTGAACACACAAAAAGTATGGACTTACAATAAGTTATTAAAAATGAAATCTCTTTTTAATAGATGAGTTTTGGTCCGAAACCCTCATACTTCTTATGAGATTGTCCAATTTGTACACGAAGTGCGTCCAGTTTTTGCCGTAACCCTCTCAACTCTTTATAAGTTGCTATGTGGGTGAAATTATGATGTCATGCCAAGGTACAACCTCTTTAAAGTTCATTTGTAATGCCTGTCAAACTCAGGGTCATTTAGCTCAAACTAAATCATTAAATGCATGAAAAATATCAAATGAAGTCAGAAAGGGTGGAAAATTGATGATGTGTCTTTGAATGGTGCATATTGAACACAAAAAAAGTATGGAGTTAAAATAGGTTATTAAAAATGAAATCCCTTTCTAATAGATGAGTTTTGGTCCGAAACCCTCATACTTCTTATGAGATTGTCCATTTTGTACACGAAGTGCGTCCAGTTTTTGCCGTAACCCTCTCAACTCTTTATAAGTTGCTATGTAGGTGAAATTATGATGTCATGCCAAGTTACAAAGTTTTTAGAGTTCATTTGTAATGCTTTTCAAACTCAGGGTCATTGAGCTCAAAATAAATCATTAAATGCATGAAAAATATCACATGAAGTCAGAAAGGGTTGAAAATTGATGATGTGCCTTTGAATCGTGCATATTGAACACACAAAAAGTATGGAGTTAAATAAGTTATTAAAAATGAAATCGCTTTTGTAATAGATGAGTTTTGGTCCGAAACCCTCATACTTCTTATGAGATTGTCCAATTTGTACACGAAGTGCATCCAGTTTTTTCCGTAACCCTCTCAACTCTTTAGAAGTTGCTATGTGGGTGAAATTCTGATGTCATGCCAAGTTACAACCTTTTGAGAGTTCATTTGTACTGCTTTTCAAACTCAGGGTCATTTAGCTCAAAATAAATCATTAAATGTATGAAAAATATCCAATGAATTCAGAAAGGGTTGAAAATTGATAACGTGCCTTTGAATGGTGCATATTTAACACACCAAAAGTATGGAGTTAAAATAAGTTATTAAAAATGAAATCCCTTTGCAATAGATGAGTTTTGGTCCGAAACCCTCACACTTCTTATGAGATTGTCCTATTTGTACACGAAGTGTGTCCAGTTTTTGCTGTAACCCTCTCAGCTCTTTAGAAGTTTCTATGTGGGTGAAATTATGATGTAATGCCAAGTTACAACCTTTTTAGAGTTCATTTGTAATGCTTTTCAAACTCAAGGTCATTTAGCTCAAAATAAATCATTAAATGCATGAAAAATATCAAATGAAGTGAAAGGTTTGAAAATTGATGATGTGCCTTTGAATGGTGCATATTGAACACAAAAAAAGTATGGAGTTAAAATATGTTATTAAAAATGAAATCCCTTTGTAATAGATGAGTTTTGGTCTGAAACCCTCATACTTCTTATGAGATTGTCCAATTTGTACACGAAGTGCATCCAGGTTTTGCCGTAACACTCTGAACTCTTTAGTAGTTGCCACGTGGGTGAAATTATGATGTCATGCGAAGTTACAACCTTTTTAGAGTTCATTTGAACTGCTTTTCAAACTCAGGGTCATTTAGCTCAAAGTAAATCATTAAATGCATGAAAAATATCAAATGAAGTCAGAAAGGGTTGAAAACTGATGATGTGACTTTGAATGGTGCATATTGAACACACAAAAAGTATGGACTTACAATAAGTTATTAAAAATGAAATCTCTTTTTAATAGATGAGTTTTGGTCCGAAACCCTCATACTTCTTATGAGATTGTCCAATTTGTACACGAAGTGCGTCCAGTTTTTGCCGTAACCCTCTCAACTCTTTATAAGTTGCTATGTGGGTGAAATTATGATGTCATGCCAAGGTACAACCTCTTTAAAGTTCATTTGTAATGCCTGTCAAACTCAGGGTCATTTAGCTCAAACTAAATCATTAAATGCATGAAAAATATCAAATGAAGTCAGAAAGGGTGGAAAATTGATGATGTGCCTTTGAATGGTGCATATTGAACACAAAAAAAGTATGGAGTTAAAATAGGTTATTAAAAATGAAATCCCTTTCTAATAGATGAGTTTTGGTCCGAAACCCTCATACTTCTTATGAGATTGTCCATTTTGTACACGAAGTGCGTCCAGTTTTTGCCGTAACCCTCTCAACTCTTTATAAGTTGCTATGTGGGTGAAATTATGATGTCATGCCAAGTTACAAAGTTTTTAGAGTTCATTTGTAATGCTTTTCAAACTCAGGGTCATTGAGCTCAAAATAAATCATTAAATGCATGAAAAATATCACATGAAGTCAGAAAGGGTTGAAAATTGATGATGTGCCTTTGAATGGTGCATATTGAACACACAAAAAGTATGGAGTTAAATAAGTTATTAAAAATGAAATCGCTTTTGTAATAGATGAGTTTTGGTCCGAAACCCTCATATTTCTTATGAGATTGTCCAATTTGTACACGAAGTGCATCCAGTTTTTTCCGTAACCCTCTCAACTCTTTAGAAGTTGCTATGTGGGTGAAATTCTGATGTCATGCCAAGTTACAACCTTTTGAGAGTTCATTTGTACTGCTTTTCAAACTAAGGGTCATTTAGCTCAAACTAAACATTAAATGCATGAAAAATATAAAATGAAGTCAGAAAGGGTTGAAAATTGATAATGTGCCTTTGAATGGTGCATATTGAACACACAAAAAGTATGGAGTTAAAATTTGTTATTAAAAATGAAATCCCTTTGCAATACATGAGTTTTGGTCCGAAACCCTCATACTTCTTATGAGATTGTCCAATTTGTACACGGAGTGCGTCTAGTTTTTCCCGTAACCCTCTTAACTCTTTAGAAGTTTCTATGTGGGTGAAATTATGATGTCATGACAAGTTACAACCTTTTTAGAGTTCAATTGTACTGCTTTTCAAACTGAGGGTCATTTAGCTCAAAATAACTCACTAAACGCATGAAAAATATCAAATGAAGTCAGAAAGGGTTGAAAATTGATGATGCGCCTTTGAATGGTGCATATTGAACACACAAAAAGTATGGAGTTAAATAAGTTATTAAAAATGAAATCCCTTTTGTCATAGATGAGTTTTGGTCCGAAACCCTCATACTTCTTATGAGATTGTCCAATTTGGTCACGAAGTGCATCCAGTTTTTGCCGTAACTCTCTCAACTCTTTAGAAGTTGCTACGTGGGTGAAATTATGATGTCGTGCCAAGTTACAACCTTTTTAGAGTTCATTTGTAATTCTTTTCAAACTCAGGATCATTTAGCTGAAAATAAATCATTAAATGCATAAAAAATATCAAATGTCAGAAAGGGTTGAAAATTGATGATGTGCCTTTGAATGGTGCATATTGAACACACACAAAGGATGGAGTTTAATAAGTTATTAAAAATGAAATCCCTTTTGTAATAGATGAGTTTTGGTCTGAAACCCTCATACTTCTTATGAGATTGTCCAATTTGTACACGAAGTGTATGCAGTTTTTTCCGTAACCCTCTCAACTCTTTAGAAGTTGCTATGTGGGTGAAATTATGATGTCATGCCAAGTTACAACCTTTTTAGAGTTCATTTGTATTGCTTTTCAAACTAAGGGTCATTTAGCTCAAACTAAATCATTAAATGCATGAAAAATATCAAATGAACTCAGAAAGGGTTGAAAATTGATGATGTGCCTTTGAATGGTGCATATTGAACACACAAAAAGTATGGAATTAAAATTCGTTATGAAAAATGAAATCCCTTTGCAATACATGAGTTTTGGTCTGAAACCCGCATACTTATTATGAGATTGTCCAATTTGTACACGAAGTGCGTCAGTTTTTGCCATAACCCTCTCAACTCTTTAGAAGTTTCTATGTGTGTGAAATTATGATGTCATGACAAGTTACAACCTTTTTAGAGTTCATTTGTACTGCTTTTCAAACTCAGGGTCATTTAGCTCAAAATAAATCACCGAACGCATGAAAAATATCAAATGATGTCAGAAAGGGTTGAAAATTGATGATGCGCATTTGAATGGTGCATATCGAACACACAAAAAGTATGGAGTTTAATAAGTTATTAAAAATGAAATTCCTTTTGTCATAGATGAGTTTTGGTCCGAAACCCTCATACTTCTTATGAGATTGTCCAATTTGTACACGAAGTGCATCCAGGTTTTGCCGTAACCCTCTCTACTCTGTAGAAGTTGCTACATGGGTGAAATTATGATTTCGTGCCAAATTTCAACCTTTTTAGAGTTCATTTGTAATGCTTTTCAAACTCAGGATCATTTAGCTCAAAATAAATCATTAAATGCATAAAAAATATCAAATCAAGTCAAAAAGGGTTGAAAATTGATGATGTGCCTTTGAATGGTGCATATTGAACACACAAAAAGTATGGAGTTAAATAAGTTATTAAAAATGAAATCCCTTTTGTAATAGATGAGTTTTGGTCCGAAACCCTCATACTTCTTATGAGATTGTCCAATTTGTACACGAAGTGCATCCAATTTTTGTCGTAACCCTCTCAACTCTTTATAAGTTGCTATGTGGGTGAAATTACGATGTCATGCCAAGGTACAACCTTTTTAAAGTTCATTTGTAATGCTTGTCAAACTCAGGGTCATTTAGCTCAAACTAAATCATTAAATGCATGAAAAATATCAAATGAAGTCAGAAAGGGTTGAAAATTGATGATGTGCCTTTGAATGGTGCATATTTAACACAAAAAAAGTATGGAGTTAAAATAGGTTATTAAAAATGAAATCCCTTTGTAATAGATGAGTTTTGGTCCGAAACCCTCATACTTCTTATGAGATTGGCCAATTTGTACACGAAGTGCATCCAGTTTTTGCCGTAACCCTCTCAACTCTTTAGTAGTTGCCACGTGGGTGAAATTATGATGTCATGCCAAGTTACAACCTTTTTAGAGTTCATTTGTACTGCTTTTCAAACTCAGGGTCATTTAGCTCAAAGTTAATCATTAAATGCATGAAAAATATCAAATGAAGTCAGAAAGGGTTGAAAATTGATGATGTGACTTTGAATGGTGCATATTGAACACACAAAAAGTATGGACTTAAAATAAGTTATTGAAAATGAAATCCCTTTTGTAATAGATGAGTTTTGGTCCGAAACCCTCATACTTCTTATGAGATTGTCCAATTTGTACACGAAGTGCGTCCAGTTTTTGCCGTAACCCTCTCAACTCTTTATAAGTTGCTATGTGGGTGAAATTATGATGTCATGACAAGGTACAACCTCTTTAAAGTTCATTTGTAATGCCGTTCAAACTCAGGGTCATTTAGCTCAAACTAAATCATTAAATGCATGAAAAATATCAAATGAAGTCAGAAAGGGTTGAAAATTGATGATGTGCCTTTGAATGGTGCATATTGAACAAAAAAAAGTATGGAGTTAAAATAGGTTATTAAAAATGAAATCCCTTTCTAATAGATGAGTTTTGGTTCGAAACCCTCATACTTCTTATGAGATTGTCCAATTTGTACACGAAGTGCGTCCAGTTTTTGCCGTAACCCTCTCAACTCTTTATAAGTTTCTATGTGGGTGAAATTATGATGTCATGCCAAGTTACAAAGTTTTTAGAGTTCATTTCTAATGCTTTTCAAACTTAGGGTCATTGAGCTCAAAATAAATCATTAAATGCATGAAAAATATCAAATGAAGTCAGAGAGGGTTGAAAATTGATGATGTGCCTTTGAATGGTGCATTTTGAACACACAAAAAGTATGGAGTTAAATAAGTTATTAAAAATGGAATAGCTTTTGTAATAGATGAGTTTTGGTCCGAAACCCTCATACTTCTTATGAGATTGTCCAATTTGTACACGAAGTGCATCCAGTTTTTTCCGTAACCCTCTCAACTCTTTAGAAGTTGCTATGTGGGTGAAATTCTGATGTCATGCCAAGTTACAACCTTTTGAGAGTTCATTTGTATTGCTTTTCAAACTAAGGGTCATTTAGCTCAAACTAAACATTAAATGCATGAAAAATATAAAATGAAGTCAAAAAGGGTTGAAAATTGATGATGTGCCTTTGAATGGTGCATATTGAACACACAAAAAGTATGGAGTTAAAATTTGTTATTAAAAATGAAATCCCTTTGCAATACATGAGTTTTGGTCCGAAACCCTCATACTTCTTATGAGATTGTCCATTTTGTACACGAAGTGCGTCAGTTTTTGCCATAACCCTCTCAACTCTTTAGAAGTTGCTACGTGGGTGAAATTATGATGTCATGCCAAGTTACAACCTTTTTAGAGTTCATTTGTAATGCTTTTCAAACTCAGGGTCATTGAGCTCAAAATAAATCATTAAATGCATGAAAAATATCAAATGAAGTCAGAGAGGGTTGAAAATTGATGATGTGCCTTTGAATGGTGCATATTGAACACACAAAAAGTATGGAGTTAAATAAGTTATTAAAAATGGAATCGCTGTTGTAATAGATGAGTTTTGGTCCGAAACCCTCATACTTCTTATGAGATTGTCCAATTTGTGCACGAAGTGCATCCAGTTTTTGCCGTAACCCTCTCAACTCTTTAGAAGTTGCTACGTGGGTGAAATTATGATGTCATGCCAAGTTACAACCTTTTTAGAGTTCATTTGTAATGCTTTTCAAACTAAGGATCATTTAGCTGAAAATAAATCATTGAATGCATAAAAAATATCAAATGTCAGAAAGGGTTGAAAATTGATGATGTGCCTTTGAATGGTGGATCTTGAACACACACAAAGTATGGAGTTAAATAAGTTATTAAAAATAAAATCCCTTTTGTAATAGATGAGTTTTGGTCCGAAACCCTCATACTTCTTATGAGATTGTCCAATTTGTACACGAAGTGTATCCAGTTTTTTCCGTAACCCTCTCAACTCTTTAGAAGTTGCTATGTGGGTGAAATTATGATGTCATGCAAACTTACAACCTTTTTAGAGTTCATTTGTACTGCTTTTCAAACTAAGGGTCATTTAGCTCAAACTAAATCATTAAATGCATGAAAAATATCAAATGAAGTCAGAAAGGGTTGAAAATTGATGATGTGCCTTTGAATGGTGCATATTGAACACAGAAAAAGTATGGAATTAAAATTCGTTATTAAAAATGAAATCCCTTTGCAATACATGAGTTTTGGTCCGAAACCCTCATACTTCTTATGAGATTGTCCAATTTGTACACGGAGTGCGTCTAGTTTTTCCCGTAACCCTCTCAACTATTTAGAAGTTTCTATGTGGGTGAAATTATGATATCATCACAAGTTACAACCTTTTTAGAGTTCAATTGTACTGCTTTTCAAACTGAGGGTCATTTAGCTCAAAATAACTCACTAAACGCATGAAAAATATCAAATGAAGTCAGAAAGGGTTGAAAATTGATGATGCGCCTTTGAATGGTGCATATTGAACACACAAAAAGTATGGAGTTAAATAAGTTATTAAAAATGAAATCCCTTTTGTCATAGATGAGTTTTGGTCCGAAACCCTCAAACTTCTTATGAGATTGTCCAATTTGGTCACGAAGTGCATCCAGTTTTTGCCGTAACCCTCTCAACTCTTTAGAAGTTGCTACGTGGGTGAAATTATGATGTCATGCCAACTTACAACCTTTTTAGAGTTCATTTGTAATGCTTTTCAAACTCAGGATCATTTAGCTGAAAATAAATCATTAAATGCATAAAAAATATCAAATGTCAGAAAGGGTTGAAAATTGATGATGTGCCTTTGAATGGTGCATATTGAACACACACAAAGTATGGAGTTAAATAAGTTATTAAAAATGAAATCCCTTTTGTAATAGATGAGTTTTGGTCCGAAACCCTCATACTTCTTATGAGATTGTCCCATTTGTACACGAAGTGTATCCAGTTTTTTCCGTAACCCTCTCAACTCTTTAGAAGTTGCTATGTGGGTGAAATTATGATGTCATGCCAAGTTACAACCTTTTTAGAGTTCATTTGTACTGCTTTTCAAACTAAGGGTCATTTAGCTCAAACTAAATCATTAAATGCATGAAAAATATCAAATGAAGTCCGACAGGGTTGAAAATTGATGATGTGCCTTTGAATGGTGCATATTGAACACACAAAGAGTATCGAATTAAAATTCGTTATTAAAAATGAAATCCCTTTTGTAATAGATGAGTTTTGGTCCGAAACCCTCATACTTCTTATGAGATTGTCCAATTTGTACACGAAGTGTATCCAGTTTTTTCCGCAACCCTCTCAACTCTTTAGAAGTTGCTATGTGGGTGAAATTATGATGTCATGCCAAGTTACAACCTTTTTAGAGTTCATTTGTACTGCTTTTCAAACTAAGGGTCATTTAGCTCAAACTAAATCATTAAATGCATGAAAAATATCAAATGAAGTCAGACAGTGTTGAAAATTGATGATGTGCCTTTGAATGGTGCATATTGGACACACAAAAATTATGGAATTAAAATTTGTAGTTAAAAATGAAATCCCTTTTGTAATAGATGAGTTTTGGTACGAAACCCTCATACTTCTTATGAGATTGTCCAATTTGTACACGAAGTGCATCCAATTTTTGTCGTAACCCTCTCAACTCTTTGTAAGTTGCTATCTGGGTGAAATTATGATGTCATGCCAAGGTACAACCTTTTTAAAGTTCATTTGTAATGCTTGTCAAACTCAGGGTCATTTAGCTCAAACTAAATCATTAAATGCATGAAAAATATCAAATGAAGTCAGAAAGGGTTGAAAATTGATGATGTGCCTTTGAATGGTGCATATTGAACACACAAAAAATATGGAGTTAAAATAAGTTATTAAAAATGAAATCCCTTTTTAATAGATGAGTTTTGGTCCGAAACCCTCATACTTCTTATGAGATTGTCCAATTTGTACACGAGTGCATCCAGTTTTTGCCGTAACCCTCTCAACTCTTTATAAGTTGCTATGTGGGTGAAATTATGATGTCATGCCAAGGTACAACCTTTTTAAAGTTCATTTGTAACGCTTGTCAAACTCAGGGTCATTTAGCTCAAACTAAATCATTAAATGCATGAAAAATATCAAATGAAGTCAGAAAGGGTTGAAAATTGATGATGTGCCTTTGAATGGTGCATATTGAACACAAAGAAAGTATGGAGTAAAAATAGGTTATTAAAAATGAAATCCCTTTGTAATAGATGTGTTTTGGTCCGAAACCCTCATACTTCTTATGAGATTGTCCAATTTGTACACGAAGTGCATCCAGTTTTTGCCGTAACCCTCTCAACTCTTTATAAGTTGCTATGTGGGTGAAATTATGATGTCATGCCAAGTTACAAAGTTTTTAGAGTTCATTTGTAATACTTTTCAAACTCAGGGTCATTGAGCTCAAAATAAATCATTAAATGCATGAAAAATATCAAATGAAGTCAGAAAGGGTTGAAAATTGATGATGTGCCTTTGAATGGTGCATATTGAACAAACAAAAAGTATGGAGTTAAATAAGTTATTAAAAATGAAATCCCTTTTGTAATAGACGAGTTTTGTTCCGAAACCCTCATACTTCTTATGAGATTGTCCAATTTGTACACGAAGTGCATCCAGTTTTTTTCGTAACCCTCTCAACTCTTTAGAAGTTGCTATGTGGGTGAAATTCTGATGTCATGCCAAGTTACAACCTTTTTAGAGTTCATTTGTACTGCTTTTCAAACTAAGGGTCATTTAGCTCAAACTAAATCATTAAATGCATGAAAAATATCAAATGAAGTTAGAAAGGGTTGAAAATTGATGATGTGCCTTTGAATGGTGCATATTGAACACACAAAAAGTATGGAGTTAAAATTTGTTATTAAAAATGAAATCCCTTTGCAATACATGAGTTTTGGTCCGAAACCCTCATACTTCTTATGAGATTGTCCAATTTGTACACGGAGTGCGTCTAGTTTTTCCCGTAACCCTCTCAACTCTTTAGAAGTTTCTATGTGGGTGAAGTTATGATGTTATGACAAGTTACAACATTTTTAGAGTTCAATTGTACTGCTTTTCAAACTGAGGGTCATTTAGCTCAAAATAACTCACTAAACGCATGAAAAATATCAAATGAAGTCAGAAAGGGTAGAAAATTGATGATGCGCCTTTGAATGGTGCATATTGAACACACACAAAGTATGGAGTTAAATAAGTTATTAAAAATGAAACCCCTTTTGTAATAGATGAGTTTTGGTCCGAAACCCTCATACTTCTTATGAGATTGTCCAATTTGTACACAAAGTGTATCCAGTTTTTTCCGTAACCCTCTCAACTCTTTCGAAGTTGCTATGTGGGTGAAATTATGATGTCATGCCAAGTTACAACCTTTTTAGAGTTCATTTGTACTGCTTTTCAAACTAAGGGTTATTTAGCTCAAACTAAATCATTAAATGCATGAAAAATATCAAATGAAGTCTGACAGGGTTGAAAATTGATGATGTGCCTTTGAATGGTGCATATTGAACACACAAAATGTATGGAATTAAAATTCGTTATTAAAAATGAAATCTCTTTTGTAATAGATGAGTTTTGGTCCGAAACCTTCATACTTCTTATGAGATTGTCCAATTTGTACACGAATTGTATCCAGTTTTTTCCGTAACCCTGTCAACTCTTTAGAAGTTGCTATGTGGGTGAAATTATGATGTCATGCCAAGTTACAACCTTTTTAGAGTTCATTTGTACTGCTTTTCAAACTAAGGGTGATTTAGCTCAAACTAAATCATTAAATGCATGAAAAATATCAAATCAAGTCAGACAGGGTTGAAAATTGATGATGTGCCTTTGAATGGTGCATATTGAACACACAAAAAGTATGGAATTAAAATTCGTTATTAAAAATGAAATCCCTTTTGTAATAGATAAGTTTTGGTCCGAAACCCTCATACTTCTTATGAGATTGTCCAATTTGTACACGAAGTGCATCCAATTTTTGCCGTAACCCTCTCAACTCTTTATAAGTTGCTATGTGGGTGAAATTATGATGTCGTGCCAAGTTACAACCTTTTTAGAGTTCATTTGTACTGCTTCTCAAACTCAGGTTCATTTAGCTCAAAGTAAATCATTAAATGCATGAAAAATATCAAATGAAGTCAGAAAGGGTTGAAAATTGATGATGTGACTTTGGATGGTGCATATTGAACACACCAAAAGTATGGAGTTAAAATAAGTTATTAAAAATGAAATCCCTTTTTAATAGATGAGTTTTGGTCCGAAACCCTCATACTTCTTATGAGATTGTCCAATTTGTAGACGAAGTGCGTCCAGTTTTTGCCGTAACCCTCTCAAGTCTTTATAAGTTGCTATGTGGGTGAAATTATGATGTCATGCCAAGTTACAAAGTTTTTAGAGTTCATTTGTAATGCTTTTCAAACTCAGGGTCATTGAGCTCAAAATAAATCATTAAATGCATGAAAAATATGAAATGAAGTCAGAAAGGGTTGAAAATTGATGATGTGCCTTTGAATGGTGCATATTGAACACACAAAAAGTATGGAGTTAAATAAGTTATTAAAAATGAAATCCCTTTTGTAATAGATGAGTTTTGGTTCGAAACCCTCATACTTCTTATGAGATTGTCCAATTTGTCCACGAAGTGCATCCAGTTTTTTCCGTAACCCTCTCAACTCTTTAGAGGTTGCTATGTGGGTGAAATTATGATGTCATGCCAAGTTACAACCTTTTTAGAGTTCATTTGTACTGCTTTTCAAACTAAGGGTCATTTATCTCAAACTAAATCATTAAACGCATGAAAAATATCAAATGAAGTCACAAAGGGTTGAAAATTGATGATGTGCCTTTGCATGGTGCATATTGAACACACAAAAAGTATGGAGTTAAAATTAGTTATTTAAAATGAAATCCCTTTGCAATAGATGAGTTTTGGTCCGAAACCCTCATACTTCTTATGAGATTGTCCAATTTGTACACGAAGTGCTTCAGTTTTTGCCATAACCCTCTCAACTCTTTAGATGTTTCTATGTGGGTGAAATTATGATGTCATTACAAGTTACAACCTTTTTAGAGTTCATTTGTACTGATTTTCAAACTCAGGGTCATTTAGCTCAAAATAAATGACTGAACGCATGAAAAATATCAAATGAAGTTAGAAAGGGTTGAAAATTGATGATGCACCTTTGAATGGTGCATATCAAACACACAAAAAAGTATGGAGTTTAATAAGTTATTAAAAATGAAATTCCTTTTGTCATAGATGAGTTTTGGTCCGAAACCCTCATACTTCTTATGAGATTGTCCAATTTATACACGGAGTGCATCCAGTTTTTGCCGTAACCCTCTCACCTGTGTAGAAGTTGCTACGTGGGTGAAATTCTGATGTCATGCCTAGTTACAACCTTTTTAGAGTTCATTTGTAATGCTTTTCAAACTCAGGATCATTTAGCTCAAAATAAATCATTAAATGATAACAAAATATCAAATGAAGTCAAAAAGTGTTGAAAATTGATGATGTGCCTTTGAATGGTGCATATTGAACACACAAAAAGTATGGAGTTAAATAAGTTATTAAAACTGAAATCCCTTTTGTAATAGATGAGTTTTGGTCCGAAACCCTCATACTTCTTATGAGATTGTCCAATTTGTACACGAAGTGCATCCAGTTTTTGCCGTAACCCTCTCAACTCTTTATAAGTTGCTATGTGGGTGAATATATGATGTCATGCCAAGGTACAACCTTTTTAAAGTTCATTTGTAATGCTTGTCAAACTCAGGGTCATTTAGGTAAAACTAAATCATTAAATGCATGAAAAATATCAAATGAAGTCAGAAAGGGTTGAAAATTGATGATGTGCCTTTGAATGGTGCATATTGAACACACAAAAATTATGGAGTTAAAATAGGTTATTAAAAATGAAATTCCTTTGTAATAGATGAGTTTTGGTCCGAAACCCTCATACTTCTTATGAGATTGTCCAATTTATACAAGAAGTGCATCCAGTTTTTGCCGTAACCCTCTCAACTCTTTAGTAGTTGCTATGTGGGTGAAATTATGATGTCATGCCAAGTTACAACCTTCTTAGAGTTCATTTGTACTGCTTTTCAAACTCAGGCTCATTTAGCTCAAAGTAAATCATTAAATGCATGAAAAATATCAAATGAAGTTAGAAAGGGTTGAAAATTGATGATGTGCCTTTGAATGGTGCATATTGAACACACAAAAAGTATGTAGTTAAAATAAGTTATTAAAAATGAAATCCCTTTTGTAATAGATGAGTTTTGGTCCGAAACCCTCATACTTATTATGAGATTGTCCAATTTGTACACGAAGTGCATCCAGTTTTTGTCGTAACCTCTCCACTCTTTATAAGTTGCTTTGTGGGTGAAATTATGATGTCATGCCAAGTTACAACCTTTTTAGAGTTCATTTGTACTGCTTTTCAAACTAAGGGTCATTTAGCTCAAAGTAAATCATTAAATGCATGAAAAATATCAAATGAAGTTAGAAAGGGTTGAAAATTAATGATGTGCCTTTGAATGGTGCATATTGAACACACAAAAAGTATGGAGTTTAATAAGTTATTAAAAATAAAATTCCTTTTTTCATAGATGACTTTTGGTCCGAAACGCTCATACTTATTATGAGATTGTCCAATTTGTACACGAAGTGCATCCAGTTTTTGTCGTAACCCTGTCAACTCTATAGAAGTTGCTACATGGGTGAAATTATGATGTCATGCCAAGTTACAACCTTTTTAGAGTTCATTTGTAATGCTTTTCAAACTCAGGATCATTTAGCTCAAAATAAATCATTAAATGCATAAAAAATATCAAATGAAGTCAAAACGGGTTGAAAATTGATGATGTGCCTTTGAATGGTGCATATTGAACACACAAAACATATGGAGTTCAATAAGTTATTAAAAACGAAATCCCTTTTGTAATAGATGAGTTTTTGTCCGAAACCCTCATACTTCTTATGAGATTGTGCAATTTGTACACGAAGTGCATCCAGTTTTTGTCATAACCTCTCCACTCCTTATAAGTTGCTTTGTGGGTGAAATTATGATGTCATGCCAAGTTACAACCTTTTTAGAGTTCATTTGTACTGCTTTTCAAACTCAGGGTCATTTAGCTCAAAGTAAATCATTAAATGCATGAAAAATATCAAATGAAGTTAGAAAGGGTTGAAAATTGATGATGTGCCTTTGAATGGTGCATATTGAACACACAAAAAGTATGGAGTTTAATAAGTTATTAAAAATAAAATTCCTTTTTTCATAGATGACTTTTGGTCCGAAACGCTCATACTTATTATGAGATTGTCCAATTTGTACACGAAGTGCATCCAGTTTTTGTCGTAACCCTGTGAACTCTATAGAAGTTGCTACATGGGTGAAATTATGATGTCATGCCAAGTTACAACCTTCTTAGAGTTCATTTGTACTGCTTTTCAAACTCAGGGTCATTTAGCTCAAAGTAAATCATTAAATGCATGAAAAATATCAAATGAAGTTAGAAAGGGTTGAAAATTGATGATGTGCCTTTGAATGGTGCATATTGAACACACAAAAAGTATGTAGTTAAAATAAGTTATTAAAAATGAAATCCCTTTTGTAATAGATGAGTTTTGGTCCGAAACCCTCATACTTATTATGAGATTGTCCAATTTGTACACGAAGTGCATCCAGTTTTTGTCGTAACCTCTCCACTCTTTATAAGTTGCTTTGTGGGTGAAATTATGATGTCATGCCAAGTTACAACCTTTTTAGAGTTCATTTGTGCTGCTTTTCAAACTAAGGGTCATTTAGCTCAAACTAAATCATTAAATGCATGAAAAATATCAAATGAAGTCAGAAAGGGTTTAAAATTGATGATGTGCCTTTGAATGGTGCATATTGAACACACAAAAAGTATGGAGTTAAAATTAGTTATTTAAAATGAAATCCCTTTGCAATAGATGAGTTTTGGTCCGAAACCCTCATACTTCTTATGAGATTGTCCAATTTGTACACGAAGTGCTTCAGTTTTTGCCATAACCCTCTCAACTCTTTAGAAGTTTCTATGTGGGTGAAATTATGATGTCATTACAAGTTACAACCTTTTTAGAGTTCATTTGTACTGCTTTTCAAACTCAGG
Organism: Hordeum marinum; assembly: GCA_022496015.1. Taxonomy (NCBI): domain Eukaryota; kingdom Viridiplantae; phylum Streptophyta; class Magnoliopsida; order Poales; family Poaceae; genus Hordeum; species Hordeum marinum. Next base: position 217,704 of record JAAAWK010000037.1, on the reverse strand, counting down.
GTCATTTAGCTCAAAATAAATCACTGAACGCATGAAAAATATCAAATGAAGTCTGACAGGGTTGAAAATTGATGATGTGCCTTTGAATGGTGCATATTGAACACACAAAATGTATGGAATTAAAATTCGTTATTAAAAATGAAATCTCTTTTGTAATAGATGAGTTTTGGTCCGAAACCTTCATACTTCTTATGAGATTGTCCAATTTGTACACGAATTGTATCCAGTTTTTTCCGTAACCCTGTCAACTCTTTAGAAGTTGCTATGTGGGTGAAATTATGATGTCATGCCAAGTTACAACCTTTTTAGAGTTCATTTGTACTGCTTTTCAAACTAAGGGTGATTTAGCTCAAACTAAATCATTAAATGCATGAAAAATATCAAATCAAGTCAGACAGGGTTGAAAATTGATGATGTGCCTTTGAATGGTGCATATTGAACACACAAAAAGTATGGAATTAAAATTCGTTATTAAAAATGAAATCCCTTTTGTAATAGATAAGTTTTGGTCCGAAACCCTCATACTTCTTATGAGATTGTCCAATTTGTACACGAAGTGCATCCAATTTTTGCCGTAACCCTCTCAACTCTTTATAAGTTGCTATGTGGGTGAAAATATGATGTCGTGCCAAGTTACAACCTTTTTAGAGTTCATTTGTACTGCTTCTCAAACTCAGGTTCATTTAGCTCAAAGTAAATCATTAAATGCATGAAAAATATCAAATGAAGTCAGAAAGGGTTGAAAATTGATGATGTGACTTTGGATGGTGCATATTGAACACACAAAAAGTATGGAGTTAAAATAAGTTATTAAAAATGAAATCCCTTTTTAATAGATGAGTTTTGGTCCGAAACCCTCATACTTCTTATGAGATTGTCCAATTTGTAGACGAAGTGCGTCCAGTTTTTGCCGTAACCCTCTCAAGTCTTTATAAGTTGCTATGTGGGTGAAATTATGATGTCATGCCAAGTTACAAAGTTTTTAGAGTTCATTTGTAATGCTTTTCAAACTCAGGGTCATTGAGCTCAAAATAAATCATTAAATGCATGAAAAATATGAAATGAAGTCAGAAAGGGTTGAAAATTGATGATGTGCCTTTGAATGGTGCATATTGAACACACAAAAAGTATGGAGTTAAATAAGTTATTAAAAATGAAATCCCTTTTGTAATAGATGAGTTTTGGTTCGAAACCCTCATACTTCTTATGAGATTGTCCAATTTGTCCACGAAGTGCATCCAGTTTTTTCCGTAACCCTCTCAACTCTTTAGAGGTTGCTATGTGGGTGAAATTATGATGTCATGCCAAGTTACAACCTTTTTAGAGTTCATTTGTACTGCTTTTCAAACTAAGGGTCATTTATCTCAAACTAAATCATTAAACGCATGAAAAATATCAAATGAAGTCACAAAGGGTTGAAAATTGATGATGTGCCTTTGCATGGTGCATATTGAACACACAAAAAGTATGGAGTTAAAATTAGTTATTTAAAATGAAATCCCTTTGCAATAGATGAGTTTTGGTCCGAAACCCTCATACTTCTTATGAGATTGTCCAATTTGTACACGAAGTGCTTCAGTTTTTGCCATAACCCTCTCAACTCTTTAGATGTTTCTATGTGGGTGAAATTATGATGTCATTACAAGTTACAACCTTTTTAGAGTTCATTTGTACTGATTTTCAAACTCAGGGTCATTTAGCTCAAAATAAATGACTGAACGCATGAAAAATATCAAATGAAGTTAGAAAGGGTTGAAAATTGATGATGCACCTTTGAATGGTGCATATCAAACACACAAAAAAGTATGGAGTTTAATAAGTTATTAAAAATGAAATTCCTTTTGTCATAGATGAGTTTTGGTCCGAAACCCTCATACTTCTTATGAGATTGTCCAATTTATACACGGAGTGCATCCAGTTTTTGCCGTAACCCTCTCACCTGTGTAGAAGTTGCTACGTGGGTGAAATTCTGATGTCATGCCTAGTTACAACCTTTTTAGAGTTCATTTGTAATGCTTTTCAAACTCAGGATCATTTAGCTCAAAATAAATCATTAAATGATAACAAAATATGAAATGAAGTCAAAAAGTGTTGAAAATTGATGATGTGCCTTTGAATGGTGCATATTGAACACACAAAAAGTATGGAGTTAAATAAGTTATTAAAACTGAAATCCCTTTTGTAATAGATGAGTTTTGGTCCGAAACCCTCATACTTCTTATGAGATTGTCCAATTTGTACACGAAGTGCATCCAGTTTTTGCCGTAACCCTCTCAACTCTTTATAAGTTGCTATGTGGGTGAATATATGATGTCATGCCAAGGTACAACCTTTTTAAAGTTCATTTGTAATGCTTGTCAAACTCAGGGTCATTTAGGTAAAACTAAATCATTAAATGCATGAAAAATATCAAATGAAGTCAGAAAGGGTTGAAAATTGATGATGTGCCTTTGAATGGTGCATATTGAACACACAAAAATTATGGAGTTAAAATAGGTTATTAAAAATGAAATTCCTTTGTAATAGATGAGTTTTGGTCCGAAACCCTCATACTTCTTATGAGATTGTCCAATTTATACAAGAAGTGCATCCAGTTTTTGCCGTAACCCTCTCAACTCTTTAGTAGTTGCTATGTGGGTGAAATTATGATGTCATGCCAAGTTACAACCTTCTTAGAGTTCATTTGTACTGCTTTTCAAACTCAGGCTCATTTAGCTCAAAGTAAATCATTAAATGCATGAAAAATATCAAATGAAGTTAGAAAGGGTTGAAAATTGATGATGTGCCTATGAATGGTGCATATTGAACACACAAAAAGTATGTAGTTAAAATAAGTTATTAAAAATGAAATCCCTTTTGTAATAGATGAGTTTTGGTCCGAAACCCTCATACTTATTATGAGATTGTCCAATTTGTACACGAAGTGCATCCAGTTTTTGTCGTAACCTCTCCACTCTTTATAAGTTGCTTTGTGGGTGAAATTATGATGTCATGCCAAGTTACAACCTTTTTAGAGTTCATTTGTACTGCTTTTCAAACTAAGGGTCATTTAGCTCAAAGTAAATCATTAAATGCATGAAAAATATCAAATGAAGTTAGAAAGGGTTGAAAATTAATGATGTGCCTTTGAATGGTGCATATTGAACACACAAAAAGTATGGAGTTTAATAAGTTATTAAAAATAAAATTCCTTTTTTCATAGATGACTTTTGGTCCGAAACGCTCATACTTATTATGAGATTGTCCAATTTGTACACGAAGTGCATCCAGTTTTTGTCGTAACCCTGTCAACTCTATAGAAGTTGCTACATGGGTGAAATTATGATGTCATGCCAAGTTACAACCTTTTTAGAGTTCATTTGTAATGCTTTTCAAACTCAGGATCATTTAGCTCAAAATAAATCATTAAATGCATAAAAAATATCAAATGAAGTCAAAACGGGTTGAAAATTGATGATGTGCCTTTGAATGGTGCATATTGAACACACAAAACATATGGAGTTCAATAAGTTATTAAAAACGAAATCCCTTTTGTAATAGATGAGTTTTTGTCCGAAACCCTCATACTTCTTATGAGATTGTGCAATTTGTACACGAAGTGCATCCAGTTTTTGTCATAACCTCTCCACTCCTTATAAGTTGCTTTGTGGGTGAAATTATGATGTCATGCCAAGTTACAACCTTTTTAGAGTTCATTTGTACTGCTTTTCAAACTCAGGGTCATTTAGCTCAAAGTAAATCATTAAATGCATGAAAAATATCAAATGAAGTTAGAAAGGGTTGAAAATTGATGATGTGCCTTTGAATGGTGCATATTGAACACACAAAAAGTATGGAGTTTAATAAGTTATTAAAAATAAAATTCCTTTTTTCATAGATGACTTTTGGTCCGAAACGCTCATACTTATTATGAGATTGTCCAATTTGTACACGAAGTGCATCCAGTTTTTGTCGTAACCCTGTGAACTCTATAGAAGTTGCTACATGGGTGAAATTATGATGTCATGCCAAGTTACAACCTTCTTAGAGTTCATTTGTACTGCTTTTCAAACTCAGGGTCATTTAGCTCAAAGTAAATCATTAAATGCATGAAAAATATCAAATGAAGTTAGAAAGGGTTGAAAATTGATGATGTGCCTTTGAATGGTGCATATTGAACACACAAAAAGTATGTAGTTAAAATAAGTTATTAAAAATGAAATCCCTTTTGTAATAGATGAGTTTTGGTCCGAAACCCTCATACTTACTATGAGATTGTCCAATTTGTACACGAAGTGCATCCAGTTTTTGTCGTAACCTCTCCACTCTTTATAAGTTGCTTTGTGGGTGAAATTATGATGTCATGCCAAGTTACAACCTTTTTAGAGTTCATTTGTGCTGCTTTTCAAACTAAGGGTCATTTAGCTCAAACTAAATCATTAAATGCATGAAAAATATCAAATGAAGTCAGAAAGGGTTTAAAATTGATGATGTGCCTTTGAATGGTGCATATTGAACACACAAAAAGTATGGAGTTAAAATTAGTTATTTAAAATGAAATCCCTTTGCAATAGATGAGTTTTGGTCCGAAACCCTCATACTTCTTATGAGATTGTCCAATTTGTACACGAAGTGCTTCAGTTTTTGCCATAACCCTCTCAACTCTTTAGAAGTTTCTATGTGGGTGAAATTATGATGTCATTACAAGTTACAACCTTTTTAGAGTTCATTTGTACTGCTTTTCAAACTCAGGGTCATTTAGCTCAAAATAAATCACTGAACGCATGAAAAATATCAAATGAAGTCAGAAAGGGTTGGAAATTGATGATGCGCCTTTGAATGGTGCATATCAAACACACAAAAAAGTATGGAGTTTAATAAGTTATTAAAAATGAAATTCCTTTTCTCATAGATGAGTTTTGGTCTGAAGCCCTCACATTTCTTATGAGATTGTCCAATTTATACACGGAGTGCATCCAGTTTTTGCCGTAACCCTCTCACCTCTGTAGAAGTTGCTACGTGGGTGATATTATGATGTCATGCCAAGTTACAACCTTTTTAGAATTCATTTGTAATGCTTTTCAAACTCAGGATCATTTAGCTCAAAATAAATCATTAAATGCATAAAAAATATCAAATGAAGTCAAAAAGTGTTGAAAATTGACGATGTGCCTTTGAATGGTGCATATTGAACACACAAAAAGTATGGAGTTAAATAAGTTATTAAAAATGAAATCCCTTTTGTAATAGATGAGTTTTGGTCCGAAACCCTCATACTTCTTATGAGATTGTCCAATTTGTACACGAAGTGCATCCAGTTTTTGCCGTAACCCTCTCAACTCTTTATAAGTTGCTATGTGGGTGAATATATGATGTCATGCCAAGGTACAACCTTTTTAAAGTTCATTTGTAATGCTTGTCAAACTCAGGGTCATTTAGCTCAAACTAAATCATTAAATGCATAAAAAATATCAAATGAAGTCAAAACGGGTTGAAAATTGATGATGTGCCTTTGAATGGTGCATATTGAACACACAATAAATATGGAGTTAAATAAGTTATTAAAAACGAAATCCCTTTTGTAATAGATGAGTTTTGGTCCGAAACCCTCATACTTCTTATGAGATTGTCCAATTTGTACAAGAAGTGCATCCAGTTTTTGCCGTAACCCTCTCAACTCTTTAGTAGTTGCTATGTGGGTGAAATTATCATATCATGCCAAGTTACAACCTTTTTAAAGTTCATTTGTAATGCTTGTCAAACTCAGGGTCATTTAGCTCAAAGTAAATCATTAAATGCATAAAAAATATCAAATGAAGTCAGAAAGGGTTGAAAATTGATGATATGCCTTTGAATGGTGCATATTAAACACACAAAAAGTATGGAGTGGAAATAGGTTATTAGAAATGAAATCCCTTTGTAGTAGATGAGTTTTGGTCCGAAACCCTCATACTTCTTATGAGATTGTCCAATTTGTACACGAAGTGCATCCAGTTTTTGCCGTAACCCTCTCAACTCTTTAGTAGTTGCTATGTGAGTGAAATTATGATTTCATGCCAAGTTACCACCTTTTTAGAGTTCATTTGTACTGCTTTTCAAACTGGGGGTCATTTAGCTCAAAGTAAATCATTAAATGCATGAAAAATATCAAATGAAGTCAAAAAGGGTTGAAAATTGATGATGTGCCTTCGAATGGTGCATATTGAACACACAAAAAGTATGGAGTTAAAATAGGTTATTAAAAATGAAATCCCTTTTTAATAGATGAGTTTTGGTCCGAAACCCTCACACTTCTTATGAGATTGTCCAATTTGTACACGAAGTGCGTCCAGTTTTTGCCGTAACCGTCTCAACTCTTTAGTAGTTGCTATGTGGGTGAAATTATGATGTGATGCCAAGTTATAAACTTTTTAGAGTTCATTTGTAATGCTTTTCAAACTCAGGGTCATTAAGATCAAAATAAATCATTAAATGCATGAAAAATATCAAATGAAGTGGGAAAGGGTTGAAAATTGATGATGTGCCTTCGAATGGTGCATACTGAAGACACCAAAAGTATGTAGTTAAAATAAGTTATTAAAAATGAAATCCCTTTACAATAGATGAGTTTTGGTCCGAAACCCTCATACTTCTTATGAGATTGTCCAATTTGTACACGAAGTGCGTCCAGTTTTTGCCGTAACCCTCTCAACTCTTTAGTAGTTGCTATGTGGGTGAAATTATGATGTCATGCCAAGTTACAAACTTTTTAGAGTTCATTTGTAATGCTTTTCAAGCTCAGGGTCATTAAGCTCAAAAAAAATCATTAAATGCATGAAAAATATCAAATGAAGTGAGAAAGGGTTGAAAATTGATGATGTGTCTGTGAATGGTGCATATTGAACACACAAAAAGTACGTAGTTAAAATAAGTTATTAAAAATGAAATCCCTTTGTAATAGATGAGTTTTGGTCCGAAACCCTCATACTTCTTATGAGATTGTCCAATTTGTACACGAAGTGCACCCAGTTTTTGCCATAACCCTCTCAACTATTTATAAGTTGCTATGTGGGTGAAATTATGATAGCATGCCAAGTTACAACCTTTTTAAAGTTCATTTGTAATGCTTGTCAAACTCAGGGTCATTTAGCTCAAACTAAATCATTAAATGCATAAAAAATATCAAATGAAGTCAAAAGGGTTGAAAATTTATGATGTGCCTTTGAATGGTGCATATTGAACACACAAAAAGTATGGAGTGGAAATAGGTTATTAAAAATGAAATCCCTTTGTAATAGATGAGTTTTGGTCCGAAACCCTCATACTTCTTATGAGATTGTCCAATTTGTACACGAAGTGCATCTAGTTTTTGCCGTAACCCTCTCAACTCTTTAGTAGTTGCTATGTGGGTGAAATTATGATTTCATGCCAAGTTACAACCTTTTTAGAGTTCATTTGTACTGCTTTTCAAACTCAGGGTCATTTAGCTCAAAGTAAATCATTAAATGCATGAAAAATATCAAATGAAGTTAGAAAGGGTTGAAAATTGATTATGTGCCTTTGAATGGTGCATATTGAACACACAAAAAGTATGTAGTTAAAATAAGTTATTAAAAATTAAATCCCTTTTGTAATAGATGAGTTTTGGTCCGAAACCCTCATACTTATTATGAGATTGTCCAATTTGTACACGAAGTGCATCCAGTTTTTGTCGTAACCTCTCCACTCTTTATAAGTTGCTTTGTGGGTAAAATTATGATGTCATGCAAAGGTAGAACCTTTTTAGAGTTCATTTGTAATGCTTTTCAAACTCAGGGTCATTTAGCTTAAAGTAAATCATTAAATGCATGAAAAATGTCAAATGAAGTCAGAAAGGGTTGAAAATTGATGATGTGCCTTTGAATGGTGCATATTGAACACACAAAAAGTATGGAGTTTAATCAGTTATTAAAAATAAAATTCCTTTTTTCATAGATGACTTTTGGTCCGAAACGCTCATACTTCTTATTAGATTGTCCAATTTGTACACGAAGTGCATCCAGTTTTTGCCGTAACCCTGTCAACTCTATAGAAGTTGCTACATGGGTGAAATTATTATGTCATGCCAAGTTACAACCTTTTTAGAGTTCATTTGTAATGCTTTTCAAACTCAGGATCATTTAGCTCAAAATAAATCATTAAATGCATAAAAAATATCAAATGAAGTCAAACGGGTTGAAAATTGATGATGTGCCTTTGAATGGTGCATATTGAACACACAAAAAATATGGAGTTAAATAAGTTATTAAAAACGAAATCCCTTTTGTAATAGATGAGTTTTGGTCCGAAACCCTCATACTTCTTATGAGATTGTCCAATTTGTACAAGAAGTGCACCCAGTTTTTGCCATAACCCTCTCAACTGTTTATAAGTTGCTATGTGGGTGAAATTATGATATCATGCCAAGTTACAACCTTTTTAAAGTTCATTTGTAATGCTTGTCAAACTCAGGGTCATTTAGCTCAAACTAAATCATTAAATGCATGAAAAATATCAAATGAAGTCAGAAAGGGTTGAAAATTGATGATGTGCCTTTGAATGGTGCATATTGAACACACAAAAAGTATGGAGTGGAAATAGGTTATTAAAAATGAAATCCCTTTGTAATAGATGAGTTTTGGTCCGAAACCCTCATACTTCTTATGAGATTGTCCAATTTGTACACGAAGTGCATCCAGTTTTTGCCGTAACCCTCTCAACTCTTTAGTAGTTGCTATGTGGGTGAAATTATGATTTCATGCCAATTTACCACCTTTTTAGAGTTCATTTGTACTGCTTTTCAAACTCAGGGTCATTTAGCTCAAAGTAAATCATTAAATGCATGAAAAATATCAAATGAAGTCAAAAAGGGTTGAAAATTGATGATGTGCCTTCGAATGGTGCATATTGAACACACAAAAAGTATGGAGTTAAAATAGGTTATTAAAAATGAAATCCCTTTTTATTAGATGAGTTTTGGTCCGAAACCCTCACACTTCTTATGAGATTGTCCAATTTGTACACGAAGTGCGTCCAGTTTTTGCCGTAACCCTCTCAACTCTTTAGTAGTTGCTATGTGGGTGAAATTATGATGTGATGCCAAGTTATAAACTTTTTAGAGTTCATTTGTAATGCTTTCCAAACTCAGGGTCATTAAGCTCAAAAAAAAATCATTAAATGCATGAAAAATATCAAATGAAGTGTGAAAGGGTTGAAAATTGATGTGTGCCTTCGAATGGTGCATACTGAAGACACCAAAAGTATGTAGTTAAAATAAGTTATTAAAAATGAAATCCCTTTACAATAGATGAGTTTTGGTCCGAAACCCTCATACTTCTTATGAGATTGTCCAATTTGTACACGAAGTGCGTCTAGTTTTTGCCGTAACCCTCTCAACTCTTTAGTAGTTGCTATGTGGGTGAAATTATGATGTCATGCCAAGTTACAAACTTTTTAGAGTTCATTTGTAACGCTTTTCAAGCTCAGGGTCATTGAGCTCAAAATAAATCATTAAATGCATGAAAAATATCAAATGAAGTGAGAAAGGGTTGAAAATTGATGATGTGTCTGTGAATGGTGCATATTGAACACACAAAAAGTACGTAGTTAAAATAAGTTATTAAAAATGAAATCCCTTTGTAATAGATGAGTTTTTGTCCGAAACCCTCATACTTCTTATGAGATTGTCCAATTTGTACACGAAGTGCACCCAGTTTTTGCCATAACCCTCTCAACTGTTTATAAGTTGCTATGTGGGTGAAATTATGATATCATGCCAAGTTACAACCTTTTTAAAGTTCATTTGTAATGCTTTTCAAACTCAGGGTCATTTAGCTCAAACTAAATCATTAAATGCATGAAAAATATCAAATGAAGTCAGAAAGGGTTGAAAATTGATGATGTGCCTTTGAATGGTGCATATTGAACACACAAAAAGTATGGAGTGGAAATAGGTTATTAAAAATGAAATCCCTTTGTAATAGATGAGTTCTGGTCCGAAACCCTCATACTTCTTATGAGATTGTCCAATTTGTACACGAAGTGCATCCAGTTTTTGCCGTAACCCTCTCAACTCTTTAGTAGTTGCTATGTGGGTGAAATTATGATTTCATGCCAAGTTACCACCTTTTTAGAGTTCATTTGTACTGCTTTTCAAACTCAGGGTCATTTAGCTCAAACTAAATCATTAAATGCATGAAAAATATCAAATGAAGTCAAAAAGGGTTGAAAATTGATGATGTGCCTTAGAATGGTGCATATTGAACACACAAAAAGTATGGAGTTAAAATAGGTTATTAAAAATGATATCCCTTTTTAATAGATGAGTTTTGGTCCGAAACCCTCACACTTCTTATGAGATTGTCCAATTTGTACACGAAGTGCGTCCAGTTTTTGCCCTAACCCTTTCAACTCTTTAGTAGTTGCTATGTGGGTGAAATTATGATGTGATGCCAAGTTATAAACTTTTTAGAGTTCATTTGTAATGCTTTTCAAACTCAGGGTCATTTAGCTTAAAGTAAATCATTAAATGCATGAAAAATGTCAAATGAAGTCAGAAAGGGTTGAAAATTGATGATGTGCCTTTGAATGGTGCATATTGAACACACAAAAAGTATGGAGTTTAATCAGTTATTAAAAATAAAATTCCTTTTTTCATAGATGACTTTTGGTCCGAAACGCTCATACTTCTTATTAGATTGTCCAATTTGTACACGAAGTGCATCCAGTTTTTGCCGTAACCCTGTCAACTCTATAGAAGTTGCTACATGGGTGAAATTATTATGTCATGCCAAGTTACAACCTTTTTAGAGTTCATTTGTAATGCTTTTCAAACTCAGGATCATTTAGCTCAAAATAAATCATTAAATGCATAAAAAATATCAAATGAAGTCAAAACGGGTTGAAAATTGATGATGTGCCTTTGAATGGTGCATATTGAACACACAAAAAATATGGAGTTAAATAAGTTATTAAAAACGAAATCCCTTTTGTAATAGATGAGTTTTGGTCCGAAACCCTCATACTTCTTATGAGATTGTCCAATTTGTACAAGAAGTGCACCCAGTTTTTGCCATAACCCTCTCAACTGTTTATAAGTTGCTATGTGGGTGAAATTATGATATCATGCCAAGTTACAACCTTTTTAAAGTTCATTTGTAATGCTTGTCAAACTCAGGGTCATTTAGCTCAAACTAAATCATTAAATGCATGAAAAATATCAAATGAAGTCAGAAAGGGTTGAAAATTGATGATGTGCCTTTGAATGGTGCATATTGAACACACAAAAAGTATGGAGTGGAAATAGGTTATTAAAAATGAAATCCCTTTGTAATAGATGAGTTTTGGTCCGAAACCCTCATACTTCTTATGAGATTGTCCAATTTGTACACGAAGTGCATCCAGTTTTTGCCGTAACCCTCTCAACTCTTTAGTAGTTGCTATGTGGGTGAAATTATGATTTCATGCCAATTTACCACCTTTTTAGAGTTCATTTGTACTGCTTTTCAAACTCAGGGTCATTTAGCTCAAAGTAAATCATTAAATGCATGAAAAATATCAAATGAAGTCAAAAAGGGTTGAAAATTGATGATGTGCCTTCGAATGGTGCATATTGAACACACAAAAAGTATGGAGTTAAAATAGGTTATTAAAAATGAAATCCCTTTTTATTAGATGAGTTTTGGTCCGAAACCCTCACACTTCTTATGAGATTGTCCAATTTGTACACGAAGTGCGTCCAGTTTTTGCCGTAACCCTCTCAACTCTTTAGTAGTTGCTATGTGGGTGAAATTATGATGTGATGCCAAGTTATAAACTTTTTAGAGTTCATTTGTAATGCTTTCCAAACTCAGGGTCATTAAGCTCAAAAAAAATCATTAAATGCATGAAAAATATCAAATGAAGTGTGAAAGGGTTGAAAATTGATGTGTGCCTTCGAATGGTGCATACTGAAGACACCAAAAGTATGTAGTTAAAATAAGTTATTAAAAATGAAATCCCTTTACAATAGATGAGTTTTGGTCCGAAACCCTCATACTTCTTATGAGATTGTCCAATTTGTACACGAAGTGCGTCTAGTTTTTGCCGTAACCCTCTCAACTCTTTAGTAGTTGCTATGTGGGTGAAATTATGATGTCATGCCAAGTTACAAACTTTTTAGAGTTCATTTGTAACGCTTTTCAAGCTCAGGGTCATTGAGCTCAAAATAAATCATTAAATGCATGAAAAATATCAAATGAAGTGAGAAAGGGTTGAAAATTGATGATGTGTCTGTGAATGGTGCATATTGAACACACAAAAAGTACGTAGTTAAAATAAGTTATTAAAAATGAAATCCCTTTGTAATAGATGAGTTTTGGTCCGAAACCCTCATACTTCTTATGAGATTGTCCAATTTGTACACGAAGTGCACCCAGTTTTTGCCATAACCCTCTCAACTGTTTATAAGTTGCTATGTGGGTGAAATTATGATATCATGCCAAGTTACAACCTTTTTAAAGTTCATTTGTAATGCTTTTCAAACTCAGGGTCATTTAGCTCAAACTAAATCATTAAATGCATGAAAAATATCAAATGAAGTCAGAAAGGGTTGAAAATTGATGATGTGCCTTTGAATGGTGCATATTGAACACACAAAAAGTATGGAGTGGAAATAGGTTATTAAAAATGAAATCCCTTTGTAATAGATGAGTTCTGGTCCGAAACCCTCATACTTCTTATGAGATTGTCCAATTTGTACACGAAGTGCATCCAGTTTTTCCCGTAACCCTCTCAACTCTTTAGTAGTTGCTATGTGGGTGAAATTATGATTTCATGCCAAGTTACCACCTTTTTAGAGTTCATTTGTACTGCTTTTCAAACTCAGGGTCATTTAGCTCAAACTAAATCATTAAATGCATGAAAAATATCAAATGAAGTCAAAAAGGGTTGAAAATTGATGATGTGCCTTAGAATGGTGCATATTGAACACACAAAAAGTATGGAGTTAAAATAGGTTATTAAAAATGATATCCCTTTTTAATAGATGAGTTTTGGTCCGAAACCCTCACACTTCTTATGAGATTGTCCAATTTGTACACGAAGTGCGTCCAGTTTTTGCCGTAACCGTCTCAACTCTTTAGTAGTTGCTATGTGGGTGAAATTATGATGTGATGCCAAGTTATAAACTTTTTAGAGTTCATTTGTAATGCTTTTCAAACTCAGGGTCATTAAGCTCAAAATAAATCATTAAATGCATGAAAAATATCAAATGACGTGGGAAAGGGTTGAAAATTGATGATGTGCCTTCGAATGGTGCATACTAAAGACACCAAAAGTATGTAGTTAAAATAAGTTATTAAAAATGAAATCCCTTTACAATAGATGAGTTTTGGTCCGAAACCCTCATACTTCTTATGAGATTGTCCAATTTGTACACGAAGTGTGTCCAGTTTTTGCCGTAACCCTCTCAACTCTTTAGTAGTTGCTATGTGGGTGAAATTATGATGTCATGCCAAGTTACAAACTTTTTAGAGTTCATTTGTAAAGCTATTCAAGCTCAGGGTCATTGAGCTCAAAATAAATCATTAAATGCATGAAAAATATCAAATGAAGTGAGAAAGGGTTGAAAATTGATGATGTGTCTGTGAATGGTGCATATTGAACACACAAAAAGTACGTAGTTAAAATAAGTTATTAAAAATGAAATCCCTTTGTAATAGATGATTTTTGGTCCGAAACCCTCATACTTCTTATGAGATTGTCCAATTTGTACATGAAGTGCATCCAGTTTTTGCCGTAACCCTCTCAACTCTTTAGTAGTTGCTATGTGGGTGAAATTATGATGTCATGCCAAGTTACAACCTTTTTAGAGTTCATTTGTACTGCTTTTCAAACTCAGGGTCATTTAGCTCAAACTAAATCATTAAATGCATGAAAAATATCAAATGAAGTCAAAAAGGGTTCAAAATTGATGATGTGCCTTTGAATGGTGCATATTGAACACACAAAAAGTATGGAGTTAAAATAGGTTATTAAAAATGATATCCCTTTTTAATAGATGAGTTTTGGTCCGAAACCCTCACACTTCTTATAAGATTGTCCAATTTGTACACGAAGTGCGTCCAGTTTTTGCCCTAACCCTTTCAACTCTTTAGTAGTTGCTATGTGGGTGAAATTATGATGTGATGCCAAGTTATAAACTTTTTAGAGTTCATTTGTAATGCTTTCCAAACTCAGGGTCATTAAGCTCAAAAAAAATCATTAAATGCATGAAAAATATCAAATGAAGTGTGAAAGGGTTGAAAATTGATGTGTGCCTTCGAATGGTGCATACTGAAGACACCAAAAGTATGTAGTTAAAATAAGTTATTAAAAATGAAATCCCTTTACAATAGATGAGTTTTGGTCCGAAACCCTCATACTTCTTATGAGATTGTCCAATTTGTACACGAAGTGCGTCTAGTTTTTGCCGTAACCCTCTCAACTCTTTAGTAGTTGCTATGTGGGTGAAATTATGATGTCATGCCAAGTTACAAACTTTTTAGAGTTCATTTGTAACGCTTTTCAAGCTCAGGGTCATTGAGCTCAAAATAAATCATTAAATGCATGAAAAATATCAAATGAAGTGAGAAAGGGTTGAAAATTGATGATGTGTCTGTGAATGGTGCATATTGAACACACAAAAAGTACGTAGTTAAAATAAGTTATTAAAAATGAAATCCCTTTGTAATAGATGAGTTTTGGTCCGAAACCCTCATACTTCTTATGAGATTGTCCAATTTGTACACGAAGTGCACCCAGTTTTTGCCATAACCCTCTCAACTGTTTATAAGTTGCTATGTGGGTGAAATTATGATATCATGCCAAGTTACAACCTTTTTAAAGTTCATTTGTAATGCTTTTCAAACTCAGGGTCATTTAGCTCAAACTAAATCATTAAATGCATGAAAAATATCAAATGAAGTCAGAAAGGGTTGAAAATTGATGATGTGCCTTTGAATGGTGCATATTGAACACACAAAAAGTATGGAGTGGAAATAGGTTATTAAAAATGAAATCCCTTTGTAATAGATGAGTTCTGGTCCGAAACCCTCATACTTCTTATGAGATTGTCCAATTTGTACACGAAGTGCATCCAGTTTTTCCCGTAACCCTCTCAACTCTTTAGTAGTTGCTATGTGGGTGAAATTATGATTTCATGCCAAGTTACCACCTTTTTAGAGTTCATTTGTACTGCTTTTCAAACTCAGGGTCATTTAGCTCAAACTAAATCATTAAATGCATGAAAAATATCAAATGAAGTCAAAAAGGGTTGAAAATTGATGATGTGCCTTAGAATGGTGCATATTGAACACACAAAAAGTATGGAGTTAAAATAGGTTATTAAAAATGATATCCCTTTTTAATAGATGAGTTTTGGTCCGAAACCCTCACACTTCTTATGAGATTGTCCAATTTGTACACGAAGTGCGTCCAGTTTTTGCCGTAACCGTCTCAACTCTTTAGTAGTTGCTATGTGGGTGAAATTATGATGTGATGCCAAGTTATAAACTTTTTAGAGTTCATTTGTAATGCTTTTCAAACTCAGGGTCATTAAGCTCAAAATAAATCATTAAATGCATGAAAAATATCAAATGACGTGGGAAAGGGTTGAAAATTGATGATGTGCCTTCGAATGGTGCATACTAAAGACACCAAAAGTATGTAGTTAAAATAAGTTATTAAAAATGAAATCCCTTTACAATAGATGAGTTTTGGTCCGAAACCCTCATACTTCTTATGAGATTGTCCAATTTGTACACGAAGTGTGTCCAGTTTTTGCCGTAACCCTCTCAACTCTTTAGTAGTTGCTATGTGGGTGAAATTATGATGTCATGCCAAGTTACAAACTTTTTAGAGTTCATTTGTAAAGCTATTCAAGCTCAGGGTCATTGAGCTCAAAATAAATCATTAAATGCATGAAAAATATCAAATGAAGTGAGAAAGGGTTGAAAATTGATGATGTGTCTGTGAATGGTGCATATTGAACACACAAAAAGTACGTAGTTAAAATAAGTTATTAAAAATGAAATCCCTTTGTAATAGATGATTTTTGGTCCGAAACCCTCATACTTCTTATGAGATTGTCCAATTTGTACATGAAGTGCATCCAGTTTTTGCCGTAACCCTCTCAACTCTTTAGTAGTTGCTATGTGGGTGAAATTATGATGTCATGCCAAGTTACAACCTTTTTAGAGTTCATTTGTACTGCTTTTCAAACTCAGGGTCATTTAGCTCAAACTAAATCATTAAATGCATGAAAAATATCAAATGAAGTCAAAAAGGGTTCAAAATTGATGATGTGCCTTTGAATGGTGCATATTGAACACACAAAAAGTATGGAGTTAAAATAGGTTATTAAAAATGATATCCCTTTTTAATAGATGAGTTTTGGTCCGAAACCCTCACACTTCTTATAAGATTGTCCAATTTGTACACGAAGTGCGTCCAGTTTTTGCCCTAACCCTTTCAACTCTTTAGTAGTTGCTATGTGGGTGAAATTATGATGTGATGCCAAGTTATAAACTTTTTAGAGTTCATTTGTAATGCTTTTCAAACTCAGGGTCATTTAGCTTAAAGTAAATCATTAAATGCATGAAAAATGTCAAATGAAGTCAGAAAGGGTTGAAAATTGATGATGTGCCTTTGAATGGTGCATATTGAACACACAAAAAGTATGGAGTTTAATCAGTTATTAAAAATAAAATTCCTTTTTTCATAGATGACTTTTGGTCCGAAACGCTCATACTTCTTATTAGATTGTCCAATTTGTACACGAATTGCATCCAGTTTTTGCCGTAACCCTGTCAACTCTATAGAAGTTGCTACATGGGTGAAATTATTATGTCATGCCAAGTTACAAGCTTTTTAGAGTTTATTTGTAATGCTTTTCAAACTCAGGATCATTTAGCTCAAAATAAATCATTAAATGCATAAAAAATATCAAATGAAGTCAAAACGGGTTGAAAATTGATGATGTGCCTTTGAATGGTGCATATTGAACACACAAAAAATATGGAGTTAAATAAGTTATTAAAAACGAAATCCCTTTTGTAATAGATGAGTTTTGGTCCGAAACCCTCATACTTCTTATGAGATTGTCCAATTTGTACAAGAAGTGCACCCAGTTTTTGCCATAACCCTCTCAACTGTTTATAAGTTGCTATGTGGGTGAAATTATGATATCATGCCAAGTTACAACCTTTTTAAAGTTCATTTGTAATGCTTGTCAAACTCAGGGTCATTTAGCTCAAAGTAAATCATTAAATGCATAAAAAATATCAAATGAAGTCAGAAAGGGTTGAAAATTGATGATATGCCTTTGAATGGTGCATATTAAACACACAAAAAGTATGGAGTGGAAATAGGTTATTAGAAATGAAATCCCTTTGTAATAGATGAGTTTTGGTCCGAAACCCTCATACTTCTTATGAGATTGTCCAATTTGTACACGAAGTGCATCCAGTTTTTGCCGTAACCCTCTCAACTCTTTAGTAGTTGCTATGTGGGTGAAATTATGATTTCATGCCAAGTTACCACCTTTTTAGAGTTCATTTGTACTGCTTTTCAAACTCGGGGTCATTTAGCTCAAAGTAAATCATTAAATGCATGAAAAATATCAAATGAAGTCAAAAAGGGTTGAAAATTGATGATGTGCCTTCGAATGGTGCATATTGAACACACAAAAAGTATGGAGTTAAAATAGGTTATTAAAAATGAAATCCCTTTTTAATAGATGAGTTTTGGTCCGAAACCCTCACACTTCTTATGAGATTGTCCAATTTGTACACGAAGTGCGTCCAGTTTTTGCCGTAACCGTCTCAACTCTTTAGTAGTTGCTATGTGGGTGAAATTATGATGTGATGCCAAGTTATAAACTTTTTAGAGTTCATTTGTAATGCTTTTCAAACTCAGGGTCATTAAGATCAAAATAAATCATTAAATGCATGAAAAATATCAAATGAAGTGGGAAAGGGTTGAAAATTGATGATGTGCCTTCGAATGGTGCATACCAAAGACACCAAAAGTATGTAGTTAAAATAAGTTATTAAAAATGAAATCCCTTTACAATAGATGAGTTTTGGTCCGAAACCCTCATACTTCTTATGAGATTGTCCAATTTGTACACGAAGTGCGTCCAGTTTTTGCCGTAACCCTCTCAACTCTTTAGTAGTTCCTATGTGGGTGAAATTATGATGTCATGCCAAGTTACAAACTTTTTAGAGTTCATTTGTAACGCTTTTCAAGCTCAGGGTCATTAAGCTCAAAATAAATCATTAAATGCATGAAAAATATCAAATGAAGTGAGAAAGGGTTGAAAATTGATGATGTGTCTGTGAATGGTGCATATTGAACACACAAAAAGTACGTAGTTAAAATAAGTTATTAAAAATGAAATCCCTTTGTAATAGATGAGTTTTGGTCCGAAACCCTCATACTTCTTATGAGATTGTCCAATTTGTACACGAAGTGCACCCAGTTTTTGCCATAACCCTCTCAACTATTTATAAGTTGCTATGTGGGTGAAATTATGATAGCATGCCAAGTTACAACCTTTTTAAAGTTCATTTGTAATGCTTGTCAAACTCAGGGTCATTTAGCTCAAACTAAATCATTAAATGCATAAAAAATATCAAATGAAGTCAAAAGGGTTGAAAATTTATGATGTGCCTTTGAATGGTGCATATTGAACACACAAAAAGTATGGAGTGGAAATAGGTTATTAAAAATGAAATCCCTTTGTAATAGATGAGTTTTGGTCCGAAACCCTCATACTTCTTATGAGATTGTCCAATTTGTACACGAAGTGCATCTAGTTTTTGCCGTAACCCTCTCAACTCTTTAGTAGTTGCTATGTGGGTGAAATTATGATTTCATGCCAAGTTACAACCTTTTTAGAGTTCATTTGTACTGCTTTTCAAACTCAGGGTCATTTAGCTCAAAGTAAATCATTAAATGCATGAAAAATATCAAATGAAGTTAGAAAGGGTTGAAAATTGATTATGTGCCTTTGAATGGTGCATATTGAACACACAAAAAGTATGTAGTTAAAATAAGTTATTAAAAATTAAATCCCTTTTGTAATAGATGAGTTTTGGTCCGAAACCCTCATACTTATTATGAGATTGTCCAATTTGTACACGAAGTGCATCCAGTTTTTGTCGTAACCTCTCCACTCTTTATAAGTTGCTTTGTGGGTAAAATTATGATGTCATGCAAAGGTAGAACCTTTTTAGAGTTCATTTGTAATGCTTTTCAAACTCAGGGTCATTTAGCTTAAAGTAAATCATTAAATGCATGAAAAATGTCAAATGAAGTCAGAAAGGGTTGAAAATTGATGATGTGCCTTTGAATGGTGCATATTGAACACACAAAAAGTATGGAGTTTAATTAGTTATTAAAAATAAAATTCCTTTTTTCATAGATGACTTTTGGTCCGAAACGCTCATACTTCTTATTAGATTGTCCAATTTGTACACGAAGTGCATCCAGTTTTTGCCGTAACCCTGTCAACTCTATAGAAGTTGCTACATGGGTGAAATTATGATGTCATGCCAAGTTACAACCTTTTTAGAGTTCATTTGTAATGCTTTTCAAACTCAGGATCATTTAGCTCAAAATAAATCATTAAATGCATAAAAAATATCAAATGAAGTCAAAACGGGTTGAAAATTGATGATGTGCCTTTGAATGGTGCATATTGAACACACAAAAAATATGGAGTTAAATAAGTTATTAAAAACGAAATCCCTTTTGTAATAGATGAGTTTTGGTCCGAAACCCTCATACTTCTTATGAGATTGTCCAATTTGTACAAGAAGTGCACCAAGTTTTTGCCATAACCCTCTCAACTGTTTATAAGTTGCTATATGGGTGAAATTATGATATCATGCCAAGTTACAACCTTTTTAAAGTTCATTTGTAATGCTTGTCAAACTCAGGGTCATTTAGCTCAAACTAAATCATTAAATGCATGAAAAATATCAAATGAAGTCAGAAAGGGTTGAAAATTGATGATGTGCCTTTGAATGGTGCATATTGAACACACAAAAAGTATGGAGTGGAAATAGGTTATTAAAAATGAAATCCCTTTGTAATAGATGAGTTTTGGTCCGAAACCCTCATACTTCTTATGAGATTGTCCAATTTGTGCACGAAGTGCATCCAGTTTTTGCCGTAACCCTCTCAACTCTTTAGTAGTTGCTATGTGGGTGAAATTATGATTTCATGCCAATTTACCACCTTTTTAGAGTTCATTTGTACTGCTTTTCAAACTCAGGGTCATTTAGCTCAAAGTAAATCATTAAATGCATGAAAAATATCAAATGAAGTCAAAAAGGGTTGAAAATTGATGATGTGCCTTCGAATGGTAATTATTGAACACACAAAAAGTATGGAGTTAAAATAGGTTATTAAAAATGAAATCCCTTTTTATTAGATGAGTTTTGGTCCGAAACCCTCACACTTCTTATGAGATTGTCCAATTTGTACACGAAGTGCGTCCAGTTTTTGCCGTAACCGTCTCAACTCTTTAGTAGTTGCTATGTGGGTGAAATTATGATGTGATGCCAAGTTATAAACTTTTTAGAGTTCATTTGTAATGCTTTCCAAACTCAGGGTCATTAAGCTCAAAATAAATCATTAAATGCATGAAAAATATCAAATGAAGTGGGAAAGGGTTGAAAATTGATGTGTGCCTTCGAATGGTGCATACTGAAGACACCAAAAGTATGTAGTTAAAATAAGTTATTAAAAATGAAATCCCTTTACAATAGATGAGTTTTGGTCCGAAACCCTCATACTTCTTATGAGATTGTCCAATTTGTACACGAAGTGCGTCTAGTTTTTGCCGTAACCCTCTCAACTCTTTAGTAGTTGCTATGTGGGTGAAATTATGATGTCATGCCAAGTTACAAACATTTTAGAGTTCATTTGTAACGCTTTTCAAGCTCAGGGTCATTGAGCTCAAAATAAATCATTAAATGCATGAAAAATATCAAATGAAGTGAGAAAGGGTTGAAAATTGATGATGTGTCTGTGAATGGTGCATATTGAACACACAAAAAGTACGTAGTTAAAATAAGTTATTAAAAATGAAATCCCTTTGTAATAGATGAGTTTTGGTCCGAAACCCTCATACTTCTTATGAGATTGTCCAATTTGTACACGAAGTGCACCCAGTTTTTGCCATAACCCTCTCAACTGTTTATAAGTTGCTATGTGGGTGAAATTATGATATCATGCCAAGTTACAACCTTTTTAAAGTTCATTTGTAATGCTTTTCAAACTCAGGGTCATTTAGCTCAAACTGAATCATTAAATGCATGAAAAATATCAAATGAAGTCAGAAAGGGTTGAAAATTGATGATGTGCCTTTTAATGGTGCATATTGAACACACAAAAAGTATGGAGTGGAAATAGGTTATTAAAAATGAAATCCCTTTGTAATAGATGAGTTCTGGTCCGAAACCCTCATACTTCTTATGAGATTGTCCAATTTGTACACGAAGTGCATCCAGTTTTTGCCGTAACCCTCTCAACTCTTTAGTAGTTGCTATGTGGGTGAAATTATGATTTCATGCCAAGTTACCACCTTTTTAGAGTTCATTTGTACTGCTTTTCAAACTCAGGGTCATTTAGCTCAAACTAAATCATTAAATGCATGAAAAATATCAAATGAAGTCAAAAAGGGTTGAAAATTGATGATGTGCCTTAGAATGGTGCATATTGAACACACAAAAAGTATGGAGTTAAAATAGGTTATTAAAAATGATATCCCTTTTTAATAGATGAGTTTTGGTCCGAAACCCTCACACTTCTTATGAGATTGTCCAATTTGTACACGAAGTACGTCCAGTTTTTGCCCTAACCCTTTCAACTCTTTAGTAGTTGCTATGTGGGTGAAATTATGATGTGATGCCAAGTTATAAACTTTTTAGAGTTCATTTGTAATGCTTTTCAAACTCAGGGTCATTAAGCTCAAAATAAATCATTAAATGCATGAAAAATATCAAATGACGTGGGAAAGGGTTGAAAATTGATGATGTGCCTTCGAATGGTGCATACTGAAGACACCAAAAGTATGTAGTTAAAATAAGTTATTAAAAATGAAATCCCTTTACAATAGATGAGTTTTGGTCCGAAACCCTCATACTTCTTATGAGATTGTCCAATTTGTACACGAAGTGTGTCCAGTTTTTGCCGTAACCCTCTCAACTCTTTAGTAGTTGCTATGTGGGTGAAATTATGATGTCATGCCAAGTTACAAACTTTTTAGAGTTCATTTGTAACGCTTTTCAAGCTCAGGGTCATTGAGCTCAAAATAAATCATTAAATGCATGAAAAATATCAAATGAAGTGAGAAAGGGTTGAAAATTGATGATGTGTCTGTGAATGGTGCATATTGAACACACAAAAAGTACGTAGTTAAAATAAGTTATTAAAAATGAAATCCCTTTGTAATAGATGATTTTTGGTCCGAAACCCTCATACTTCTTATGAGATTGTCCAATTTGTACATGAAGTGCATCCAGTTTTTGCCGTAACCCTCTCAACTCTTTATTAGTTGCTATGTGGGTGAAATTATGATGTCATGCCAAGTTACAACCTTTTTAGAGTTCATTTGTACTGCTTTTCAAACTCAGGGTCATTTAGCTCAAAGTAAATCATTAAATGCATGAAAAATATCAAATGAAGTTAGAAAGGGTTCAAAATTGATGATGTGCCTTTGAATGGTGCATATTGAACACACAAAAAGTATGCAGTTAAAATAAGTTATTAAAAATGAAATCCCTTTGCAATAGATGAGTTTTGGTACGAAACCCTCATACTTCTTATGAGATTGTCAAATTTGTACACGAAGTGCATCAAGTTTTTGCCGTAACCCTCTCAACTCTGTAGAAGTTGCTATGTGGGTGAAATTATGATGTCATGGCAAGTTACAACCTTTTTAGAGTTCATTTGTAATGCTTTTCAAACCTAGGGTCACTGAGCTCAAAATAAATCATTAAATGCATGAAAAATATTAACTGAAGTCAGAAAGGGTTGAAAAGTGCTGATGTGCCATTTAATGGTGCATATTGAACACATAAAGAGAATGGAGTTAAAATAAGTTATTAAAAATGAAATTCCTTTGTAATAGATGAGTGTTCGTTCGAAACCCTCATACTTCTTATGAGATTGTCCAATTTGTACACGAAGTGCATCCAGTTTTTGCCGTAACCCTCTCAACTCTTTAGAAGTTGCTACGTGCATGAAATTATGATGTCATGCCAAGTTACAACCTTTTTAGATTTCATTTGTACTGCTTTTCAAACTCAGGGTCATTTAGGTCAAAATAAATCATTAAATGCATGAAAAATATCAAATGATGTCAGAAAGGGTTGAAAATTGATGATGTGCCTTTCAATGGTGCATAATGAACACACAAAAAGTATGGAGTTAAAATTAGTTATTTAAAATGAAATCCCTTTACAATAGATGAGTTTTGGTCCGAAACCCTCATACTTCTTATGAGATTGTCCAATTTGTACACGAAGTGCGTCCAGTTTTTGCCGTAACCCTCTCAACTCTTTAGTAGTTGCTATGTGGGTGAAATTATGATGTCATGCCAAGTTACAAACTCTTTAGAGTTCATTTGTAACGCTTTTCAAGCTCAGGGTCATTGAGCTCAAAATAAATCATTAAATGCATGAAAAATATCAAATGAAGTGAGAAAGGGTTAAAAATTGATGATGTGTCTGTCAATGGTGCATATTGAACACACAAAAAGTACGTAGTTAAAATAAGTTATTAAAAATGAAATCCCTTTGTAATAGATGAGTTTTGGTCCGAAACCCTCATACTTCTTATGAGATTGTCCAATTTGTACATGAAGTGCATCGAGTTTTTGCCGTAATCCTCTCAACTCTTTAGTAGTTGCTATGTGGGTGAAATTATGATGTCATTCCAAGTTACAACCTTTTTAGAGTTCATTTGTACTGCTTTTCAAACTCAGGGTCATTTAGCTCAAAGTAAATCATTAAATGCATGAAAAATATCAAATGAAGTTAGAAAGGGTTGAAAATTGATGATGTGCCTTTGAATGGTGCATATTGAACACACAAAAAGTATGCAGTTAAAATAAGTTATTAAAAATGAAATCCCTTTGCAATAGATGAGTTTTGGTACGAAACCCTCATACTTCTTATGAGATTGTCCAATTTGTACACGAAGTGCATCAAGTTTTTGCCGTAACCCTCTCAACTCTGTAGAAGTTGCTATGTGGGTGAAATTATGATGTCATGGCAAGTTACAACCTTTTTAGAGTTCATTTGTAATGCTTTTCAAACCTAGGGTCACTGAGCTCAAAATAAATCATTAAATGCATGAAAAATATTAAATGAAGTCAGAAAGGGTTGAAAAGTGCTGATGTGCCTTTTAATAGTGCATATTGAACACACAAAAAGAATGGAGTTAAAATAAGTTATTAAAAATGAAATCCCTTTGTAATAGATGAGTTTTCGTTCGAAACCCTCATACTTCTTATGAGATTGTCCAATTTGTACACGAAGTGCATCCAGTTTTTGCCGTAACCCTCTCAACTCTTTAGAAGTTGCTACGTGGGTGAAATTATGATGTCATGCCAAGTTACAACCTTTTTAGATTTCATTTGTACTGCTTTTCAAACTCAGGGTCATTTAGTTCAAAATAAGTCATTAAATGCATGAAAAATATCAAATGATGTCAGAAAGGGTTGAAAATTGATGATGTGCCTTTCAATGGTGCATAATGAACACACAAAAAGTATGGAGTTAAAATTAGTTATTTAAAATGAAATCCCTTTGCAATAGATGTGTTTTGGTCCGAAACCCTCACACTTCTTATGAGATTGTCCAATTTGTACGCGAAGTGCATCCAGTTTTTGCCGTAACCCTCTCAACTCTTTAGTAGTTGCCACGTGGGTGAAATTATGACGTCATGCCAAGTTACAACCTTTTTAGAGTTCATTTGTAATGCTTTTCAAACTCAGGATCATTTAGCTCAAAATAAATCATTAAATGCATGAAAAATATCAAATGAAGTCAGAAAGGGTTGAAAATTGATGATGTGACTTTGAATGGTGCATATTGAACACACAAAAAGTATGGAGTTAAAATTAGTTATTAAAAATGAAATCCCTTTTTAATAGATGAGTTTTGGTCCGAAACCCTCATACTTCTTATGAGATTGTCCAATTTGTCCACGAAGTGCGTCCAGTTTTTGTCATAACCCTCTCAACTCTTTATAAGTTGCTATGTGGGTGAAATTATGATGTAATACCAAGTTACAAAGTTTTTAGAGTTCATTTGTAATGCTTTTCAAGCTTAGGGTCATTGACCTCAAAATAAATCATTGAATGCATGAAAAATATCAAATGAAGTCAGAAAGGGTTGAAAATTGATGATGTGCCTTTGAATGGTGCATATTGGACACACAAAAAGTATCTAGTTCACATAAGTTATTAAAAATGAAATCCCTTTGTAATAGATGAGTTTGGGTCCGAAACCCTCATACTTCTTATGAGATTGTCCAATTTGTACAAGAAGTGCATCCAGTTTTTGCCGTAACCCTCTGAACTCTTTAGTAGTTGCTATGTGGGTGAAATTATGATGTCATGCCAAGTTACAACCTTTTTAGAGTTCATTTGTACTACTTTTCAAACTCAGGGTCATTTAGCTCAAAGTAAATCATTAAATGCATGAGAAATATCAGATGAAGTTAGAAAGGGTTGAAAATTGATGATGTGCCTTTGAATGGTGCATATTGAACACACAAAAAGTATGTACTTAAAATAAGTTATTAAAAATGAAATTCCTTTTGTAATAGATGAGTTTTGGTTCGAAACCCTCATACTTATTATGAGATTGTCCAATTTGTACACGAAGTGCATCCAGTTTTTGTCGTAACCCTCTCCACTCTTTATAAGTTGCTTTGTGGGTAAAATTATGATGTCATGCAAAGGTACAACCTTTTTAGAGTTCATTTGTAATGCTCTTCAAACTCAGGGTCATTTAGCTCAAAATAAATCATTAAATGCATGAAAAATGTCAAATGAAGTCAGAAAGGGTTGAAAATTGATGATGTGCCTTTGAATGGTGCATATTGAACACACAAAAAGTATGGAGTTTAATAAGTTATTAAAAATGAAATTCCTTTTGTCATAGATGACTTTTGGTCCGGAATGCTCATACTTCTTATGAGATTGTCCAATTTATACACGAAGTGAATCCAGTTTTTCCCGTAATCCTCTCAACTCTGTAGAAGTTGCTACATGGGTGAAATTATGATGTCATGCCAAGTTACAACCTTTTTAGAGTTCATTTGTAATGCTTTTCAAACTCAGGATCTTTTAGCTCAAAATAAATCATTAAATGCATAAAAAATATCAAATGAAGTCAAAACGGGTTGAAAATTGATGATGCGCCTTTGAATGGTGCATATTGAACCCACAAAAAATATGGAGTTAAATAAGTTATTAAAAATGAAATCCCTTTTGTAATAGATGAGTTTTGGTCCGAAACCCTCATAGTTCTTATGAGATTGTCCAATTTGTACACGAAGTGCATCCAGTTTTTGCCGCAACCCTCTCAACTATTTATAAGTTGCTATGTGGGTGAAATTATGATATCATGCCAAGTTACAACCTTTTTAAAGTTCATTTGTAATGCTTGTCAAACTCAGGGTCATTTAGCTCAAACTAAATCGTTAAATGCATGAAAAATATCAAATGAAGTCAGAAAGGGTTGAAAATTGATGATGTGCCTTTGAATGGTGCATATTGAACACACAAAGAGTATGGAGTGGAAATAGGTTATTAAAAATGAAATCCCTTTGTAATAGATGAGTTTTGGTCTGAAACCCTCATACTTCTTATGAGATTGTCCAATTTGTACATGAAGTGCATCTAGTTTTTGCCGTAACCCTCTCAACTCTTTTGTAGTTGCTATGTGGGTGAAATTATGATTTCATGCCAAGTTACAACCTTTTTAGAGTTCATTTGTACTGCTTTTCAAACTCAGGGTCATTTAGCTCAAAATAAATCATTAAATGCATGAAAAATATCAAATGAAGTGAGAAAGGGTTGAAAATTGATGATGTGCCTTTGAATGGTGCATATTGAACACTCCAAAAGTATGGAGTGGAAATAGGTTATTAAAAATGAAATCCCTTTGTAATAGATGAGTTTTGGTCTGAAACCCTCATACTTCTTATCAGATTGTCCAATTTGTACATGAAGTGCATCCAGTTTTTGCCGTAACCCTGTCAACTCTTTCGTAGTCGCTATGTGGGTGAAATTATGATTTCATGCCAAGTTACAACCTTTCTAGAGTTCATTTGTACTGCTTTTCAAACTCAGGGTCATTTAGCTCAAAATAAATCATTAAATGCATGAAAAATATCAAATGAAGTGAGAAAGGGTTGAAAATTGATGATGTGCCTTTGAATTGTGCATATTGAACACACCAAAAGTATGTAGTCAAAATAAGTTATTAAAAATGAAATCCCTTTGCAATAGATGAGTTTTGGTCCGAAACCCTCATACTTCTTATGAGATTGTCCAATTTCTACACGAAGTGCGTCCACTTTTTGCCGTAACCCTCTCAACTCTTTAGTAGTTTCTATTTGGGTGAAATTATGATGTCATGCCAAGTTACAAACTTTTTAGAGTTCATTTGTAATGCTTTTCAAACTCAGGGTCATTGAGCTCAAAATAAATCAGTATATGCATGAAATATATCAAATGAAGTGAGAAAGGGTTGAAAATTGATGATGTACCTTTGAATGGTGCGTATTGAACACACAAAAAGAATGTAGTTAAAATAAGTTATGAAAAATGAAATCACTTTGTAATAGATGAGTTTTGGTCCGAAACCCTCATACTTCTTATGAGATTGTCCAATTTGTACATGAAGTGCATCCAGTTTTTGCCGTAACCCTCTCAACTCTTTTGTAGTTGCTATGTGGGTGAAATTATGATTTCATGCCAAGTTACAACCTTTTTAGAGTTCATTTGTACTGCTTTTCAAACTCAGGGTCATTTAGCTCAAAATAAATCATTAAATGCATGAAAAATATCAAATGAAGTGAGAAAGGGTTGAAAATTGATGATGTGCCTTTGAATGGTGCATATTGAACACACCAAAAGTATGTAGTCAAAATAAGTTATTAAAAATGAAATCCCTTTGCAATAGATGAGTTTCGGTCCGAAACCCTCATACTTCTTATGAGATTGTCCAATTTCTACACGAAGTTCGTCCAGTTTTTGCCGTAACCCTCTCAACTCTTTAGTAGTTGCTATGTGGGTGAAATTATGATGTCATGACAAGTTACAAACTTTTTAGAGTTCATTTGTAATGCTTTTCAAACTCAGGGTCATTGAGCTCAAAATAAATCATTAAATGCATGAAAAATATCAAATGAAGTGAGAAAGGGTTGAAAATTGATGATGTACCTTTGAATGGTGCATATTGAACACACAAAAAGTATGTAGTTAAAATAAGTTATTAAAAATGAAATACCTTTGTAATAGATGAGTTTTAGTCCGAAACCCTCATACTTCTTATGAGATTGTCCAATTTGTACACGAAGTGCATCCAGTTTTTGCCGTAACCCTCTCAACTCTTTATAAGTTGCTATTTGGGTGAAATTATGATGGCATGCCAAGTTACAACCTTTTTAGAGTTCATTTGTACTGCTTTTCAAACTCAGGGTCATTTACCTCAAAGTAAATCATTAAATGCATGAAAAATATCAAATGAAGTTAGAAAGGGTTGAAAATTGATGATGTGCCTTTGAATGGTGCATATTGAACACACAAAAAGTATATAGTTAAAATAAGTTATTAAAAATGAAATCCCTTTGCAATAGATGAGTTTTGGTACGAAACCCTCATACTTCTTGTGAGATTTTCGAATTTGTACACGAAGTGCATCCAGTTTTTGCCGTAACCCTCTCAACTCTTTAGAAGTTGCTATGTGGGTTAAATTATGATGTCATGGCAAGTTACAACCTTTTTAGAGTTCAGTTGTAATGCTTTTCAAACTCAGCGTCACTGAGCTCAAAATAAATCATTAAATGCATGAAAAATATTAAATGAAGTCAGAAAGGGATGAAAATTGATGATGTGCCTTTGAATGGTGCATATTGAACACACAAAAGGTATGGAGTTAAAATAAGTTATTAAAAATGAAATCCCTTTGTAATAGATGAGTTTTCGTTCGAAACCCTCATACTTCTTATGAGATTGTCCAATTTG
Organism: Hordeum marinum; assembly: GCA_022496015.1. Lineage (NCBI taxonomy): Eukaryota > Viridiplantae > Streptophyta > Magnoliopsida > Poales > Poaceae > Hordeum > Hordeum marinum. The sequence goes on along the minus strand of JAAAWK010000037.1, from coordinate 188,432 downwards.
TACACGAAGTGCATCCAGTTTTTGACGTAACCCTCTCAACTCTTTAGAAGTTGCTACGTGGGTGAAATTATGATGTCATGCCAAGTTACAACCTTTTTAGATTTCATTTGTACTGCTTTTCAAACTCGGGGTCATTTAGTTCAAAATAAATCATTAAATGCATGAAAAATATCAAATGATGTCAGAAAGGGTTGAAAATTGATGATGTGCCTTTGAATGGTGCATAATAAACACAGAAAAAGAATGGAGTTAAAATTAGTTATTTAAAATGAAATCCCTTTGCAATAGATGAGTTTTGGTCCGAAACCCTCATACTTCTTATGAGATTGTCCAATTTGTACACGAAGTGCTTCAGTTTTTGCCGTAACCCTCTCAACTCTGTAGAAGTTGCTACGTGGATGAAATTATGATTTCATCCCAAGTTACAACCTTTTTAGGGTTCATTTGTAATGCTTTTAAAACTCAGTATCATTTAACTCAAAATAAATCATGAAATGCATAAAAAATATCAAATGAAGTCAGAAAGGGTTGAAAATTGATGACGTGCCTTTGAATGGTGCATATTGAACACACAAAAAGTATGGAGTTAAATAAGTTATTAAAAATGAAAACCCTTTTGTAATAGATGAGTTTTGGTCCGAAACCCTCATACTTCTTATGAGATTGTCCAATTTGTACACGAAGTGCGTCCAGTTTTTGTCATAACCCTCTCAACTCTTTATAAGTTGCTATGTGGGTGAAATTATGATGTAATGCCAAGTTACAAAGTTTTTAGAGTTCATTTGTAATGCTTTTCAAGCTCAGGGTCATTGACCTCAAAATAAATCATTGAATGCATGAAAAATATCAAATGAAGTCAGAAAGGGTTGAAAATTGATGATGTGCTTTTTAATGGTGCATATTTAACACAAAAAAGTATATAGTTCACATAAGTTATTAAAAATGAAATTCCTTTGTAATAGATGAGTTTTGGTCCGAAACCGTCATACTTCTTATGAGATTGTCCAATTTGTACAAGAAGTGCATCCAGTTTTTGCCGTGACCCTCTCAACTCTTTAGTAGTTTCTATGTGGGTGAAATTATGATGTCATACCAAGTTACAACCTTTTTAGAGTTCATTTGTATTGCTTTTCAAACTCAGGGTCATTTAGCTCAAAGTAAATCATTAAATGCATGAGAAATATCAGATGAACTTAGAAAGGGTTGAAAATTGATGATGTGCCTTTGAATGGTGCATATTGAACACACAAAAAGTATGTAGTTAAAATAAGTTATTAAAAATGAAATCCCTTTTGTTATAGATGAGTTTTGGTCCGAAACCCTCATACTTATTATGAGATTGTCCAATTTGTACACGAAGTGCATCCAGTTTTTGTCGTAACCCTCTCCACTCTTTATAAGTTGATTTGTGGGTAAAATTATGATGTCATGCAAAGGTACAACCTTTTTAGAGTTCATTTGTAATGCTTTTCAAACTCAGGGTCATTTAGCTCAAAATAAATCATTAAATGCATGAAAAATGTCAAATGAAGTCAGAAATTGTTGAAAATTGATGATCTGCCTTTGAATGGTGCATATTGAACACACAAAAAGTATGGAGTTTAATAAGTTATTAAAAATGAAATTCCTTTTGTCATAGATGACTTTTGGTCCGAAACGCTCATACTTCTTATAAATTGTCCAATTTATACACGAAGTGAATTCAGTTTTTGCCGTAACCCTCTCAACTCTGTAGAAGTTGCTACATGGGTGAAATTATGATGTCATGCCAAGTTACAACCTTTTTAGAGTTCATTTGTAATGCTTTTCAAACTCAGGATCTTTTAGCTCAAAATAAATCATTAAATGCATAAAAAATATCAAATGAAGTCAAAACGGGTTGAAAATTGATGATGCGCCTTTGAATGGTGCATATTGAACACACAAAAAATATGGAGTTAAATAAGTTATTAAAAATGAAATCCCTTTTGTAATAGATGAGTTTTGGTCCGAAACCCTCATACTTCTTATGAGATTGTCCAATTTGTACACGAAGTGCATCCAGTTTTTGTCGTAACCCTCTCAACTATTTATAAGTTGCTATGTGGGTGAAATTATGATATCATGCCAAGTTACAACCTTTTTTAAGTTCATTTGTAATGCTTGTCAAACTCAGGGTCATTTAGCTCAAACTAAATCATTGAATGCATGAAAAATATCAAATGAAGTGAGAAAGGGTTGAAAATTGAGGATGTGCCTTTGAATGGTGCATATTGAACACACCAAAAGTATGGAGTGGAAATAGGTTATTAAAAATGAAATCCCTTTGTAATAGATGAGTTTTGGTCCGAAACCCTCATACTTCTTATGAGATTGTCCAATTTGTACATGAAGTGCATCCAGTTTTTGCCGTAACCCTCTCAACTCTTTTGTAGTTGCTATGTGGGTGAAATTATGATTTCATGCCAAGTTAAAACCTTTTTAGAGTTCATTTGTACTGCTTTTCAAACTCGGGGTCGTTTAGCTCAAAATAAATCATTAATTGCATGAAAAATATCAAATAAAGTGCGAAAGGGTTGAAAATTTATGATGTGCCTTTGAATGGTGCATATTCAACACACCAAAAGTATGTAGTCAAAATAAGTTATGAAAAATGAAATCCCTTTGCAATAGATGAGTTTCGGTCCGGAACCGTCATACTTCTTATGTGGTTGTCCAATTTCTACACGAAGTGCGTCCAGTTTTTGCCGTAACCCTCTCAACTCTTTAGTAGTTGCTATGTGGGTGAAATTATGATGTCATGCCAAGTTACAAACTTTTTAGAGTTCATTTGTAATGCTTTTCAAACTCAGGGTCATTGAGCTCAAAATAAATCATTAAATGCATGAAAAATATCAAATGAAGTGAGAAAGGGTTGAAAATTGATGATGTACCTTTGAATGGTGCATATTGAACACACAAAAAGTATGTAGTTAAAATAAGTTATTAAGAATGAAATCTCTTTGTAATAGATGAGTTTTTGTCCGAAACCCTCATACTTCTTATGAGATTGTCCAATTTGTACACGAATTTCATCCAGTTTTTGCCGTAACCCTCTCAAATCTTTTGTAGTTGCTATGTGGGTGAAATTATGATTTCATGCCAAGTTACAACCTTTTTAGAGTTCATTTGTACTGCTTTTCAAACTCGGAGTCATTTAGCTCAAAATAAATCATTAATTCATGAAAAATATCAAATGAAGTGCGAAAGGGTTGAAAATTGATGATGTGCCTTTGAATGGTGCATATTGAACACACAAAAAGTATGGAGTTAAAATAAGTTATTCAAAATGAAATCACTTTATAATAGATGAGTTTTCGTTCGAAACCCTCATACTTCTTATGAGATTGTCCAATTTGTACACGAAGTGCATCCAGTTTTTGACATAACCCTCTCAACTCTTTAGAAGTTGCTACGTGGGTGAAATTATGATGTCATGCCAAGTTACAACCTTTTTAGATTTCATTTGTACTGCTTTTCAAACTCAGGGTCATTTAGTTCCAAATAAATCATTAAATGCATGAAAAATATCAAATGATGACAGAAAGGGTTGAAAATTGATGATGTGCCTTTGAATGGTGCATATTGAACACACCAAAAGTATGGAGTGGAAATAGGTTATTAAAAATGAAATCCCTTTGTAATAGATGAGTTTTGGTCCGAAACCCTCATACTTCTTATCAGATTGTCCAATTTGTACATGAAGTGCATCCAGTTTTTGCCGTAACCCTGTCAACTCTTTTGTAGTTGCTATGTGGGTGAAATTATGATTTCATGCCAAGTTACCACCTTTTTAGAGTTCATTTGTACTGCTTTTCAAACTCAGGGTCATTTAGCTCAAAATAAATCATTAAATGCATGAAAAATATCAAATGAAGTGAGAAAGGGTTGAAAATTGATGATGTGCCTTTGAATGGTGCATATTGAACACACCAAACGTATGTAGTCAAAATAAGTTATTAAAAATGAAATCCCTTTGCAATAGATGAGTTTTGGTCCGAAACCCTCATACTTCGTATGAGATTGTCCAATTTCTACACGAAGTGCGTCCAGTTTTTATCGTAACCCTCTCAACTCTTTAGTAGTTTCTATTTGGGTGAAATTATGATGTCATGCGAAGTTACAAACTTTTTAGAGTTCATTTGTAATGCTTTTCAAACTCAGGGTCATTGAGCTCAAAATAAATCATTATATGCATGAAATATATCAAATGAAGTGAGAAAGGGTTGAAAATTGATGATGTACCTTTGAATGGTGCGTATTGAACACACAAAAAGTATGTAGTTAAAATAAGTTATGAAAAATGAAATCCCTTTGTAATAGATGAGTTTTGGTCCGAAACCCTCATACTTCTTATGAGATTGTCCAATTTAGTGCATCCAGTTTTTGCCGTAACCCTCTCAACTCTTTTGTAGTTGCTATGTGGGTGAAATTATGATTTCATGCCAAGTTAAAACCTTTTTAGAGTTCATTTGTACTGCTTTTCAAACTCAGGGTCATTTAGCTCAAAATAAATCATTAAATGCATGAAAAATATCAAATCAAGTGAGAAAGGGTGGAAAATTGATGATGTGCCTTTGAATGGTGCATATTGAACACACCAAAAGTATGTAGTCAAAATAAGTTATTAAAAATGAAATCTCTTTGCAATAGATGAGTTTCGGTCCGAAACCCTCATACTTCTTATGAGATTGTCCAATTTCTACACGAAGTGCGTCCAGTTGTTGCCGTAACCCTCTCAACTCTTTAGTAGTTGCTATGTGGGTGAAATTATGATGTCATGCCAAGTTACAACCTTTTTAGAGTTCATTTGTAATGCTTTTCAAACTCAGGGTCATTGAGCTCAAAATAAATCATTAAATGCATGAAAATATCAAATGATGTGAGAAAGGGTTGAAAATTGATGATGTACCTTTGAATGGTGCATATTGCACACACAAAAAGTATGTAGTTAAAATAAGTTATTAAAAATGAAATCCCTTTGCAATAGATGAGTTTCCGTCCGAAACCGTCATACTTCTTAAGCGGTTGTCCAATTTCTACACGAAGTGCATCCAGTTTTTGCCGTAACCCTCTCAACTCTTTAGTAGTTGCTATGTGGGTGAAATTATGATGTCATGCCAAGTTACAAACTTTTTAGAGTTCATTGGTAATGCTTTTCAAACTCAGGGTCATTGAGCTCAAAATAAATCATTAAATGCATGAAAAATATCAAATGAAGTGAGAAAGGGTTGAACATTGATGATGCGCCTTTGAATGGTGCATATTGAACACCCAAAAATAATGGAGTTAAATAAGTTATTAAAAATGAAATCCCTTTTGTAATAGATGAGTTTTGGTCCGAAACCCTCATAGTTCTTATGAGATTGTCCAATTTGTACACGAAGTGCATCCAGTTTTTGTCGTAACCCTCTCAACTCTTTATAAGTTGCTATGTCGGTGAAATTATGACATCATGCCAAGTTACAACCTTTTTAAAGTTCATTTGTAATGCTTGTCAAACTCAGGGTCATTTAGCTCAAACTAAATCATTAAATGCATGAAAAATATCAAATGAAGTGAGAAAGGGTTGAAAATTGAGGATGTGCCTTTGAATGGTGCATATTGAACACACCAAAAGTATGGAGTGGAAATAGGTTATTAAAAATGAAATCCCTTTGTAATAGATGAGTTTTGGTCCGAAACCCTCATACTTCTTATGAGATTGTCCAATTTGTACATGAAGTGCATCCAGTTTTTGCCGTAACCCTCTCAACTCTTTTGTAGTTGCTATGTGGGTGAAATTATGATTTCATGCCAAGTTACAACCTTTTTAGAGTTCATTTGTACTGCTTTTCAAACTCGGGGTCATTTAGCTCAAAATAAATCATTAAATGCATGAAAAATATCAAATGAAGTGCGAAAGGGTTGAAAATTGATGATGTTCCTTTGAATGGTGCATATTGAACACACCAAAAGTATGTAGTCAAAATAAGTTATTAAAAATGAAATCCCTTTGCAATAGATGAGTTTTGGTCCGAAACCCTCATACTTATTATGAGATTGTCCAATTTGTACACGAAGTGCATCCAGTTTTTGTCGTAACCCTCTCCACTCTTTATAAGTTGATTTGTGGGTAAAATTATGATGTCATGCAAAGGTACAACCTTTTTAGAGTTTATTTGTAATGCTTTTCAAACTCAGGGTCATTTAGCTCAAAATAAATCATTAAATGCATGAAAAATGTCAAATGAAGTCAGAAAGGGATGGAAATTGATGATGTGCCTTTGAATGGTGCATATTGAACACACAAAAAGTATGTAGTTTAATAAGTTATTAAAAATGAAATACCTTTTGTCATAGATGACTTTTGGTCCGAAACGCTCATACTTCTTATAAATTGTCCAATTTATACACGAAGTGAATCCAGTTTTTGCCGTAACCCTCTCAACTCTGTAGAAGTTGCTACATGGGTGAAATTATGATGTCATGCCAAGTTACAACCTTTTTAGAGTTCATTTGTAATGCTTCTCAAACTCAGGATCTTTTAGCTCAAAATAAATCATTAAATGCATAAAAAATATCAAATGAAGTCAAAACGGGTTGAAAATTGATGATGCGCCTTTTAATGGTGCATATTGAACACAAAAAAATATGGAGTTAAATAAGTTATTAAAAATGAAATCCCTTTTGTAATAGATGAGTTTTGGTCCGAAACCCTCATACTTCTTATGAGATTGTCCAATTTGTACACGAAGTGCATCCAGTTTTTGTCGTAACCCTCTCAACTATTTATAAGTTGCTATGTGGGTGAAATTATGATATCATGCCAAGTTACAACCTTTTTAAAGTTCATTTGTAATGCTTGTCAAACTCAGGGTCATTTAGCTCAAACTAAATCATTAAATGCATGAAAAATATCAAATGAAGTGAGAAAGGGTTGAAAATTGAGGATGTGCCTTTGAATGGTGCATATTGAACACACAAAAAGTATGGAGTGGAGATAGGTTATTAAAAATGAAATCCCTTTGTAATAGATGAGTTTTGGTCCGAAACCCTCATACTTCTTATGAGATTATCCAATATGTACATGAAGTGCATCCAGTTTTTGCCGTAACCCTCTCAAATCTTTTGTAGTTGCTATGTGGGTGAAATTATGATTTCATGCCAAGTTACAACCTTTTTAGAGTTCATTTGTACTGCTTTTCAAACTCGGGGTCATTTAGCTCACAATAAATCATTAATTCATGAAAAATATCAAATGAAGTGCGAAAGGGTTGAAAATTGATGATGTGCCTTTGAATGGTGTATATTGAACACACCAAAAGTATGTAGTCAAAATAAGTTATTAAAAATGAAATCCCTTTGCAATAGATGAGTTTCGGTCCGGAACCGTCATACTTCTTATGCGGTTGTCCAATTTCTACACGAAGTGCGTCCAGTTTTTGCCGTAACCCTCTCAACTCTTTAGTAGGTGCTATGTGGGTGAAATTATGATGTCATGCCAAGTTACAAACTTTTTAGAGTTCATTTGTAATGCTTTTCAAACTCAGGGTCATTGAGCTCAAAATAAATCATTAAATGCATGAAAAATATCAAATGAAGTCAGAAAGGGTTGAAAATTGATGATGTGCCTTTGAATGGTGCATATTGAACACACAAAAAGTATGGAGTTAAAATAAGTTATTCAAAATGAAATCCCTTTATAATAGATGAGTTTTCGTTCGAAACCCTCATACTTCTTATGAGATTGTCCAATTTGTACACGAAGTGCATCCAGTTTTAGACATAACCCTCTCAACTCTTTAGAAGTTGCTACGTGGGTGAAATTATGATGTCATGCCAAGTTACAACCTTTTTAGATTTCATTTGTACTGCTTTTCAAACTCAGGGTCATTTAGTTCCAAATAAATCATTAAATGCATGAAAAATATCAAATGATGACAGAAAGGGTTGAAAATTGATGATGTGCCTTTGAATGGTGCATAATAAACACACAAAAAGAATGGAGTTAAAATTAGTTATTTAAAATGAAATCCCTTTGCAATAGATGAGTTTTGGTCCGACACCCTCATACTTCTTATGAGATTGTCCAATTTGTACACGAAGTGCTTCAGTTTTTGCCGTAACCCTCTCAACTCTTTAGAAGTTTCTATGTGGGTGAAATTATGATGTCATTACAAGTTACAACCTTTTTAGAGTTCATTTGTACTGCTTTTCGAACTCAGGGTCATTTATTTCAAAATAAATCACTAAACGCATGAAAAATATCAAATGAAGTCAGAAAGGGTTAAAATTTGATGATGCGCCTTTGAATGGTGCATATTGAACACACAAAAAGTATGGAGTTTAATAAGTTATTAAAAATGAAATCCCTTTCATCATAGATGAGTTTTGGTCCGAAACCCTCATACTTCTTATGAGATTGTCGAATTTGTACACGAAGTGCATCCAGTTTTTGCCATAACCCTCTCAACTCTGTAGAAGTTGCTACGTGGATGAAATTATGATGTCATCCCAAGTTACAACCTTTTTAGGGTTCATTTGTAATGCTTTTAAAACTCAGCATCATTTAGCTCAAAATAAATCATTAAATGCATCAAATATATCAAATGATGTGAGAAAGGGTGGAAAATTGATGATGTGCCTTTGAATGGTGCATAATAAACACACAAAAAGAATGGAGTTAAAATTAGTTATTTAAAATGAAATCCCTTTGCAATAGATGAGTTTTGGTCCGAAACCCTCATACTTCTTATGAGATTGTCCAGTTTGTACACGAAGTGCTTCAGTTTTTGCCGTAACCCTCTCAACTCTTTAGAAGTTTCTATGTGGGTGAAATTATGATGTCATTACAAGTTACAACCTTTTTAGAGTTCATTTGTACTGCTTTTCAAACTCAGGGTCATTTATTTCAAAATAAATCACTAAACGCATGAAAAATATCAAATGAAGTCACAAAGGGTTGAAAATTGATGATGCGCCTTTGAATGGTGCATATTGAACACACAAAAAGTATGGAGTTTAATAAGTTATTAAAAATGAAATCCCTTTCGTCATAGATGAGTTTTGGTCCGAAACCCTTATACTTCTTACGAGATTGTCCAATTTGTACACGAAGTGCATCCAGTTTTTGCCGTAACCCTCTCAACTCTGTAGAAGTTGCTACGTGGATGAAATTATGATGTCATCCCAAGTTACAACCTTTTTAGGGTTCATTTGTAATGCTTTTAAAACTCAGGATCATTTAGCTCAAAATAAATCATTAAATGCATAAAAAATATCAAATGAAGTCAGAAAGGGTTGAAAATTGATGACGTGCCTTTGAATGGTGCATATTGAACACACAAAAAGTATGGAGTTAAATAAGTTATTAAAAATGAAAACCCTTTTGTAATAGATGAGTTATGGTCCGAATACTCATACTTCTTATGAGATTGTCCAATTTTTACACGAAGTGCATCCAATTTTTGCCGTAACCCTCTCAACTCTTTATAAGTTGCTATGTGGGTGAATATATGATGTCATGCCAAGGTACAACCTTTTTAAAGTTCATTTGTAATGCTTGTCAAACTCACGGTCATTTCGCTCAAACTAAATCATTAAATGCATGAAAAATTTCAAATGAAGTCAGAAAGGGTTGAAAATTGATGATTCGCCTTTGAATGGTGCATATTGAACACACAAAAAGTATGGAGTTAAAATTAGTTATTTAAAATGAAATCCCTGTGCAATAGATGAGTTTTGGTCCGAAACCCTCATACTTCTTATGAGATTGTCCAATTTGTACACGAAGTGCTTCAGTTTTTGCCGTAACCCTCTCAACTCTTTAGAAGTTTCTATGTGGGTGAAATTACGATGTCATTACAAGTTACAACCTTTTTAGAGTTCATTTGTACTGCTTTTCAAACTCAGGGTCATTTAATTCAAAATAAATCACTAAACGCATGAAAAATATCAAATGAAATCAGAAAGGGTTGAAAATTGATGATGCGCCTTTGAATGGTGCATATTGAACACACAAAAAGTATGGAGTTTAATAAGTTCTTAAAAATGAAATCCCTTTCGTCATAGATGAGTTTTGGTCCGAAACCCTCATACTTCTTATGAGATTGTCGAATTTGTACACGAAGTGCATCCAGTTTTTGCCGTAACCCTCTCAACTCTGTAGAAGTTGCTACGTGGATGAAATTATGATGTCATCCCAAGTTACAACATTTTTAGGACTCATTTGTAATGCTTTCAAAACTCAGGATCATTTAGCTCAAAATAAATCATTAAATGCATAAAAAATATCAAATAATGTCAGAAAGGGTTAAAAATTGATGACGTGCCTTTGAATGGTGCATATTGCACACACACAAAGTATGGAGTTAAATAAGTTATTAAAAATGAAAACCCTTTTGTAATAGATGAGTTTTGGTCCGAAACCCTCATACTTCTTATGAGATTGTCCAATTTGTACACGAAGTGCATCCAATTTTTGCCGTAACCCTCTCAACTCTTTATAAGTTGCTATGTGGGTGAATAGATGATGTCATGCCAAGGTACAACCTTTTTAAAGTTCATTTGTAATGCTTGTCAAACTCAGGGTCATTTAGCTCAAACTAAATCATTAAATGCATGAAAAATTTCAAATGAAGTCAGAAAGGGTTGAAAATTGATGATATGCCTTTGAATGGTGCATATTGAACACACAAAAAGTATGGAGTTAGAATAGGTTATTAAAAATGAAATCCCTTTGTAATAGATGAGTTTTGGTCCCAAACCCTCATACTTCTTATGAGATTGTCCAATTTGTACACGAAGTGCATCCAGTTTTTGCCGTAACCCTCTCAACTCTTTAGAAGTTGCTATGTGGGTGAAATTATGATGTCATGGCAAGCTAGAACCTTTTTAGAGTTCATTTGTAATGCTTTTCAAACTCAGGGTCACTCAGCTCAAAATAAATCATTAAATGCATAAAAAATATCAAATGAAGTCAGAAAGGGTTGAAAATTGATGACGTGCCTTTGAATGGTGCATATTGCACACACAAAAAGTATGGAGTTAAATAAGTTATTAAAAATGAAAACCCTTTTGTAATAGATGAGTTTTGTCCGAAACCCTCATACTTCTTATGAGATTGTCCAATTTGTACACGAAGTGCATCCTGTTTTTGCCGTAACCCTCTCAACTCTTTATAAGTTGCTATGTGGGTGAATATATGATGTCATGCCAAGGTACAACCTTTTGAAAGTTCATTTGTAATGCTTGTCAAACTCAGGGTCATTTAGCTCAAACTAAATCATTAAATGCATGAAAAATTTCAAATGAAGTGAGAAAGGGTTGAAAATTGATGATGTGCCTTTGAATGGTGCATATTGAACACATAAAAAGTATGGAGTTAAAATAGGTTATTAGAAATGACACCCTTTGTAGTAGATGAGTTTTGGTCCGAAACCCTCATACTTCTTATGAGATTGTCCAATTTGTACACGAAGTGCATCCAGTTTTTGACGTAACCCTCTCAACTCTTTAGAAGTTGCTACGTGGGTGAAATTATGATGTCATGCCAAGTTACAACCTTTTTAGATTTCATGTGTACTGCTTGTCAAACTCAGGGTCATTTAGTTCAAAATAAATCATTAAATGCATGAAAAATATCAAATGATGTCAGAAAGGGTTGAAAATTGATGATGTGCCTTTGAATGGTGCATAATAAACACACAAAAAGAATGGAGTTAAAATTAGTTATTTAAAATGAAATCCCTTTGCAATAGATGAGTTTTGGTCCGAAACCCTCATACTTCTTATGAGATTGTCCAATTTGTACACGAAGTGCTTCAGTTTTTGCCGTAACCCTCTCAACTCTTTAGAAGTTTCTATGTGGGTGAAATTATGATGTCATTACAAGTTACAACCTTTTTAGAGTTCATTTGTACTGCTTTTCAAACTCAGGGTCATTTATTTCAAAATAAATCACTCAACGCATGAAAAATATCAAATGAAGTCACAAAGGGTTGAAAATTGATGATGCGCCTTTGAATGGTGCATATTGGACACACAAAAAGTATGGAGTTTAATAAGTTATTAAAAATGAAATCCCTTTCGTCATAGATGAGTTTTGGTCCGAAACCCTCATACTTTTTATGAGATTGTCGAATTTGTACACGAAGTGCATCCAGTTTTTGCCGTAACCCTCTCAACTCTGTAGAAGTTGCTACGTGGATGAAATTATGATGTCATCCCAAGTTACAACCTTTTTAGGGTTCATTTGTAATGCTTTTAAAACTCAGGATCATTTAGCTCAAAATAAATCATTAAATGCATAAAAAATATAAAATGAAGTCAGAAAGGGTTGAAAATTGATGACGTGCCTTTGAATGGTGCATATTGAACACACAAAAAGTATGGAGTTAAATAAGTTATTAAAAATGAAAACCCTTTTGTAATAGATGAGTTATGGTCCGAATACTCATACTTCTTATGAGATTGTCCAATTTGTACACGAAGTGCATCCAACTTTTGCCGTAACCCTCTCAACTCTTTATAAGTTGCTATGTGGGTGAATATATGATGTCATGCCAAGGTACAACCTTTTTAAAGTTCATTTGTAATGCTTGTCAAACTCAGTGTCATTTAGCTCAAACTAAATCATTAAATGCATGAAAAATTTCAAATGAAGTCAGAAAGGGTTGAAAATTGATGATGTGCCTTTGAATGGTGCATATTGAACACACAAAAAGTATGGAGTTAAAATAGGTTATTAAAAATGAAATCCCTTTGTAATAGATGAGTTTTGGTCCGAAACCCTCATGCTTCTTATGAGATTGTCCAATTTGTACACGAAGTGCATCTAGTTTTTGCCGTAACCCTCTCAACTCTTTAGAAGTTGCTATGTGGGTGAAATTATGATGTCATGGCAAGTTACAACCTTTTTAGAGTTCATTTGTAATGCTTTTCAAACTCAGGGTCACTGAGCTCAAAATAAATCATTAAATGCATGAAAAATATTAAATGAAGTCAGAAAGGGTTGAAAATTGATGATGTGCCTTTGAATGGTGCATATTAAACACACAAAAAGTATGGAGTTAAAATTAGTTATTTAAAATGAAATCCCTGTGCAATATATGAGTTTTGGTCCGAAACCCTCATACTTCTTATGAGATTGTCCAATTTGTACACGAAGTGCTTCAGTTTTTGCCGTAACCCTCTCAACTCTTTATAAGTTTCTATGTGGGTGAAATTACGATGTCATTACAAGTTACAACCTTTTTAGAGTTCATTTGTACTGCTTTTCAAACTCAAGGTCATTTATTTCAAAATAAATCACTAAACGCATGAAAAATATCAAATGAAGTCAGAAAGGGTTGAAAATTGATGATGCGCCTTTGAATGGTGCATATTGAACACACAAAAAGTATGGAGTTTAATAAGTTATTAAAAATGAAATCCCTTTCGTCATAGATGAGTTTTGGTCCGAAACCCTCATACTTCTTATGAGATTGTCGAATTTGTACACAAAGTGCATCCAGTTTTTGCCGTAACCCTCTCAACTCTGTAGAAGTTGCGATGTGGATGAAATTATGATGTCATCCCAAGTTACAACCTTTTTAGGACTCATTTGTAATGCTTTCAAAACTCAGGATCATTTAGCTCAAAATAAATCATTAAATGCATAAAAAATATCAAATGAAGTCAGAAAGGGTTGAAAATTGATGACGTGCCTTTGAATGGTGCATATTGCACACACAAAAAGTATGGAGTTAAATAAGTTATTAAAAATGAAAACCCTTTTGTAATAGATGAGTTTTGTCCGAAACCCTCATACTTCTTATGAGATTGTCCAATTTGTACACGAAGTGCATCCAATTTTTGCCGTAACCCTCTCAACTCTTTATAAGTTGCTATGTGGGTGAATATATGATGTCATGCCAAGGTACAACCTTTTTAAAGTTCATTTGTAATGCTTGTCAAACTCAGGGTCATTTAGCTCAAACTAAATCATTAAATGCATGAAAAATTTCAAATGAAGTGAGAAAGGGTTGAAAATTGATGATGTGCCTTTGAATGGTGCATATTGAACACAAAAAAAGTATGGAGTTAAAATAGGTTATTAGAAATGACACCCTTTGTAGTAGAAGAGTTTTGGTCCGAAACCCTCATACTTCTTATGAGATTGTCCAATTTGTACACGAAGTGCATCCAGTTTTTGTCGTAACCCTCTCAACTCTTTAGAAGTTGCTATGTGGGTGAAATTATGATGTCATGGCAAGTTACAACCTTTTTAGAGTTCATTTGTAATGCTTTTTAAACTCAGGGTCACTGAGCTCAAAATAAATCATTAAATGCATGAAAAATATTAAATGAAGTCAGAAAGGGTTGAAAATTGATAATGTGCCTTTGAATGGTGCATATTGAACACACAAAAAGAATGGAGTTAAAATAAGTTATTAAAAATGAAATCCCTTTGTAATAGTTGAGTTTTCGTTCGAAACCCTCGTACTTCTTATGAGATTGTCCAATTTGTACACGAAGTGCATCCAGTTTTTGCCGTAGCCCTCTCAACTCTTTGGAAGTTGTTAAGTGGGTGAAATTATGATGTCATGCCAAGTTACAACCTTTTTAGATTTCATTTGTAATGCTTTTAAAACTCAGGATCATTTAGCTCAAAATAAATCATTAAATGCATGGAAAATATCAAATGATGTCAGAAAGGGTTGAAAATTGATAATGTGCCTTTGAATGGTGCATAATGAACACACAAAAAGTATGGAGTTAAAATTATTTATTTAAAATGAAATCCCTTTGCAATAGATGAGTTTTGGTCCGAAGCCCTCATACTTCTTATGAGATTGTCCAATTTGTACACGAAGTGCTTCAGTTTTTGCCATAACCCTCTCAACTCTTTAGAAGTTTCTATGTGGGTGATATTATGATGTCATTACGAGTGACCTTTTTAGAGTTCATTTGTAATGCTTTTCAAACTCAGGGTCACTCAGCTCAAAACAAATCATTAAATGCATGAGAAATATTAAATGAAGTCAGAAAGGGTTGAAAATTGATGATGCGCCTTTGAATGGTGCATATTGAAGACACAAAAAGTATGGAGTTTAATAAGTTATTAAAAATGAAATCCATTTCGTCATAGATGAGTTTTGGTCCAAAACCCTTATACTTGTTATGAGATTGTCCAATTTGTACACGAAGTGCATCCAGTTTTTGCCGTAACCCTCTCAACTCTGTAGAATTTGCTACGTGGATGAAATTATGATGTCATGCCAAGTTACAACCTTTTTAGGGTTTATTTGTAATCCTTTTCAAACTCAGGATCATTTAGCTCAAACTAAATCATTAAATGCATAAAAAATATCAAATGAAGTCAGAAAGGGTTGAAAATTGATGATGTGCCTTTGAATGGTGCATATTGAACACACAAAAAGTATGGAGTTAAATAAGTTATTAAAAATGAAATCCCTTTTGTAATAGATGAGTTTTGGTCCGAAACCGTTATACTTCTTATGAGATTGTCCAATTTGTACACGAAGTGCATCCAGTTTTTGCCGTAACCTTCTCAACTCTTTAGAAGTTGCTATGTGGGTGAAATTATGATTTCATGCCAAGTTACATCCTTTTTAGAGTTCATTTCTACTGCTTTTCAAACTCAGGGTCATTTAGCTCAAAGTAAATCATTAAATGCATGAAAAATTTCAAATGAAGTGAGAAAGGGTTGAAAATTGATGATGTGCCTTTGAATGGTGCATATTGAACACACAAAAAGAATGGAGTTAAAATAAGTTATTAAAAATGAAATCCCTTTGTAATAGTTGAGTTTTCGTTCGAAACCCTCATACTTCTTATGAGATTGTCCAATTTGTACACGAAGTGCATCCAGTTTTTGCCGTAGCCCTCTCAACTCTTTGGAAGTTGCTAAGTGGGTGAAATTATGATGTCATGCCAATTTACAACCTTTTTAGATTTCATTTTTAATGCTTTTAAAACTCAGGATCATTTAGCTAAAAATAAATCATTAAATGCATGGAAAATATCAAATGATGTCAGAAAGGGTTGAAAATTGATGATGTGCCTTTGAATGGTGCATAATGAACACACAAAAAGTATGGAGTTAAAATTATTTATTTAAAATGAAATCCCTTTGCAATAGATGAGTTTTGGTCCGAAACCCTCATACTTCTTATGAGATTGTCCAATTTGTACACGAAGTGCTTCAGTTTTTGCCATAACCCTCTCAACTCTTTAGAAGTTTCTATGTGGGTGATATTATGATGTCATTACAAGTGACCTTTTTAGAGTTCATTTGTAATGCTTTTCAAACTCAGGGTCACTCAGCTCAAAATAAATCATTAAATGCATGAAAAATATTAAATGAAGTCAGAAAGGGTTGAAAATTGATGATGCGCCTTTGAATGGTGCATATTGAAGACACAAAAAGTATGGAGTTTAATAAGTTATTAAAAATGAAATCCATTTCGTCATAGATGAGTTTTGGTCCAAAACCCTTATACTTGTTATGAGATTGTCCAATTTGTACACGAAGTGCATCCAGTTTTTGCCGTAACCCTCTCAACTCTGTAGAAGTTGCTACGTGGATGAAATTATGATGTCATGCCAAGTTACAACCTTTTTAGGGTTTATTTGTAATCCTTTTCAAACTCAGGATCATTTAGCTCAAAATAAATCATTAAATGCATAAAAAATATCAAATGAAGTCAGAAAGGGTTGAAAATTGATGATGTGCCTTTGAATGGTGCATATTGAACACACAAAAAGTATGGAGTTAAATAAGTTATTAAAAATGAAATCCCTTTTGTAATAGATGAGTTTTGGTCCGAAACCGTTATACTTCTTATGAGATTGTCCAATTTGTACACGAAGTGCATCCAGTTTTTGCCGTAACCTTCTCAACTCTTTAGAAGTTGCTATGTGGGTGAAATTATGATTTCATGCCAAGTTACATCCTTTTTAGCGTTCATTTCTACTGCTTTTCAAACTCAGGGTCATTTAGCTCAAAGTAAATCATTAAATGCATGAAAAATTTCAAATGAAGTGAGAAAGGGTTGAAAATTGATGATGTGCCTTTGAATGGTGCATATTGAACACACAAAAAGAATGGAGTTAAAATAAGTTATTAAAAATGAAATCCCTTTGTAATAGTTGAGTTTTCGTTCGAAACCCTCATACTTCTTATGAGATTGTCCAATTTGTACACGAAGTGCATCCAGTTTTTGCCGTAGCCCTCTCAACTCTTTGGAAGTTGCTAAGTGGGTGAAATTATGATGTCATGCCAATTTACAACCTTTTTAGATTTCATTTTTAATGCTTTTAAAACTCAGGATCATTTAGCTCAAAATAAATCATTAAATGCATGGAAAATATCAAATGATGTCAGAAAGGGTTGAAAATTGATGATGTGCCTTTGAATGGTGCATAATGAACACACAAAAAGTATGGAGTTAAAATTATTTATTTAAAATGAAATCCCTTTGCAATAGATGAGTTTTGGTCCGAAACCCTCATACTTCTTATGAGATTGTCCAATTTGTACACGAAGTGCTTCAGTTTTTGCCATAACCCTCTCAACTCTTTAGAAGTTTCTATGTGGGTGATATTATGATGTCATTACAAGTGACCTTTTTAGAGTTCATTTGTAATGCTTTTCAAACTCAGGGTCACTCAGCTCAAAATAAATCATTAAATGCATGAAAAATATTAAATGAAGTCAGAAAGGGTTGAAAATTGATGATGCGCCTTTGAATGGTGCATATTGAAGACACAAAAAGTATGGAGTCTAATAAGTTATTAAAAATGAAATCCCTTTCGTCAGAGATGAGTTTTGGTCCAAAACCCTTATACTTGTTATGAGATTGTCCAATTTGTACACGAAGTGCATCCAGTTTTTGCCGTAACCCTCTCAACTCTGTAGAAGTTGCTACGTGGATGAAATTATGATGTCATGCCAAGTTACAACCTTTTTAGGGTTTATTTGTAATCCTTTTCAAACTCAGGATCATTTAGCTCAAAATAAATCATTAAATGCATAAAAAATATCAAATGAAGTCAGAAAGGGTTGAAAATTGATGATGTGCCTTTGAATGGTGCATATTGAACACACAAAAAGTATGGAGTTAAATAAGTTATTAAAAATGAAATCCCTTTTGTAATAGATGAGTTTTGGTCCGAAACCGTTATACTTCTTATGAGATTGTCCAATTTGTACACGAAGTGCATCCAGTTTTTGCCGTAACCTTCTCAACTCTTTAGAAGTTGCTATGTGGGTGAAATTATGATTTCATGCCAAGTTACATCCTTTTTAGAGTTCATTTCTACTGCTTTTCAAATTGAGGGTCATTTATTTCAAAATAAATCACTAAACGCATGAAAAATATCAAATGAAGTCAGAAAGGGTTGAAAATTGATGATGCGCCTTTGAATGGTGCATATTGAACACACAAAAAGTATGGAGTTTAATAAGTTACTAAAAATGAAATCCCTTTCGTCATAGATGAGTTTTGGTCCGAAACCGTCATACTTCTTATGAGATTGTCGAATTTGTACACGAAGTGCATCCAGTTTTTGCCGTAACCCTCTCAACTCTGTAGAAGTTGCTACGTGGATGAAATTATGATGTCATCCCAAGTTACAACCATTTTAGGACTCATTTGTAATGCTTTTAAAACTCAGGATCATTTAGCTCAAAATAAATCATTAAATGCATAAAAAATATCAAATGAAGTCAGAAAGGGTTGAAAATTGATGACGTGCCTTTGAACGGTGCATATTGAACACATAAAAAGTATGGAGTTAAATAAGTTATTAAAAATAAAAACCCTTTTGTAATAGATGAGTTTTGGTCCGAAACCCTCATACTTCTTATGAGATTGTCCAATTTGTACACGAAGTGCATCCAATTTTTGCCGTAACCCTCTCAAATCTTCATAAGTTGCTATGTGGGTGAATATATGATGTCATGCCAAGGTACAACCTTTTTAAAGTTCATTTGTAATGCTTGTCAAACTCAGGGTCGTTTAGCTCAAACTAAATCATTAAATGCATGAAAAATTTCAAATGAAGTCAGAAAGGGTTGAAAATTGATGATGTGCCTTTGAATGGTGCATAATGAACACACAAAAAGTATGGAGTTAAAATTATTTATTTAAAATGAAATCCCTTTCCAATAGATGAGTTTTGGTCTGAAACCCTCATACTTCTTATGAGATTGTCCAATTTGTACACGAAGTGCTTCAGTTTTTGCCGTAACCCTCCCAACTCTTTAGAAGTTTCTATGTGGGTGATATTATGATGTCATTACAAGTGACAACATTTTTAGAGTTCATTTGTACTGCTTTTCAAACTCAAGGTCATTTAGCTCAAAATAAATCACTAAACGCATGAAAAATATCAAATGAAGTCAGAAAGGGTTCAAAATTGATGATGCACCTTTGAATGGTGCATATTGAAGACACAAAAAGTATGGAGTTTAATAAGTTATTAAAAATGAAATCCCTTTCGTCATAGATGAGTTTTGGTCCAAAACCCTTATACTTGTTATGAGATTGTCCAATTTGTACACGAAGTGCATCCAGTTTTTGTCGTAACCCTCTCAACTCTGTAGAAGTTGCTACGTGGATGAAATTATGATGTCATGCCAAGTTACAACCTTTTTAGGGTTCATTTGTAATCCTTTTCAAACTCAGGATCATTTAGCTCAAAATAAATCATTAAATGCATAAAAAATATCAAATGAAGTCAGAAAGGGTTGAAAATTGATGATGTGCCTTTGAATGGTGCATATTGAACACACAAAAAGTATGGAGTTAAATAAGTTATTAAAAATGAAACCCCTTTTGTAATAGATGAGTTTTGGTCCGAAACCCTTATACTTCTTATGAGATTGTCCAATTTGTACACGAAGTGCATCCAGTTTTTGCCGTAACCCTCTCAACTCTTTAGTAGTTGCTATGTGGGTGATATTATGATTTCATTCCAAGTTACAACCTTTTTAGAGTTCATTTGTACTGCTTTTCAAACTCAGGGTCATTTAGCTCAAAGTAAATCATTAAATGCATGAAAAATTTCAAATGAAGTCAGAAAGGGTTGAAAATTGATGATTTGCCTTTGAATGGTGCATATTAAACACACAAAAAGTATGGAGTTAGAATAGGTTATTAAAAATGAAATCCCTTTGTAATAGATGAGTTTTGGTCCGAAACCCTCATACTTCTTATGAGATTGTCCAATTTGTACACGAAGTGCATCCAGTTTTTGCCGTAACCCTCTCAACTCTTTAGAAGTTGCTATGTGGGTGAAATTATGATGTCATGGAAAGTTACAACCTTATTAGAGTTCATTTGTAATGCTTTTCAAACTCAGGGTCACTGAGCTCAAAATAAATCATTAAATGCATGAAAAATATTAAATGAAGTCAGAAAGGGTTGAAAATTGATGATGTGCCTTTGAATGGTGCATATTAAACACACAAAAAGTATGGAGTTAAAATTAGTTATTTAAAATGAAATCCCTGTGCAATATATGAGTTTTGGTCCGAAACCCTCATACTTCTTATGAGATTGTCCAATTTGTACACGAAGTGCTTCAGTTTTTGCCGTAACCCTCTCAACTCTTTATAAGTTTCTATGTGGGTGAAATTACGATGTCATTACAAGTTACAACCTTTTTAGAGTTCATTTGTACTGCTTTTCAAACTCAAGGTCATTTATTTCAAAATAAATCACTAAACGCATGAAAAATATCAAATGAAGTCAGAAAGGGTTGAAAATTGATGATGCGCCTTTGAATGGTGCATATTGAACACACAAAAAGTATGGAGTTTAATAAGTTATTAAAAATGAAAACCCTTTTGTAATAGATGAGTTTTGTCCGAAACCCTCATACTTCTTATGAGATTGTCGAATTTGTACACAAAGTGCATCCAGTTTTTGCCGTAACCCTCTCAACTCTGTAGAAGTTGCGATGTGGATGAAATTATGATGTCATCCCAAGTTACAACCTTTTTAGGACTCATTTGTAATGCTTTCAAAACTCAGGATCATTTAGCTCAAAATAAATCATTAAATGCATAAAAAATATCAAATGAAGTCAGAAAGGGTTGAAAATTGATGACGTGCCTTTGAATGGTGCATATTGCACACACAAAAAGTATGGAGTTAAATAAGTTATTAAAAATGAAAACCCTTTTGTAATAGATGAGTTTTGGTCCGAAACCCTCATACTTCTTATGAGATTGTCGAATTTGTACACGAAGTGCATCCAGTTTTTGCCGTAACCCTCTCAACTCTGTAGAAGTTGCTACGTGGATGAAATTATGATGTCATCCCAAGTTACAAGCATTTTAGGACTCATTTGTAATGCTTTTAAAACTCAGGATCATTTAGCTCAAAATAAATCATTAAATGCATAAAAAATGTCAAATGAAGTAAGAAAGGGTTGAAAATTGATGACGTGCCTTTGAATGGTGCATATTGAACACACAAAAAGTATGGAGTTAAATAAGTTATTAAAAATGAAAACCCTTTTGTAATAGATGAGTTTTGGTCCGAAACCCTCATACTTCTTATGAGATTGTCCAATTTGTACACGAAGTGCTTGAGTTTTTGCCGTAACCCTCTCAACTCTTTAGAAGTTTCTATGTGGGTGAAATTATGATGTCATTACACGTTACAACCTTTTTAGAGTTCAATTGTACTACTTTTCAAACTGAGGGTCATTTATTTCAAAATAAATCACTAAACGCATGAAAAATATCAAATTAAGTCAGAAAGGGTTGAAAATTGATGATGCGCCTTTGAATGGTGCATATTGAAGACACAAAAAGTATGGAGTTTAATAAGTTATTAAAAATGAAATCCCTTTCGTCATAGATGAGTTTTGGTCCGAAACACTTATACTTCTTACGAGATTGTCCAATTTGTACACGAAGTGCATCCAGTTTTTGCCGTAACCCTCTCAACTCTGTAGAAGTTGCTACGTGGATGAAATTACGATGTCATGCCAAGTTACAACCTTTTTAGGGTTCATTTGTAATCCTTTTCAAACTCAGGATCATTTAGCTCAAAATAAATCATTAAATGCATAAAAAATATCAAATGAAGTCAGAAAGGGTTGAAAATTGATGATGTGCCTTTGAATGGTGTATATTGAACACACAAAAAGTGTGGAGTTAAATAAGTTATTAAAAATGAAATCCCTTTTGTAATAGATGAGTTTTGGTCCGTAACCCTTATACTTCTTATGAGATTGTCCAATTTGTACACGAAGTGCATCCAGTTTTTGCCGTAACCCTCTCAACTCTTTAGTAGTTGCTATCTGGGTGAAATTATGATTTCATGCCAAGTTACAACCTTTTTAGAGTTCATTTCTATTGCTTTTCAAACTCAGGGTCATTTAGCTCAAAGTAAATCATTAAATGCATGAAAAATTTCAAATGAAGTCAGAAAGGGTTGAAAATTGATGATGTGCATATTGAACACACAAAAAGTATGGAGTTCAAATAGGTTATTAAAAATGAAATCCCTTTGTAATCGATGAGTTTTGGTCCGCAACCCTCATACTTCTTATGAGATTGTCCAATTTGTACACGAAGTGCATCCAGTTTTTGCCGTAACCCTCTCAACTATTTAGAAGTTGCTATGTGGGTGAAATTATGATGTCATGTCAAGTTACAACCTTTTTGGATTTCGTTTGTACTGCTTTTCAAACTCAGAGTCATTTAGTTCAAAATAAATCATTAAATGCATGAAAAATATCAAATGATGTCAGAAAGGGTTGAAAATTGATGATGTGCCTTTGAATGGTGCATAATGAACACACAAAAAGTATGGAGTTAAAATTAGTTATTTAAAATGAAATCCCTTTGCAATAGATGAGTTTTGGTCCGAAACCCTCATACTTCTTATGAGATTGTCCAATTTGTACACGAAGTGCTTCAATTTTTGCCGTAACCCTCTCAACTCTTTAGAAGTTTCTATGTGGGTGAAATTATGATGTCATTACAAGTTACAACCTTTTTAGAGTTCATTTGTACTGCTTTTCAAACTCAGGGTCATTTATTTCAAAGTAAATCATTAAATGCATGAAAAATATCAAATGAAGTGAGAAAGGGTTGAAAATTGATGATGTGCCTTTGAATGGTGCATATTGAACACACAAAAAGGATGTAGTTTAATAAGTTATTAAAAATGAAATCCCTTTCTTCATAGATGAGTTTTGGTCCGAAACCCTCATACTTCTTATGAGATTGTCCAATTTGTACACGAAGTGCATCCAGTTTTTGCCGTAACCCTCTCAACTCTTTCGAAGTTGCTATGTGGGTTAAATTATGATGTCATGGCAAGTTACAGCCTTTTTAGAGTTCATTTGTAATGCTTTTCAAACTCAGGGTCACTGAGCTCAAAATAAATCATTAAATGCATGAAAAATATTAAATGAAGTCAGAAAGGGTTGAAAATTGATGATGTGCCTTTGAATGGTGCATATTGAACACACAAAAAGAATTGACTTAAAATAAGTTATTAAAAATGAAATCCCTTTGTAATAGATGAGTTTTCGTTCGAAACCCTCATACTTCTTATGAGATTGTCCAATTTGTACACGAACTGCATCCAGTTTTGACGTAACCCTCTCAACTCTTTAGAAGTTGCTACGTGGGTGAAATTATGATGTCATGCCAAGTTACAACCTTTTTAGATTTCATTTGTACTGCTTTTCAAACTCAGGGTCACTGAGCTCAAAATAAATCATTAAATGCATGAAAAATATTAAATGAAGTCAGAAAGGGTTGAAAATTGATGATGTGCCTTTGAATGGTGCATATTGAACACACAAAAAGAATTGACTTAAAATAAGTTATTAAAAATGAAATCCCTTTGTAATAGATGAGTTTTCGTTCGAAACCCTCATACTTCTTATGAGATTGTCCAATTTGTACACGAACTGCATCCAGTTTTGACGTAACCCTCTCAACTCTTTAGAAGTTGCTACGTGGGTGAAATTATGATGTCATGCCAAGTTACAACCTTTTTAGATTTCATTTGTACTGCTTTTCAAACTCAGGGTCATTTAGTTCAAAATAAATCATTAAATGCATGAAAAATATCAAATGATGTCAGAAAGGGTTGAAAATTGATGATGTGGCTTTGAATGGTGCATAATAAACACACAAAAAGAATGGAGTTAAAATTAGTTATTTAAAATGAAATCCCTTTGGAATAGATGAGTTTTGGTCCGAAACCCTCATACTTCTTATGAGATTGTCCAATTTGTAGACAAAGTGCTTCAGTTTTTGCCGTAACCCTTTCAACTCTTTAGAAGTTTCTATGTGGGTGAAATTATGATGTCATTACAAGTTACAACCTTTTTAGAGTTCATTTGTACTGCTTTTCAAACTCAGGGTCATTTAGTTCAAAATAAATCACTAAACGCATGAAAAATATCAAATGAAGTGAGAAAGGGTTGAAAATTGATGATGCGCCTTTGAATGGTGCATATTGAAGACACAAAAAGTATGGAGTTTAATAAGTTATTAAAAATGAAATCCCTATCATCATAGATGAGTTTTGGTCCGAAACCCTCATACTTCTTATGAGATTGTCGAATTTGTACACGAAGTGCATCCAGTTTTTGCCGTAACCCTCTCAACTCTGTAGAAGTTGCTACGTGGATGAAATTATGATCTCATCCCAAGTTACAACCTTTTTAGGGTTCATTTGTAATGCTTTTCTAACTCAGGATCATTTAGCTCAAAATAAATCATTAAATGCATAAAAAATATCAAATGAAGTCAGAAAGGGTTGAAAATTGTTGACGTGCCTTTGAATGGTGGATATTGAACACACAAAAAGTATGGAGTTAAATAAGTTATTAAAAATAAAACCCCTTTGTAATAGATGAGTTTTGGTCTGAAACCCTCATACTTCTTATGAGATTCTCTAATTTTAACATGAAGTGCATCCAGTTCTTGCCGTAACCCTCTCAACTCTGTAGAAGTAGCTACATGGGTGAAATTATGATGTCATGGCAAGTTACAACCTTTTTAGAGTTCATTTGTAATGCTTTTCAAACTCAGGGTCACTGAGCTCAAAATAAATCATTAAATGCATGAAAAATATTAAATGAAGTCAGAAAGGGTTGAAAATTGATGATGTGCCTTTGAATGGTGCATATTGAACACACAAAAAGAATGGAGTTAAAATAAGTTATTAAAACTGAAATCCCTTTGTAATAGAGGAGTTTTCGTTCGAAACCCTCATACTTCTTATGAGATTGTCCAATTTGTACACGAAGTGCGTCCAGTTTTTGCCGTAACCCTCTCCACTCTTTAGAAGTTGCTATGTGGGTGAAATTATGATGTCATGGCAAGTTACAACCTTTTTAAAGTTCATTTGTAATGCTTGTCAAACTTAGGGTCATTTAGCTCAAACTAAATCATTAAATGCATAAAAAATATTAAATGAAGTCAGAAAGGGTTGAAAATTGATGATGTGCCTTTGAATGGTGCATATTTAACACACAAAAAGTATGGAGTTAAAATACGTTATTTAAAATGAAATCCCTTTGTAATAGATGAGTTTTCGTCCGGAACCCTCATACTTCTTATGAGATTGTCCAATTTGTACACGAAGTGCGTCCAGTTTTTGCCGTAACCCTCTCCACTCTGTAGAAGTTGCTATGTGGGTGAAATTATGATGTCATGCCAAGTTACAACCTTTTTAGAGTCCATTTGTAACTCTTTTCAAACTCAGGATCATTTAGCTCAAAATAAATCATTAAATGCATAAAAAATATGAAATGAAGTCAGAAAGGGTTGAAAATTGATGATGAGCCTTTGAATGGTGCATATTCAACACACAAAAAGTATGGAGTTAAATAACTTATTAAAAATGAAATCCCTTTTGTAATAGATGAGTTTTCGTCCGAAACCCTCATACTTCTTATGAGATTGTCCAATTTGTACACGAAGTGCATCCAGTTTTTGCCGTAACCCTCTCAACTCTTTAGAAGTTGCTACGTGGGTGAAATTATGATGTCATGCCAAGTTACAACCTTTTTAGATCTCATTTGTACTGCTTTTCAAAGTCAGGGATGTTTAGCTCAAAATAAATCATTAAATGCATGAAAAATATCAAATGATTTCAGAAAGGGTTGAAAATTGATGATGTGCCTTTGAATGGTTCATAATGAACACACAAAAAGTATGGAGTTAAAATTAGTAATTTAAAATGAAATCCCTTTGCAATAGATGAGTTTTGCTCCGGAACCCTCATACGTCTTATGAGATTGTCCAATTTGTACACGAAGTGCGTCAGTTTTTGCCGTAACCCTCTCAACTCTTTACAAGTTTCTATGTGGGTAAAGTATGATGTCATTACAAGTTACAACCTATTTAGAGTTCATTTGTACTGCTTTTCAAACTCAGGGTCATTTAGCTCAAAATAAATCGCTAAATGCATGAAAAATATCAAATGAAGTCAGAAAGGGTTGAAAATTGACGATGTGCCTTTGAATGGTGCATATTGAACACACAAAAAGTATGGTGTTTAATAAGTTATTAAAAATGAAATCCCTTTCGTCATAGATGAATTTTGGTCCGAAACTCTCATACTTCTTATGAGATTGTCCAATTTGTACACAAAGTGCATCCAGTTTTTGCCGCAACCCTCTCAACTCTGTAGAAGTTGCTACGTGGGTGAAATTATGATGTCATGCCAAGTTAAAACATTTTTAGAGTTAATTTGTAATGCTTTTCACACTCAGAATCATTTAGCTCAAAACAAATCATTAAATGCATGAAAAATATCAAATGAAGTCAGAAAGGGTTGAAAATTGATGATGTGCCTTTGAATGGTGCATATTGAACACACAAAAAGTATGGAGTTAAATAAGTTATTAAAAATGAAATTACTTTTGTAATAGATGAGTTTTGGTCCGAAACCCTCGTACTTCTTATGAGATTGTCCAATTTGTACACGAAGTGCATCAAGTTTTTGCCGTAACCCTCTCAACTCTTTATAAGTTGGTATGTGGGTGAAATTATGATGTCATGCCAAGTTACAACCTTTTTAGAGTTCATTTGTACTACTTTTCAAACTCAGGGTCATTTAGCTCAAAATAAATCATTAAATGCATGAAAAATATCAAATGAAGTCAGAAAGGGTTGAAAATTGATGATGTGCCTTTGAGTGGTGCATATTGAACACACAAAAAGTATGGAGTTTAATAAGTTATTAAAAATCCCTTTGTAATATATGAGTTTTGGTCCGAAACCCTCATACTTCTTATGAGATTCTCTAATTTATACATGAAGTGCATCCAGTTTTTGCCATAACCCTCTCAACTCTGTAGAAGTAGCTACATGGGTGAAATTATGATGTCATGGCAAGTTACAACCTTTTTAGAGTTCATTTGTAATGCTTTTCAAACTCAGGGTCATTGAGCTCAAAATAAATCATTAAATGCATGAAAAATATCAAATGAAGTGAGAAAGGGTTGAAAATTGATGATGTACCTTTGAATGGTGAATATTGAACACACAAAAAGTATGTAGTTAAAATAAGTTATTAAAAATCCCTTTGTAATATATGAGTTTTGGTCCGAAACCCTCATACTTCTTATAAGATTGTCCAATTTGTACATGAAGTGCATCCAGTTTATGCCGTAACCCTCTCAACTCTTTATAAGTTGCTATTTGGGTGAAATTATGATGTCATGCCAAGTTACAACCTTTTTAGAGTTCATTTGTACTGCTTTTCAAACTCAGGGTCATTTAGCTCAAAGTAAATCATTAAATGCATGAAAAATATCAAATGAAGTTAGAAATGGTTGAAAATTGATGATGTGCCTTCGAGTAGTGCATATTGAACACACAAAAAGTATGCAGTTAAAATAAGTTATTAAAAATGAAATCCCTTTGCAATAGATGAGTTTTGGTACGAAACCCTCATACTTCGTATGAGATTGTCTAATTTGTACACGAAGTTCATCCAGTTTTTGCCGTAACCCTCTCAACTCTTTAGAAGTTGCTATGTGGGTTAAATTATGATGTCATGGCAAGTTACAACCTTTTTAGAGTTCATTTGTAATGCTTTTCAAACTGAGGGTCACTGAGCTCAAAATAAATCATTAAATGCATGAAAAATATTAAATGAAGTCAGAAAGGGTTGAAAATTGATGATGTGCCTTTGAATGGTGCATATTGAACACACAAAAAGAATGGAGTTAAAATAAGTTATTAAAAATGAAATCCCTTTGTAATAGATGAGTTTTCGTTCGAAACCCTCATACTTCTTATTAGATTGTCCAATTTGTACACGAAGTGCATCCAGTATTTGACGTAACCCTATCAACTCTTTAGAAGTTGCTACGTGGGTGAAATTATGATGTCATGCCAAGTTACAACCTTTTTAGATTTCATTTGTACTGCTTTTCAAACTCAGGGTCATTTAGTTCAAAATAAATCGTTAAATGCATGAAAAATATCAAATGATGTCAGAAAGCGTTGAAAATTGATGATGTGGCTTTGAATGGTGCATAATAAGCACACAAAAAGAATGGAGTTCAAATTAGTTATTTAAAATGAAATCCCTTTGGAATAGATGAGTTTTGGTCCGAAACCCTCATACTGCTTATGAGATTGTCCAATTTGTAGACGAAGTGCTTCAGTTTCTGCCGTAACCCTTTCAACTCTTTAGAAGTTTCTATGTGGGTGAAATTATCATGTCATTACAAGTTACAACCTTTTTAGAGTTCATTTGTACTGCTTTTCAAACTCAGGGTCATTTAGTTCAAAATAAATCACTAAACGCATGAAAAATATCAAATGAAGTCAGAAAGGGTTGAAAATTGATGATGCGCCTTTGAATGGTGCATATTGAACACACAAAAAGTATGGAGTTTAATAAGTTATTAAAAATGAAATCCCTTTGTAATAGATGAGTTTTGGTCCGAAACCCTCATACTTCTTATGAGATTCTCTAATTTATACATGAAGTGCATCCAGTTTGTGCCATAACCCTCTCAACTTTGTAGAAGTAGCTACATGGGTGAAATTATGATGTCATGGCAAGTTACAACCTTTTTAGAGTTCATTTGTAATGCTTTTCAAACTCAGGGTCACTGAGCTCAAAATAAATCATTGAATGCATGAAAAATATTAAATGAAGTCAGAAAGGGTTGAAAATTGATGATGTGCCTTTGAATGGTGCATATTGAACACACAAAAAGAATGGAGTTAAAATAAGTTATTAAAACTGAAATCCCTTGGTAATAGATGAGTTTTCGTTCGAAACCCTCATACTTCTTATGAGATTGTCCAATTTGTACACGAAGTGCGTCCAGTTTTTGCCGTAACCCTCTCCACTCTTTAGAAGTTGCTACGTGGGTGAAATTATGATGTCATGTCAAGTTACAACCTTTTTAGATCTCATTTGTACTGCTTTTCAAAGTCAGGGATATTTAGCTCAAAATAAATCATTAAATGCATTAAAAATATCAAATGATTTCAGAAAGGGTTGAAAATTGATGATGTGCCTTTCAATGGTTCATAATGAACACACAAAAAGTATGGAGTTAAAATTAGTAATTTAAAATGAAATCCCTTTGCAATAGATGAGTTTTGGTCCGGAACCCTCATACTTCTTATGAGATTGTCCAATTTGTACACGAAGTGCGTCAGTTTTTGCCGTAACCCTCTCAACTCTTTACAAGTTTCTATGTGGGTAAATTATGATGTCATTACAAGTTACAACCTATTTAGAGTTCATTTGTACTGCTTTTCAAACTCAGGGTCATTTAGCTCAAAATAAATCGCTAAATGCATGAAAAATATCGAATGAAGTCAGAAAGGGTTGAAAATTGACGATGTGCCTTTGAATGGTGCATATCGAACACACAAAAAGTATGGAGTTTAATAAGTTATTAAAAATGAAATCCCTTTCGTCATAGATGAATTTTGGTCCGAAACTCTCATACTTCTTATGAGATTGTCCAATTTGTACACAAAGTGCATCCAGTTTTTGCCGCAACCCTCTCAACTCTGTAGAAGTTGCTACGTGGGTGAAATTATGATGTCATGCCAAGTTACAACCTTTTTAGAGTTCATTTGTAATGCTTTTCACACTCAGGATCATTTAGCTCAAAATTAATCATTAAATGCATAAAAAAATCAAATGAAGTCAGAAAGGGTTGAAAATTGATGATGTGCCTTTGAATGGTGCATATTGAACACACAAAAAGTATGGAGTTAAATAAGTTATTAAAAATAAAACCCCTTTGTAATAGATGAGTTTTGGTCTGAAACCCTCATACTTCTTATGAGATTCTCTAATTTTAACATGAAGTGCATCCAGTTCTTGCCGTAACCCTCTCAACTCTGTAGAAGTAGCTACATGGGTGAAATTATGATGTCATGGCAAGTTACAACCTTTTTAGAGTTCATTTGTAATGCTTTTCAAACTCAGGGTCACTGAGCTCAAAATAAATCATTAAATGCATGAAAAATATTAAATGAAGTCAGAAAGGGTTGAAAATTGATGATGTGCCTTTGAATGGTGCATATTGAACACACAAAAAGAATGGAGTTAAAATAAGTTATTAAAACTGAAATCCCTTTGTAATAGAGGAGTTTTCGTTCGAAACCCTCATACTTCTTATGAGATTGTCCAATTTGTACACGAAGTGCGTCCAGTTTTTGCCGTAACCCTCTCCACTCTTTAGAAGTTGCTATGTGGGTGAAATTATGATGTCATGGCAAGTTACAACCTTTTTAAAGTTCATTTGTAATGCTTGTCAAACTTAGGGTCATTTAGCTCAAACTAAATCATTAAATGCATAAAAAATATTAAATGAAGTCAGAAAGGGTTGAAAATTGATGATGTGCCTTTGAATGGTGCATATTTAACACACAAAAAGTATGGAGTTAAAATACGTTATTTAAAATGAAATCCCTTTGTAATAGATGAGTTTTCGTCCGGAACCCTCATACTTCTTATGAGATTGTCCAATTTGTACACGAAGTGCGTCCAGTTTTTGCCGTAACCCTCTCCACTCTGTAGAAGTTGCTATGTGGGTGAAATTATGATGTCATGCCAAGTTACAACCTTTTTAGAGTCCATTTGTAACTCTTTTCAAACTCAGGATCATTTAGCTCAAAATAAATCATTAAATGCATAAAAAATATGAAATGAAGTCAGAAAGGGTTGAAAATTGATGATGAGCCTTTGAATGGTGCATATTCAACACACAAAAAGTATGGAGTTAAATAACTTATTAAAAATGAAATCCCTTTTGTAATAGATGAGTTTTCGTCCGAAACCCTCATACTTCTTATGAGATTGTCCAATTTGTACACGAAGTGCATCCAGTTTTTGCCGTAACCCTCTCAACTCTTTAGAAGTTGCTACGTGGGTGAAATTATGATGTCATGCCAAGTTACAACCTTTTTAGATCTCATTTGTACTGCTTTTCAAAGTCAGGGATGTTTAGCTCAAAATAAATCATTAAATGCATGAAAAATATCAAATGATTTCAGAAAGGGTTGAAAATTGATGATGTGCCTTTGAATGGTTCATAATGAACACACAAAAAGTATGGAGTTAAAATTAGTAATTTAAAATGAAATCCCTTTGCAATAGATGAGTTTTGCTCCGGAACCCTCATACGTCTTATGAGATTGTCCAATTTGTACACGAAGTGCGTCAGTTTTTGCCGTAACCCTCTCAACTCTTTACAAGTTTCTATGTGGGTAAAGTATGATGTCATTACAAGTTACAACCTATTTAGAGTTCATTTGTACTGCTTTTCAAACTCAGGGTCATTTAGCTCAAAATAAATCGCTAAATGCATGAAAAATATCAAATGAAGTCAGAAAGGGTTGAAAATTGACGATGTGCCTTTGAATGGTGCATATTGAACACACAAAAAGTATGGTGTTTAATAAGTTATTAAAAATGAAATCCCTTTCGTCATAGATGAATTTTGGTCCGAAACTCTCATACTTCTTATGAGATTGTCCAATTTGTACACAAAGTGCATCCAGTTTTTGCCGCAACCCTCTCAACTCTGTAGAAGTTGCTACGTGGGTGAAATTATGATGTCATGCCAAGTTAAAACATTTTTAGAGTTAATTTGTAATGCTTTTCACACTCAGAATCATTTAGCTCAAAACAAATCATTAAATGCATGAAAAATATCAAATGAAGTCAGAAAGGGTTGAAAATTGATGATGTGCCTTTGAATGGTGCATATTGAACACACAAAAAGTATGGAGTTAAATAAGTTATTAAAAATGAAATTACTTTTGTAATAGATGAGTTTTGGTCCGAAACCCTCGTACTTCTTATGAGATTGTCCAATTTGTACACGAAGTGCATCAAGTTTTTGCCGTAACCCTCTCAACTCTTTATAAGTTGGTATGTGGGTGAAATTATGATGTCATGCCAAGTTACAACCTTTTTAGAGTTCATTTGTACTACTTTTCAAACTCAGGGTCATTTAGCTCAAAATAAATCATTAAATGCATGAAAAATATCAAATGAAGTCAGAAAGGGTTGAAAATTGATGATGTGCCTTTGAGTGGTGCATATTGAACACACAAAAAGTATGGAGTTTAATAAGTTATTAAAAATCCCTTTGTAATATATGAGTTTTGGTCCGAAACCCTCATACTTCTTATGAGATTCTCTAATTTATACATGAAGTGCATCCAGTTTTTGCCATAACCCTCTCAACTCTGTAGAAGTAGCTACATGGGTGAAATTATGATGTCATGGCAAGTTACAACCTTTTTAGAGTTCATTTGTAATGCTTTTCAAACTCAGGGTCATTGAGCTCAAAATAAATCATTAAATGCATGAAAAATATCAAATGAAGTGAGAAAGGGTTGAAAATTGATGATGTACCTTTGAATGGTGAATATTGAACACACAAAAAGTATGTAGTTAAAATAAGTTATTAAAAATCCCTTTGTAATATATGAGTTTTGGTCCGAAACCCTCATACTTCTTATAAGATTGTCCAATTTGTACATGAAGTGCATCCAGTTTATGCCGTAACCCTCTCAACTCTTTATAAGTTGCTATTTGGGTGAAATTATGATGTCATGCCAAGTTACAACCTTTTTAGAGTTCATTTGTACTGCTTTTCAAACTCAGGGTCATTTAGCTCAAAGTAAATCATTAAATGCATGAAAAATATCAAATGAAGTTAGAAATGGTTGAAAATTGATGATGTGCCTTCGAGTAGTGCATATTGAACACACAAAAAGTATGCAGTTAAAATAAGTTATTAAAAATGAAATCCCTTTGCAATAGATGAGTTTTGGTACGAAACCCTCATACTTCGTATGAGATTGTCTAATTTGTACACGAAGTTCATCCAGTTTTTGCCGTAACCCTCTCAACTCTTTAGAAGTTGCTATGTGGGTTAAATTATGATGTCATGGCAAGTTACAACCTTTTTAGAGTTCATTTGTAATGCTTTTCAAACTGAGGGTCACTGAGCTCAAAATAAATCATTAAATGCATGAAAAATATTAAATGAAGTCAGAAAGGGTTGAAAATTGATGATGTGCCTTTGAATGGTGCATATTGAACACACAAAAAGAATGGAGTTAAAATAAGTTATTAAAAATGAAATCCCTTTGTAATAGATGAGTTTTCGTTCGAAACCCTCATACTTCTTATTAGATTGTCCAATTTGTACACGAAGTGCATCCAGTATTTGACGTAACCCTATCAACTCTTTAGAAGTTGCTACGTGGGTGAAATTATGATGTCATGCCAAGTTACAACCTTTTTAGATTTCATTTGTACTGCTTTTCAAACTCAGGGTCATTTAGTTCAAAATAAATCGTTAAATGCATGAAAAATATCAAATGATGTCAGAAAGCGTTGAAAATTGATGATGTGGCTTTGAATGGTGCATAATAAGCACACAAAAAGAATGGAGTTCAAATTAGTTATTTAAAATGAAATCCCTTTGGAATAGATGAGTTTTGGTCCGAAACCCTCATACTGCTTATGAGATTGTCCAATTTGTAGACGAAGTGCTTCAGTTTCTGCCGTAACCCTTTCAACTCTTTAGAAGTTTCTATGTGGGTGAAATTATCATGTCATTACAAGTTACAACCTTTTTAGAGTTCATTTGTACTGCTTTTCAAACTCAGGGTCATTTAGTTCAAAATAAATCACTAAACGCATGAAAAATATCAAATGAAGTCAGAAAGGGTTGAAAATTGATGATGCGCCTTTGAATGGTGCATATTGAACACACAAAAAGTATGGAGTTTAATAAGTTATTAAAAATGAAATCCCTTTGTAATAGATGAGTTTTGGTCCGAAACCCTCATACTTCTTATGAGATTCTCTAATTTATACATGAAGTGCATCCAGTTTGTGCCATAACCCTCTCAACTTTGTAGAAGTAGCTACATGGGTGAAATTATGATGTCATGGCAAGTTACAACCTTTTTAGAGTTCATTTGTAATGCTTTTCAAACTCAGGGTCACTGAGCTCAAAATAAATCATTGAATGCATGAAAAATATTAAATGAAGTCAGAAAGGGTTGAAAATTGATGATGTGCCTTTGAATGGTGCATATTGAACACACAAAAAGAATGGAGTTAAAATAAGTTATTAAAACTGAAATCCCTTGGTAATAGATGAGTTTACGTTCGAAACCCTCATACTTCTTATGAGATTGTCCAATTTGTACACGAAGTGCGTCCAGTTTTTGCCGTAACCCTCTCCACTCTTTAGAAGTTGCTACGTGGGTGAAATTATGATGTCATGTCAAGTTACAACCTTTTTAGATCTCATTTGTACTGCTTTTCAAAGTCAGGGATATTTAGCTCAAAATAAATCATTAAATGCATTAAAAATATCAAATGATTTCAGAAAGGGTTGAAAATTGATGATGTGCCTTTGAATGGTTCATAATGAACACACAAAAAGTATGGAGTTAAAATTAGTAATTTAAAATGAAATCCCTTTGCAATAGATGAGTTTTGGTCCGGAACCCTCATACTTCTTATGAGATTGTCCAATTTGTACACGAAGTGCGTCAGTTTTTGCCGTAACCCTCTCAACTCTTTACAAGTTTCTATGTGGGTAAATTATGATGTCATTACAAGTTACAACCTATTTAGAGTTCATTTGTACTGCTTTTCAAACTCAGGGTCATTTAGCTCAAAATAAATCGCTAAATGCATGAAAAATATCGAATGAAGTCAGAAAGGGTTGAAAATTGACGATGTGCCTTTGAATGGTGCATATCGAACACACAAAAAGTATGGAGTTTAATAAGTTATTAAAAATGAAATCCCTTTCGTCATAGATGAATTTTGGTCCGAAACTCTCATACTTCTTATGAGATTGTCCAATTTGTACACAAAGTGCATCCAGTTTTTGCCGCAACCCTCTCAACTCTGTAGAAGTTGCTACGTGGGTGAAATTATGATGTCATGCCAAGTTACAACCTTTTTAGAGTTCATTTGTAATGCTTTTCACACTCAGGATCATTTAGCTCAAAATTAATCATTAAATGCATAAAAAAATCAAATGAAGTCAGAAAGGGTTGAAAATTGATGATGTGCCTTTGAATGGTGCATATTGAACACACAAAAAGTATGGAGTTAAATAAGTTATTAAAAATGAAATTCCTTTTGTAATAGATGAGTTTTGGTCCGAAACCCTCGTACTTCTTATGAGATTGTCCAATTTGTACACGAAGTGCATCAAGTTTTTGCCGTAATCCTCTCAACTCTTTATAAGTTGGTATGTGGGTGAAATTATGATGTCATGCCAAGTTACAACCTTTTTAGAGTTCATTTGTACTGCTTTTCAAACTCAGCGTCATTTAGCTCAAAATAAATCATTAAATGCATGAAAAATATCAAATGAAGTCAGAAAGGGTTGAAAATTGATGATGTGCCTTTGAATGGTGCATATTGAACACACAAAAAGTATGGAGTTAAAACAAGTTATTAAAAATGAAATCCCTTTGCAATAGATGAGTTTTCGTCCGAAACCCTCATACTTCTTATGAGATTGTCCAATTTGTACACGAAGTGCGTCCAGCTTTTGCCGTAACCCTCTCCACTCTTTAGAAGTTGCTATGTGGGTGAAATTATGATGTCATGGCAAGTTACAACCTTTTTAGAGTTCATTTGTAATGCTTTTCAAACTCAGGGTCATTGAGCTCAAAATAAATCATTAAATGCATAAAGAATATTAAATGAAGTCAGAAAGGGTTGAAAATTGATGATGTGCCTTTGAATGGTGAATATTGAACACACAAAAAGTATGGAGTTAAAATAAGTTATTTAAAATGAAATCCCTTTGTAATAGATGAGTTTTCGTCCGGAACACTCATACTTCTTATGAGATTGTCCAATTTGTACACGAAGTGCATCCAGTTTTTGCCGTAACCCTCTCAACTCTATAGAAGTTGCTACGTGGGTGAAATTATGATGTCATGCCAAGTTACAACCTTTTTAGAGTTCATTTGTAATGCTTTTCGAACTCAGGATCATTTAGCTCAAAATAAATCATTAAATGCATAAAAAATATCAAATGAAGTCAGAAAGGGTTGAAAATTGATGATGAGCCTTTGAATGGTGCATATTGAACACACAAAAAGTATGGAGTTAAAACAAGTTATTAAAAATGAAATCCCTTTGCAATAGATGAGTTTTCGTCCGGAACCCTCATACTTCTTATGAGATTGTCCAATTTGTACACGAAGTGCATCCTGTTTTTGCCGTAACCCTCTCAACTCTGTAGAAGTTGCTACGTGGGTGAAATTATGATGTCATGCAAAGTTACAACCTTTTTAGAGTTCATTTGTAATGCTTTTCAAACTCAGGATCATTTAGCTCAAAATAAATCATTAAATGCATAAAAAATATCAAATGAAGTCAGAAAGGGTTGACAATTGATGATGTGCCTTTGAATGGTGCATGTTGAACACACAAAAAGTATGTAGTTCAAATAAGTTATTAAAAATAAAAGCCCTTTGTAATAGATGAGTTTTGGTCCGAAACACTCATACTTCTTATGAGATTCTCCAATTTGTACACGATGTGCATCCAGTTTTTGCCGTAACCCTCTCAACTCTATAGAAGTTGCTACGTGGGTGAAATTAGGATGTCATGCCAAGTTACAACCTTTTTAGAGTTCATTTGTAATGCTTTTCAAACTCAGGATCATTTAGCTCAAAATAAATCATTAAATGCATAAAAAATGTCAAATGAAGTCAGAAAGGGTTGAAAATTGATGATGAGCCTTTGAATGGTGCATATTGAACACACAAAAAGTATGGAGTTAAAACAAGTTATTAAAAATGAAATCCCTTTGCAACAGATGAGTTTTCGTCCGAAACCCTCATACTTCTTATGAGATTGTCCAATTTGTACACGAAGTGCGTCCTGTTTTTGCCGTAGCCCTCTCAACTCTGTAGAAGTTGCTACGTGGGTGAAATTATGATGTCATGCCAAGTTACAACCTTTTTAGAGTTCATTTGTAATGCTTTTCAAGCTCAAGATCATTTAGCTCAAAATAAATCATTAAATGCATAAAAAATATCAAATGAAGTCAGAAAGGGTTGAAAATTGATCATGTGCCTTTGAATGGTGCATATTGAACACACAAAAAGTATGTAGTTAAAAAAAGTTATTAAAAATAAAACCCCTTTGTAATAGATGAGTTTTGGTCCGAAACCCTCATACTTCTTATGAGATTCTCCAATTTGTACACGATGTGCATCCAGTTTTTGCCGTAACCCTCTCAACTCTTTAGTAGTTGCTATGTGGGTGAAATTATGATGTCATGCCAAGTTACAACCTTTTTAGAGTTCATTTGTACTGCTTTTCAAACTCATGATCATTTAGTTCAAAATAAATCATTAAATGCATAAAAAATATCAAATCAAGTCAGAAAGGGTTGAAAATTGATAATGAGCCTTTGAATGGTGCAAATTGAACAAACATAAAGTATGCAGTTAAATAAGTTATTAAACATGAAATCCCTTTTGTAATAGGTGAGTTTTTGTCCGAAACCCTCATACTTCTTATGAGATTGTCTAATTTGTACACGTAGTGCATCCAGTTTTTGCCGTAACCCTCTCAACTCTTTAGAAGTTGCTACGTGGGTGAAATTATGATGTCATGGCAAGTTACAACCTTTTGAGAGTTCATTTGTAATGCTTTTCAAACTCAGGGTCATTGAGCTCAAAATAAATCATTAAATGCATAAAAAATATTAAATGAAGTCAGAAAGGGTTGAAAATTGATGATGTGCCCTTCAATGGTGCATATTGAACACACAAAAAGTATGGAGTTAAAATAAGTTATTTAAAAGGAAATCCCTTTGTAATAGATGAGTTTTCGTCCGGAACCCTCATACTTCTTATGAGATTGTCCAATTTGTACACGAAGTGCATCCAGTTTTTGCCGTAACCCTCTCAACTCTGTAGAAGTTGCTACGTGGGTGAAATTATGATGTCATGCCAAGTTACAACCTTTTTAGTGTTCATTTGTAATGCTTTTCAGACTCATGATCATTTAGTTCAAAACAAATCATTAAATGCATAAAAAATATCAAATGAAGTCAGAAAGGGTTGACAATTGATAATGAGCCTTTGAATGGTGCAAATTGAACACACATAAAGTATGGAGTTAAATAAGTTATTAAACATGAAATCCCGTTTGTAATAGGTGAGTTTTCGTCCGAAACCCTCATACTTCTTATGAGATTGTCTAATTTGTACACGTAGTGCATCCAGTTTTTGCCGTGACCCTCTCAACTCTTTAGAAGTTGCTACGTGGGTGAAATTATGATGTCGTGCCAAGTTACAACATTTTTAGATTTCATTTGTACTGCTTTTCGAACTCAGGGTCATTTAGCTCAAAATAAATCATTAAATGCATGAAAAATATCAAATGATGTGAGAAAGGGTTGAAAATGGATGATGTGCCTTTGAATGGTGCATAATGAACACACGAAAAGTATGGAGTTAAAATTAGTTATTTAAAATGAAATCCCTTTGCAATAGATGAGTTTTGGTCCGAAACCCTCATACTTCTTATGAGATTGTCCAATTTGGACACGACGTGCGTCAGTTTTTGCCGTAACCCTCTCAACACTTTAGAAGTTTCTATGTGGGTGAAATTATGATGTCATTACAAGTTACAACCTATTTAGAGTTCATTTGTACTCCTTTTCAAACTCAGGGTCATTTAGCTCAAAATAAATCATTAAACACATGAAAAATATCAAATGAAGTCAGAAAGGGTTGAAAATTGATGATCCGCCTTTGAATGGTGCATATTGAACACACAAAAAGTATGGAGTTTAATAAGTTATTAAAAATGAAATCCCTTTCGTCATAGATGAGTTTTGGTCCGAAACCCTCATACTTCTTATGAGATTGTCCAATTTGTACACGAAGTGCATCCAGTTTTTGCCGCAACCCTCTCAACTCTGTAGAAGTTGCTATGTGGGTGAAATTTTGATGTCATGCCAAGTTACAACCTTTTTAGAGTTCATTTGTAATGCTTTTCAAACTCAGGATCATTTAGCTCAAAAAAAAATCATTAAATGCATATAAAATATCAAATGAAGTCAGAAAGGGTTGAAAATTGATGATGTGCCTTTGAATGATGCATATTTAACACACAAAAAGTATGGAGTTAAATAAGTTATTAAAAATGAAATCCCTTTTGTAAGAGATGAGTTTTGGTCTCATGAGATTTTCCAATTTGTACACGCAGTGCATCCAGGTTTTGCCGTAACCCTCTCAACTCTTTATAAGTTGCTATGTGGGTGAAATTATGATGTCATGCCAAGGTACAACCTTTTTAGAGTTCATTCGTAATGATTTTCAAACTTAGGGTCATTTACCTCAAAATAAATCATTAAATGCTTGAAAGTCAGAAAGGGTTGAAAATTGATGATGTGCCTTTGAATGGTGCATATTGAACACACAAAAAGTATGGAGTTAAAATAGGTTATTAAAAATGAAATCCCTTTGTAAAAGATGACTTTTGGTCCGAAACCCTCATACTTCTTATGAGATTGTCCAATTTGTACACGAAGTGCATCCAGTTTTTTCTGTAACCCTCTCAACTGTTTAGAAGTTGCTATGTAGGTGAAATTATGATGTCATGCCAAGTTACAACCTTTTTAGAGTTCATTTGTACTGCTTTTCAAACTCAGGGTCGCATTTAGCTCAAAATAAATCATTAAATGCATGAAAAATATCAAATGAAGTCAGAAAGGGTTGGAAATTGATGATGTGCCTTTGAATGGTGCATATTGAACACACAAAAAGTATG
Organism: Hordeum marinum; assembly: GCA_022496015.1. Classification (NCBI taxonomy): domain Eukaryota; kingdom Viridiplantae; phylum Streptophyta; class Magnoliopsida; order Poales; family Poaceae; genus Hordeum; species Hordeum marinum. Next base: position 148,089 of record JAAAWK010000037.1, on the reverse strand, counting down.
GAGTTAAAATAAGTTATTAGGAATGAAATCCCATTGTAATAGATGAGTTTTCGTCCGAAACCCTCATACTACTTATGAGATTTTCCAATTTGTACACGAAGTGCATCCAGTTTTTGCTGTAACCCTCTCAACTCTTTAGAAGTTGCTATGTGGTTGAAATTATGCTGTCATTACAAGTTACAACCTTTTTGGAGTTCATTTGTACTACTTTTCAAACTCAGGGTCATTTAGCTCAAAATAAATCATTAAATGCATGAAAAATGTCAAATGAAGTCAGAAAGGGTTGAAAATTGCTGATGTGCCTGTGAATGGTGCATGTTGGACACACAAAAAGTATGGAGTTAAAATAGGTTATTAAAAATGAAATCCCTTTGTAAAAGATGACTTTTGGTCCGAAACCCTCATACTTCTTATGAGAATGTCCAATTTGTACACGAAATGCATCCAGTTTGTTCTGTAACCTTCTCAACTTTTTAGAAGTTGCTATGTAGGTGAAATTATGATGTCATGCCAAGTTAGAACCTTTTTAGAGTTCATTTGTACTGCTTTTCAAACTCAGGGTCACATTTAGCTCAAAATAAATCATTAAATGCATGAAAAATATCAAATGAAGTCAAAAATGGTTGGAAATTGATGATGTGCCTTTAAATGGTGCATATTGAACACACAAAAAGTATGTAGTTAAAATAAGTTATTAAAAATAAAACCCCTTTGTAATAGATGAGTTTTGGTCCGAAACCCTCATACTTCTCATGAGATTCTCCAATTTGTACACGATGTGCATCCAGTTTTTGCCGTAACCCTCTCAACTCTTTAGTAGTTGCTATGTGGGTGAAATTATGATGTCATGCCAAGTTACAACCTTTTTAGAGTTCATTTGTACTGCTTTTCAAACTCATGATCATTTAGTTCAAAATAAATCATTAAATGCATAAAAAATATCAAATGAAGTTAGAAAGGGTTGAAAATTGATAATGAGCCTTTGAATGGTGCAAATTGAACAAACATAAAGTATGGAGTTAAATAAGTTATTAAACATGAAATCCCTTTTGCAATAGGTGAGTTTCGTCCGAAACCCTCATACTTCTTATGAGATTGTCTAATTTGTACACGTAGTGCATCCAGTTTTTGCCGTAACCCTCTCAACTCTTTAGAAGTTGCTACGTGGGTGAAATTATGATGTCATGCCAAGTTACAACCTTTTTAGATTTCATTTGTACTGCTTTTCAAACTCAGGGTCATTTAGCTCAAAATAAATCATTAAATGCATGAAAAATATCAAATGATGTCAGAAAGGGTTGAAAATTGATGATGTGCCTTTGAATGGTGCATAATGAACACACGAAAAGTATGGAGTTAAAATTAGTTATTTAAAAGGAAATCCCTTTGCAATAGATGAGTTTTGGTCCGAAACCCTCATACTTCTTATGAGATTGTCCAATTTGGACACGAAGTGCGTCAGTTTTTGCCGTAACCCTCTCAACTCTTTAAAAGTTTCTATGTGGGTGAAATTATGATGTCATTACAAGTTACAACCTATTTAGAGTTCATTTGTACTGCTTTTCAAACTCAGGGTCATTTAGCTCAAAATAAATCATTAAACGCATGAAAAATATCAAATGAAGTCAGAAAGGGTTGAAAATTGACGATGCGCCTTTGAATGGTGCATATTGAACACACAAAAAGTATGGAGTTTAATAAGTTATTAAAAATGAAATCCCTTTCGTCATAGATGAGTTTTGGTCCGAAACCCTCATACTTCTTATGAGATTGTCCAATTTGTACACGAAGTGCATCCAGTTTTTGCCGCAACCCTCTCAACTCTGTAGAAGTTGCTACGTGGGTGAAATTATGATGTCATGCCAAGTTACAACCTTTTTAGAGTTCATTTGTAATGCTTTTCAAACTCAGGATCATTTAGCACAAAAAAAATCATAAAATATATAAAAAATATCAAATGAAGTCAGAAAGGGTTGAAAATTGATGATGTGGCTTTGAATGGTGCATATTTAACACACAAAAAGTATGGAGTTAAATAAGTTATTAAAAATGAAATCCCTTTTGTAATAGATGAGTTTTGGTCTTATGAGATTTTCCAATTTGTACACGCAGTGCATCCAGTTTTTGCCGTAACCCTCTCAACTCTTTATAAGTTGCTATGTGGGTGAAATTATGATGTCATGCCAAGGTACAACCTTTTTAGAGTTCATTTGTAATGATTTTGAAACTTAGGGTCATTTACCTCAAAATAAATCATTAAATGCTTGAAAAATATCAAATGAAGTCAGAAAGGGTTGAAAATTGATGATGTGCCTTTGAATGGTGCATATTGAACACACAAAAAGTATGGAGTTAAAATATGTTATTAAAAATGAAATCCCTTTGTAAAAGATGACTTTTGGTCCGAAACCCTCATACTTCTTATGAGATTGTCCAATTTGTACACGAAGTGCATCCAGTTTTTTCTGTAACCCTCTCAACTGTTTAGAAGTTGCTATGTAGGTGAAATTATGATTTCATGCCAAGTTACAACCTTTTTAGAGTTCATTTTTACTGCTTTTCAAACTCAGGGTCGCATTTAGCTCAAAATAAATCATTAAATGCATGAAAATATCAAATGAAGTCAGAAAGGGTTGGAAATTGATGATGTGCCTTTGAATGGTGCATATTGAATACAGAAAAAGTATGGAGTTAAAATAAGTTATTAGAAATGAAATCCCATTGTAATAGATGAGTTTAGTCCGAAACCCTCATACTACTTATGAGATTGTCCAATTTGTACACGAAGTGCATCCAGTTTTTGCCGTAACCCTCTCAACTCTTTAGAAGTTGCTATGTGGGTGAAATTATGATGTCATGCCAAGTAACAACCTTTTTAGATTTCATTTGTACTACTTTCCAAACTCAGGGTCATTTAGCTCAAAATAAATCATTAAATACATGAAAAATATCAAATGAAGTCAGAAAGGGTTGAAAATTGATGATGTGCCTTTGAATGGTGCATAATGAACACACAAAAAGTATAGATTTAAAACTAGTTATTTAAAATGAAATCCCTTTGCAGTAGATGAGTTTTGGTCCGAAACCCTCAAACTTCTTATGAGATTGTCCAATTTGTACACGAAGTGCGTCAGTTTTTGCCGTAACCCTCTCTACTCTTTAGAAGTTTCTATGTGGTTGAAATTATGATGCCATTAGAAGTTACAACCTTTTTGGAGTTCATTTGTACTACTTTTCAAACTCAAGGTCATTTAGCTCAAAATAAATCATTAAATGCATGAAAAATGTCAAATGAAGTCAGAAAGGGTTGAAAATTGCTGATGTGCCTGTGAATGGTGCATGTTGAACACACAAAAAGTATGGAGTTAAAATAGGTTATTAAAAATGAAATCCCTTTGTAAAAGATGACTTTTGGTCCGAAACCCTCATACTTCTTATGAGATTATCCAATTTGTACACGAAGTGCATCCAAATTTTGCACTAACCCTCTCAACTCTTTAGAAGTTGCTATGTGGGTGAAATTATGATGTCATGCCAAGTTACAACCTTTTTAGAGTTCATTTGTACTGCTTTTCAAACTCAGGGTCATTTAGCTCAAAATAAATCATTAAATGCATGAAAAATGTCAAATGAAGTCAGAAAGGGTTGAAAATTGATGATGTGCCTGTGAATGGTGCATGTTGAACACACAAAAAGTATGGAGTTAAAATAGGTTATTAAAAATGAAATCCCTTTGTAATAGATGAGTTTTGGTTCGAAACCCTCATACTACTTATGAGATTGTCCAATTTGTACACGAAGTGCATCCAGTTTTTGCCGGAACCCTCTCAACTCTTTAGAAGTTGCTACGTGGGTGAAATTATGATGTCATGCCAAGTTACAACCTTTTTAGATTTAATTTGTACTGGTTTTCAAACTCAGGGTCATTTAGCTCAAAATAAATCATTAAATACATGAAAAATATCAAATGAAGTCAGAAAGGGTTGAAAATTGATGATGTGCCTTTGAATGGTGCATAATGAACACACAAAAAGTATAGAGTTAAAATTATTTATTTAAAATGAAATCCCTTTGCAATTTGGTTAGTTTTGGTCCGAAACCCTCAAACTTCTTATGAGATTGTCCAATTTGTACACGAAGTTCGTCAGTTTTTGCCGTCAGCCTCTCTACTCTTTAGAAGTTTCTATGTGGTTGAAATTATGATGTCATTACAAGTTACAAACTTTTTAGAGTTCATTTGTACTGCTTTTCAAACTCAGTGTCATTTAGCTCAAAATAAATCATTAAATGCATGAAAAATGTGAAATGTAGTCAGAAAGGGTTGAAAATTGATGATGTGCCTATGAATAGTGCATATTGAACACACAAAAAGTATGGAGTTAAAATAGGTTATTAAAAATGAAATCCCTTTGTAAAAGATGACTTTTGGTCTGAAACCCTCATACTTCTTATGACATTGTCCAATTTGTACACGAAATGCATCCAGTTTTTTCTGTAACCTTCTCAACTTTTTAGAAGTTGCTATATAGGTGAAATTATGATGTCATGCCAAGTTACAACCTTTTTAGAGTTCATTTGTACTGCTTTTCAAACTCACGGTCGCATTTAGCTCAAAATAAATCATTGAATGCATTAAAAATATCAAATGAAGTCAGAAAGGGTTGAAAATTGATGATGTACCTTTGAATGGTGCATATTGAACACAAAAAAAGTATGGAGTTAACATAAGTTATTAAAAATGAAATCCCTTTGTAATAGATGAGTTTTCGTCCGAAACCATCATACTTCTTATGAGATTGTCTAATTTGTACATGAAGTGCATCCAGTTTTTGCCGGAACCCTCTCAACTCTTTATAAGTTGCTATGTGGGTGAAATTATGATGTCATGCCAAGGTACAACCTTTTTAGAGTTCATTTGTAATTCTAGTCAAACTCAGGGTCATTTAGCTCAAACTAAAGCATTAAATGCATGAAAAATATCAAATGACGTGGGAAAGGGTTGAAAATTGATGATGTGCCTTCGAATGGTGCATACTAAAGACACCAAAAGTATGTAGTTAAAATAAGTTATTAAAAATGAAATCCCTTTGCAATAGATGAGTTTTGGTCCGAAACCCTCATACTTCTTATGAGATTGTCCAATTTGGACACGAAGTGCGTCAGTTTTTGCCGTAACCCTCTCAACTCTTTAGAAGTTTCTATGTGGGTGAAATTATGATGTCATTACAAGTTACAACCTATTTAGAGTTCATTTGTACTGCTTTTCAAACTCAGGGTCATTTAGCTCAAAATAAATCATTAAACGCATGAAAAATATCAAATGAAGTCAGAAAGGGTTGGAAATTGACGATGCGCCTTTGAATGGTGCATATTGAACACACAAAAAGTATGGAGTTAAAATAGGTTATTAAAAATGAAATCCCTTTGCAATAGATGAGTTTTGGTCCGAAACCATCATACTTCTTATGAGATTGGCCAATTTGTACACGAAGTACGTCAGTTTTTGCCGTAACCCTCGAAACCCTTTAGTGGTTGCTATGTGGGTGAAATTATGATGTCATGCCAAGTTACAACCTTTTTAGAGTTCATTTGTACTGGTTTCCAAACTCAGGGTCATTTAGCTCAAAATAAATCACTAAACGCATGAAAAGTATCAAATGAAGTCAGAAAGGGTTGAAATTTGATGATGCGCCTTTGAATGGTGCATATTGAACACACAAAAAGTATGGAGTTTAATAAGTTATGAATAATGAAATCCCTTTCGTCATAGATGAGTTTTGGTCCGAAACCCTCATACTTCTTATGAGATTGTCCAATTTGTACACGAAGTGCATCCAGTTTTTGCCGTAACCCTCTCAACTCTTGAGTAGTTGCTATGTGGGTGAAATTATGATGTCATGCCAAGTTACAACCTGTTGAGAGTTCATTTGTAATGCTTTTCAAACTCAGGGTCATTGAGCTCAAAATAAATCTTCAAATGCATGAAAAATACCAAATGAAGTCAGAAAGGGTTGAAAATTCATGATGTGCCTTTGAATGGTGCATATTCAACACAGAAAAAGTATGGAGTTAAAATAAGTTATGAAAAATGAAATCCCTTTGTAATAGATGAGTTCTCGTCCGAAACCCTCATACTTCTTATGAGATTGTCCAATTTGTACACGAGGTGCATCCAGTTTTTGCCGTAAGCCTCTCAACTCTTTACAAGTTGCTACGTGGGTGAAATTATCATGTCATGCCAAGTTACAAACTTTTTAGATTTCATCTGTACTGCTTTTCAAACTCAGGGTCATTTAGCTCAAAATAAATCATTAAATGCATGAAAAATATCAAATGAAGTCAGAAAGGGTTGAAAATTGATGATGTGCCTTTCAATGGTGCATATTGAACACACAAAAAGTATGGAGTTAAAATAAGTTATTAAAAATGAAATCCCATTGTAATAGATGAGTTTTGGTCCGGAACCCTCATTCTTCTTATGAGATTGTCCAATTTGTACACGAAGTACGTCAGTTTTTGCCGTAACCCTCTCAACTCTTTAGAAGTTGCTACGTGGGTGAAATTATGATGTCATGCCAACTTACAACCTTTTTAGATTTCATTTGTACTACTTTTCAAACTCAGGGTCATTTAGCTCAAAATAAATCATTAAATGCATTCAATATCAAATGAAGTCAGCAAGGGTTGAATATTGATTATGTGCCTATGAATGGTGCATATTGAACACACAAAAAGTATGGAGTTAAAATAACTTACTAAAAATGAAATCCCTTTGTAATAGATGAGTTTTCGTCCGAAACCCTCATACTTCTTATGAGATTGTCCAATTTGTACATGAAGTGCATCCAGTATTTGGCGTAACCCTCTCAACTCTTTATAAGTCGCTATGTGGGTGAAATTATGATGTCATGCCAAGGTAGAACATTTTTAGAGTTCATTTGTAATTCTTGTCAAACTCTGGGTCATTTAGCTCAAAATAAATCACTAAACGCATGAAAAATATCAAATGAAGTCAGAAAGGGTTGACAATTGATGATATGCCTTGTAGTTTTGCATATTGAACACACAAAAAGTATGGAGTTAAAATAGGTTATTAAAAATGAAATCCCTTTGCAATAGATGAGTTTTGGTCCGGAACCCTCATTCTTCTTATGAGATTGTCCAATTTGTACACGAAGTACGTCAGTTTTTGCCGTAACCCTCGAAATTCTTTAGTAGTTGCTATGTGGGTGAAATTATGATGTCATGCCAAGTTACAACCTTTTTAGAGTTCATTTGTACTGCTTTTCAAACTCAGGGTCATTTAGCTTAAAGTAAATCATTAAATGCATGAAAAATATCAAATGAAGTCAGAAAGGGTTGAAAATTGATCATGTGCCTTTGAATGGTGCATATTGAACACACAAATAGTATTGAGTTAAAATAAGTTATTAAAAATGAAATCCCTTTGCAATAGATGAGTTTTGGTCCGAAACCCTCATACTTCTTATGAGATTGTCCAATTTCTACACGAAGTGCGTCTAGTTTTTGCCGTAACCCTCTCAACTCTTTAGAAGGTTATATGTGGGTGAAATTATGATGTCATGCCAAGTTACAACCTGTTTAGAGTTCATTTGTAATGCTTTTCAAACTCAGGGTCATTGAGCTCAAAATAAATCTTTAAATGCATGAAAAATATCAAATGAAGTCAGAAAGGGTTGAAAATTGATGATGTGTCTTTGAATGGTGTATATTGAACACACAAAATGTATAGAGTTAAAATAAGTTATTAAAAATGAAATCCCATTGTAATAGATGAGTTTTCGTCGAAAGCCTCATACTTCTTATGAGATTGTCCAATTTGTACACGAAGTGCATCCAGTTTTTGCCGTAACCCTCTCAACACTGTAGAAGTTGCTACGTGGGTGAAATTATGATGTCATGCCAAGTTACAACCTTTTTAGATTTCATCTATACTTCTTTTCAAACTCAGGGTCATTTAGCTCAAAATAAATCATTAAATGCATTAAATATCAAATGAAGTCAGAAAGGGTTGAGAATTGATGATGTCCCTTTCAATTGAGCATATTGAACACATAAAAAGTATGGAGTTAAAATAACTTATTAAAAATGAAATCCCATTGTAATAGATGAGTTTTCGTCCGAAACCCTCATACTTCTTATGAGATTGTCCAATTTGTACAAGAAGTGCATCCAATTTTTGCCGTAACCCTCTCAACTCTTTATAAGTTGCTATGTGGGTGAAATTATGATGTCATGCCAAGGTACAACCTTTTTAGAGTTCATTCGTAATGCGGGACAGATCGTGAGACGGATCGTGATGAGATCACGGGACGGATCATGATCAAGATCGTGATACGGATCGTGATGAGATCGCGGGACGGATCGTGATGGGATCGCGGGACGGATCGTGATGAGATCGCGGGACGCTCGGCGATTTGGATCGCGAAGATGTTCGACTACACCAACCGCGTTTTTTAACGCTTCCCGCTTAGCGATCTACAAGGGTACGTAGATCCACTCTCCCTCTCGTAGATGCTCATCACCATGGATAGCTTTGCGTGTGCGTAGGAAATTTTTTGTTTCCCATGCGACGTTCCCCAACACATTTGTACTGCTTTTCAAATTCAGGGTCATTTAGCTCAAAATAAATCATTAAACGCCTGAAAAATATCAAATGAAGATAGAAAGGGTTGAAAATTGATGATGTGCTTTTGAATGGTGCATATTGAACACAAAAAAAGTATGGAGTTAAAATAAGTTATCAAAAATGAAATCCCTTTGTAATTCATGAGTTTTCGTCCAAAACTCTCATACTTCTTACGAGATTGTCCAATTTCTACACGAAGTGCATCCAGTCTTTGCCGTAAGCCTCTCAACTCTCTAGAAGTTCCTATGTTTGTGAAATTATGATGTCATGCCAAGTTACAACCTTTTCAGAGTTCATTTGCACTGCTTTTCAAATTCAGGGTCATTTAGCTCAAAATAAATCATTAAATGCCGAAAAAATATCAAATGGAGTCAGAATGGGTTGAAAATTGATGATGTGCCTTTGAATGGTGCATATTGAACACACAAAAAGTATGGAGTCAAAATAAGTTGTTAAAAACGAAATCCCTTTGCAATAGATGAGTTTTGGTCCGAAACCCTCATACTTCTAATGAGATTGTCCAATTTGTACACGAAGTGCATCCAGTTTTTGCCGTAATCCTCTCAACTCTTTAGAAGTTGCTATGTGGGTGAAATTATGATGTCATGCCAAGTTACAACCTTTTTAGAGTTCATTTGTACTGCTTTTCAAACTCAGGGTCATTGTTCTCAAAATAAATCATTAAATGCATGAAAAATATCAAATGAAGTCAGAAAGGGTTCAAAATTGATGATGTGCCTCTGAATGGTGCATATTGAACACACAAAAAGTATGGAGTTAAAATAAGTTATTAAAAATGAAATCCCTTTGTAATAGATGAGTTTTCGTCCGAAACCCTCATACTTCTTATGAGATTGTCTAATTTGTACACGAAGTGCATCCAGTTTTTGCCGTAACCCTCTCAACTCTTTAGAAGTTGCTACGTGGGTGAAATTATGATGTCATGCCAAGTTACAACCTTTTTAGATTTCATTTGTACTGCTTTTCAAACTCAGGGTCATTTAGCTCAAAATAAATCATTAAATGCCTAAAAAATATCAAATGAAGTCAGAATGGGTTGAAAATTGATTATGTGCCTTTGAATGGTGCATATTGAACACACAAAAAGTATGGAGTTAAAATAACTTATTAAAAATGAAATCCCTTTGTAATAGATGAGTTTTCGTCCGAAACCCTCATACTTCTTACGAGATTGTCCAATTTGTACACGAAGTGCATCCTATTTTTGCCGTAACCCTCTCAACTCTTTAGAAGTTGCTATGTGGGTGAAATTATGATGTCATGCCAAGTTACAACCTTTTTAGATTTCATCTGTACTGCTTTTCAAACTCAGGGTCATTTAGCTCAAAAAAAATCATTAAATGCATTAAATATCAAATGAAGTCAGAAAGGGTTGAAAATTGATGATGTGACTTTCAATGGTGCATATTGAACACACAAAAAGTATGGAGTTAAAATAACTTATTAAAAATGAAATGCCATTGTAATAGATGAGTTTTCGTCCGAAACCCTCATACTTCTTATGAGATTGTCCAATTTGTACACGAAGTGCATCCAATTTTTGCCGTAACCCTCTAAACTCTTTATAAGTTGCTATGAGGGTGAAATTATGATGTCATGCCAAGGTACAACCTTTTTAGAGTTCATTTGTAATGCTTGTCAAACTCAGGGTCATTTAGCTATAAACTAAATCATTAAATGCATGAAAAATATCAATTGAAGTCAGAAAGGGTTGAAAATTGATGATGTGCCTTTGAATGGTGCATATTGAACACACAAAAAGTATGGAGTTAAAATAATTTATTAAAAATGAAATCCCTTTGTAATAGATGAGTTTTCTTCCAAAACCCTCATATATACTTCTTATGAGATTGTCTAATTTGTACACGAAGTGCGTCCAGTTTTTGCCGTAACCCTCTCAACTCTTTAGAAGTTGCTATGTGGGTGGAATTATGATGTCATGCGAAGTTACAACCTTTTTAGAGTTCATTTGTACTGCTTTTCAAACTCAGGGTCATTGTTCTCAAAATAAATCATTAAATGCATGAAAATATCAAATTAAGTCAGAAAGGGTTCAAAATTGATGATGTGCCTTTGAATGGTGCATATTGAACACACAAAAAGTATGGAGTTAAAATAATTTATTAAAAATGAAATCCCTTTGTAATAGATGAGTTTTCTTCCAAAACCCTCATATATACTTCTTATGAGATTGTCTAATTTGTACACGAAGTGCGTCCAGTTTTTGCCGTAACCCTCTCAACTCTTTAGAAGTTGCTATGTGGGTGGAATTATGATGTCATGCCAAGTTACAACCTTTTTAGAGTTCATTTGTAATGCTTTTCAAACTCAGGGTCATTGTTCTCAAAATAAATCATTAAATGCATGAAAAATATCAAATTAAGTCAGAAAGGGTTCAAAATTGATGATGTGCCTTTGAATGGTGCATATTGAACACACAAAAAGTATGAAGTTAAAATAAGTTATTAAAAATGAAATCCCTTTGTAGTAGATGAGTTTTCGTCCAAAACCCTCATATATACTTCTTATGTGGTTGTCCAATTTGTACACGAAGTGCGTCCAGTTTTTGCCGTAACCCTCTCAACTCTTCAGAAGTTGCTATGTGGGTGAAATTATGATGTCATGCCAAGTTACAACCTTTTTAGAGTTCATTTATAATGCTTTTCAAACTCAGGGTCATTGTTCTCAAAATAAATCATTAAATGCATGAAAAATATCAAATGAAGTCAGAAAGGGTTCAAAATTGATGATGTGCCTCTGAATGGTGCATATTGAACACACAAAAAGTATGGAGTTAAAATAAGTTATTAAAAATGAAATCCCTTTGTAATAGATGAGTTTTCATCCGAAACCCTCATACTTCTTTCGAGATTGTCTAATTTGTACACGAAGTGCATCCAGTTTTTGCTGTAACCCTCTCAACTCTTCAGAAGTTGCTACGTGGGTGAAATTATGATGTCATGCCAACTTACAACCTTTTTAGATTTCATTTGTACTGCTTTTCAAACTCAGGGTCATTTAGCTCAAAATAAATCATTAAATACATTAAATATCAAATGAAGTCAGCAAGGGTTGAAAATTGATTATGTGCCTAGGAATGGTGCATATTGAACACACAAAAAGTATGGAGTTAAAATAACTTATTAAAAATGAAACCCCTTTGTAATAGATGAGTTTTCGTCCGAAACCCTCATACTTATGAGATTGTCCAATTTGTACATGAAGTGCATCCAGTATTTGCCGTAACCCTCTCAACTCTTTATAAGTTGCTATGTGGGTGAAATTATGATGTCATGCCAAGTTAGAACATTTTTAGAGTTCATTTGTAATTCTTGTCAAACTCAGGGTCATTTAGCTCAAAATAAATCACTAAACGCATGAAAAATATCAAATGAAGTCAGAAAGGGTTGAAAATTGATGATATGCCCTTGAATTTTGCATAGACACACAAAAAGTATGGAGTTAAAATAGGTTATTAAAAATGAAATCCCTTTGCAATAGATGAGTTTTGGTCCAGAACCCTCATTCTTCTTATGAGATTGTCCAATTTGTACACGAAGTACATCAGTTTTTGCCATAACCCTCGAAACTCTTTAGTAGTTGCTATGTGGGTGAAATTATGATGTCATGCCAAGTTACAACCTTTTTAGAGTTCATTGTACTGCTTTTCAAACTCAGGGTCATTTAGCTTAAAGTAAATCATTAAATGCATGAAAAATATCAAATGAAGTCAGAAAGGGTTGAAAATTGATGATGTGCCTTTGAATGGTGCATATTGAACACACAAATAGTATGCAGTTAAAATAAGTTATTAAAAATGAAATCCCTTTGCAATAGATGAGTTTTGGTCCGAAACCCTCATACTTCTTATGAGATTGTCCAATTTCTACACGAAGTGCGTCCACTTTTTGCCGTAACCCTCTCAACTCTTTAGAAGTTGATATGTGGGTGAAATTATGATGTCATGCCAAGTTACAACCTTTTTAGAGTTCATTTGTAATGCTTTTCAAACTCAAGGTCATTGTTCTCAAAATTAATCATTAAATGCATGAAAAATATCAAATGAAGTCAGAAAGGGTTCAAAATTGATGATGTGCCTTTGAATGGTGCATATTGAACGCACAAAAAGTATGGAGTTAAAATAAGTTATTAAAAATGAAATCCCTTTTGTAATAGATGAGTTTTCGTCCAAAACCCTCATATATACTTCTTATGAGATTGTCCAATTTGTACACGAAGTGCGTCCAGTTTTGCCCGTAACCCTCTCAACTCTTCAGAAGTTGCTATGTGGGTGAAATTATGATGTCATGCCAAGTTACAACCTTTTTAGAGTTCATTTCTAATGCTTTTCAAACTCAGGGTCATTGTTCTCAAAATAAATCATTAAATGCATGAAAAATATCAAATTAAGTCAGAAAGGGTTCAAAATTGATGATGTGCCTTTGAATGGTGCATATTGAACACACAAAAAGTATGAAGTTAAAATAAGTTATTAAAAATGAAATCCCTTTGTAGTAGATGAGTTTTCGTCCAAAACCCTCATATATACTTCTTATGTGGTTGTCCAATTTGTACACGAAGTGCGTCCAGTTTTTGTCGTAACCCTCTCAACTCTTCAGAAGTTGCTATGTGGGTGAAATTATGATGTCATGCCAAGTTACAACCTTTTTAGAGTTCATTTATAATGCTTTTCAAACTCAGGGTCATTGTTCTCAAAATAAATCATTAAATGCATGAAAAATATCAAATGAAGTCAGAAAGGGTTCAGAATTGATGATGTGCCTCTGAATGGTGCATATTGAACACACAAAAAGTATGGAGTTAAAATAAGTTATTAAAAATGAAATCCCTTTGTAATAGATGAGTTTTCATCCGAAACCCTCATACTTCTTTCGAGATTGTCTAATTTGTACACGAAGTGCATCCAGTTTTTGCCGTAACCCTCTCAACTCTTCAGAAGTTGCTACGTGGGTGAAATTATGATGTCATGCCAACTTACAACCTTTTTAGATTTCATTTGTACTGCTTTTCAAACTCAGGGTCATTTAGCTCAAAATAAATCATTAAATGCATTATATATCAAATGAAGTCAACAAGGGTTGAAAATTGATTATGTGCCTATGAATGGTGCATATTGAACACACAAAAAGTATGGAGTTAAAATAACTTATTAAAAATGAAACCCCTTTGTAATAGATGAGTTTTCGTCCGAAACCCTCATACTTATGAGATTGTCCAATTTGTACATGAAGTGCATCCAGTATTTGCCGTAACCCTCTCAACTCTTTATAAGTTGCTATGTGGGTGAAATTATGATGTCATGCCAAGGTAGAACATTTTTAGAGTTCATTTGTAATTCTTGTCAAACTCAGGGTCATTTAGCTCAAAATAAATCACTAAACGCATGAAAAATATCAAATGAAGTCAGAAAGGGTTGAAAATTGATGATATGCCCTTGAATTTTGCATATTGAACACACAAAAAGTATGGAGTTAAAATAGGTTATTAAAAATGAAATCCCTTTGCAATAGATGAGTTTTGGTCCAGAACCCTCATTCTTCTTATGAGATTGTCCAATTTGTACACGAAGTACGTCAGTTTTTGCCATAACCCTCGAAACTCTTTAGTAGTTGCTATGTGGGTGAAATTATGATGTCATGCCAAGTTACAACCTTTTTAGAGTTCATTGTACTGCTTTTCAAACTCAGGGTCATTTAGCTTAAATTAAATCATTAAATGCATGAAAAATATCAAATGAAGTCAGAAAGGGTTGAAAATTGATGATGTGCCTTTGAATGGTGCATATTGAACACACAAATAGTATGCAGTTAAAATAAGTTATTAAAAATGAAATCCCTTTGCAATAGATGAGTTTTGGTCCGAAACCCTCATACTTCTTATGAGATTGTCCAATTTCTACACGAAGTGCGTCCACTTTTTGCCGTAACCCTCTCAACTCTTTAGAAGTTGATATGTGGGTGAAATTATGATGTCATGCCAAGTTACAACCTTTTTAGAGTTCATTTGTAATGCTTTTCAAACTCAAGGTCATTGTTCTCAAAATTAATCATTAAATGCATGAAAAATATCAAATGAAGTCAGAAAGGGTTCAAAATTGATGATGTGCCTTTGAATGGTGCATATTGAACGCACAAAAAGTATGGAGTTAAAATAAGTTATTAAAAATGAAATCCCTTTTGTAATAGATGAGTTTTCGTCCAAAACCCTCATATATACTTCTTATGAGATTGTCCAATTTGTACACGAAGTGCGTCCAGTTTTTGCCGTAACCCTCTCAACTCTTCAGAAGTTGCTATGTGGGTGAAATTATGATGTCATGCCAAGTTACAACCTTTTTCGAGTTCATTTCTAATGCTTTTCAAACTCAGGGTCATTGTTCTCAAAATAAATCATTAAATTCATGAAAAATATCAAATGAAGTCAGAAAGGGTTGAAAATTGATGATGTGCCTATGAATGGTGCATATTGAACACACAAATAGTATGGAGTTAAAATAAGTTATTAAAAATGAAATCCCTTTGCAATAGATGAGTTTTGGTCCGAAACCCTCATACTACTTATGAGATTGTCCAATTTCTACCCGAAGTGCGTCCAGTTTTTGCCGTAACCCTCTCAACTCTTTAGAAGTTGATATGTGGGTGAAATTATGATGTCATGCCAAGTTACAACCTGTTTAGAGTTCATTTGTAATGCTTTTCAAACTCAGGGTCATTGAGCTCAAAATAAATCTTTAAATGCATGAAAAATATCAAATGAAGTCAGAAAGGGTTGAAAATTGATGATGTGCCTTGGAACGGTGCATATTGAACACACAAAAAGTATGGTGTTAAAATAGGTTATTAAAAATGAAATCCCTTTGTAATAGATGAGTTTTGGTCCAAAACCCTCATACTTCTTATGAGATTGTCCAATTTGTACACGAAGTGCATCCAGTTTTTGCCGTAACCCTCTGAACTCTTTAGAAGTTGCTATCTGGGTGAAATTATGATGTCATGCCAAGTTACAACCTTTTTAGAGTTCATTTGTACTGCTTGTCAAACTCACGGTCATTTAGCTCAAAGTAAATCATTAAATTCATGAAAAATATCAAATGAAGTCAGAAAGGGTTGAAAATTGATGATGTGCCTTTGAATGGTGCATATTGAACACACAAAAAGTATGGAGTTAAAATAAGTTAATAAAAATGAAATCCCTTTGTAATAGATGAGTTTTCGTCCAAAACCCTCATATATACTTCTTATGAGATTGTCTAATTTGTACACGAAGTGCATCCAGTTTTTGCCGTAACCCTCTCAACTCTTTGGAAGATTCTATGTGGGTGAAATTATGATGTCATGCCAAGTTACAACCTTTTTAGAGTTCATTTGTAATGCTTTTCAAACTCAAGGTCATTAATCTCAAAATAAATCATTAAATGCATGAAAAATATCAAATGAAGTCAGAAAGGGTTCAAAATTGATGATGTGCCTTTGAATGGTGCATATTGAACGCACAAAAAGTATGGAGTTAAAATAAGTTATTAAAAATGAAATCACTTTTGTAATAGATGAGTTTTCGTCCAAAACCCTGATATATACTTCTTATGAGATTGTCCAATTTGTACACGAAGTGCGTCCAGTTTTTGCCGTAACCCTCTCAACTCTTCAGAAGTTGCTATGTGGGTGAAATTATTATGTCATGCCAAGTTACAACCTTTTTCGAGTTCATTTCTAATGCTTTTCAAACTCAGGGTCATTGTTCTCAAAATAAATCATTAAATGCATGAAAAATATCAAATGAAGTCAGAAAGGGTTCAAAATTGATGATGTGCCTTTGAATGATGCATATTGAACACACAAAAAGTATGGAGTTAAAATAAGTTATTAAAAATGAAATCCCTTTGCAATAGATGAGTTTTGGTCCGAAACCCTCATACTACTTATGAGATTGTCCAATTTCTACCCGAAGTGCGTCCAGTTTTTGCCGTAACCCTCTCAACTCTTTAGAAGTTGGTATGTGGGTGAAATTATGATGTCATGCCAAGTTACAACCTGTTTAGAGTTCATTTGTAATGCTTTTCAAACTCAGGGTCATTGAGCTCAAAATAAATCTTTAAATGCATGAAAAATATCAAATGAAGTCAGAAAGGGTTGAAAATTGATGATGTGCCTTTGAACGGTGCATATTGAATACACAAAAAGTATGGTGTTAAAATAGGTTATTAAAAATGAAATCCCTTTGTAATAGATGAGTTTTGGTCCAAAACCCTCATACTTCTTATGAGATTGTCCAATTTGTACACGAAGTGCATCCAGTTTTTGCCGTAACCCTCTGAACTCTTTAGAAGTTGCTATGTGGGTGAAATTATGATGTCATGCCAAGTTACAACCTTTTTAGAGTTCATTTGTACTGCTTGTCAAACTCACGGTCATTTAGCTCAAAGTAAATCATTAAATTCATGAAAAATATCAAATGAAGTCAGAAAGGGTTGAAAATTGATGATGTGCCTTTGAATGGTGCATATTGAACACACAAAAAGTATGGAGTTAAAATAAGTTATTAAAAATGAAATCCCTTTGTAATAGATGAGTTTTCGTCCAAAACCCTCATATATACTTCTTATGAGATTGTCTAATTTGTACACGAAGTGCGTCCAGTTTTTGCCGTAACCCTCTCAACTCTTTGGAAGTTTCTATGTGGGTGAAATTATGATGTCATGCCAAGTTACAACCTTTTTAGAGTTCATTTGTAATGCTTTTCAAACTCAAGGTCATTGTTCTCAAAATTAATCATTAAATGCATGAAAAATATCAAATGAAGTCAGAAAGGGTTCAAAATTGATGATGTGCCTTTGAATGGTGCATATTGAACGCACAAAAAGTATGGAGTTAAAATAAGTTATTAAAAACGAAATCCCTTTTGTAATAGATGAGTTTTCGTCCAAAACCCTCATATATACTTCTTATGAGATTGTCCAATTTGTACACGAAGTGCGTCCAGTTTTTGCCGTAACCCTCTCAACTCTTCAGAAATTGCTATGTGGGTGAAATTATGATGACATGCCAAGTTACAACCTTTTTCGAGTTCATTTCTAATGCTTTTCAAACTCAGGGTCATTGTTCTCAAAATAAATCATTAAATGCATGAAAAATATCAAATGAAGTCAGAAAGGGTTCAAAATTGATGATGTGCCTTCGAATGATGCATATTGAACACACAAAAAGTATGGAGTTAAAATAAGTTATTAAAAATGAAATCCCTATGTAATAGATGAGTTTTCGTCCGAAACCCTCATACTTCTTATGAGATTGTCTAATTTGTACCCGAAGTGCATCCAGTTTTTGCCGAAACCCTCTCAACTCTTTAGAAGTTGTTACGTCGGTGAAATTATGATGTCGTGCCAAGTTACATCCTTTTTAGATTTGATTTGTAGTGCTTTTCAACCTCAGGGTCATTTAGCTCAAAATAAATCATTAAATGCATTAAATATCAAATGAAGTCACCAAGGGTTGAAAATTGATTATGTGCCTATGAATGGTGCATATTGATCACACAAAAAGTATGGAGTTAAAATAACTTATTAAAAATGAAATCCCTTTGTAATAGATGAGTTTTCGTCCGAAACCCTCATACTTCTTATGAGATTGTCCAATTTGTACATAAAGTGCATCCAGTATTTGCCGTAACCCTCTCAACTCTTTATAAGTTGCTATGTGGGTGAAATTATGATGTCATGCCAAGGTAGAACATTTTTAGAGTTCATTTGTAATTCTGGTCAAACTCAGGGTCATTTAGCTCAAAATAAATCACTAAACGCATGAAAAATATCAAATGAAGTCAGAAAGGGTTGAAAATTGATGATATGCCTTTGAATTTTGCATATTGAACACACAAAAAGTATGGAGTTAAAATAGGTTATTAAAAATGAAATCCCTTTGCAATAGATGAGTTTTGGTCTGGAGCCCTCATTCTTCTTATGAGATTGTCCAATTTGTACACAAAGTACGTCTGTTTTTGCCGTAACCCTCGAAACTCTTTAGTAGTTGCTATGTGGGTGAAATTATGATGTCTTGCCAAGTTACAACCTTTTTAGGTTTCATTTGTACTGCTTTTCAAACTCAAGGTCATTTAGCTTAAAGTAAATCATTAAATGCATGAAAAATAGCAAATGAAGTCAGAAAGGGTTGAAAATTGATCATGTTCCTTTGAATGGTGCATATTGAACACACAAATAGTATGGAGTTTAAATAAGTTATTAAAAATGAAATCCCTTTGCAATAGATGAGTTTTGGTCCGAAACCCTCATACTACTTATGAGATTGTCCAATTTCTACCCGAAGTGCGTCCAGTTTTTGCCGTAACCCTCTCAACTCTTTAGAAGTTGATATGTGGGTGAAATTATGATGTCATGCCAAGTTACAACCTGTTTAGAGTTCATTTGTAATGCTTTTCAAACTCAGGGTCATTGAGCTCAAAATAAATCTTTAAATGCATGAAAAATAATAAATGAAGTCAGAAAGGGTTGAAAATTGATGATGTGCCTTTGAATGGTGCATATTGAACACACAAAAAGTATGGAGTTAAAATAGGTTATTAAAAATGAAATGCCTTTGTAATAGATGAGTTTTGGTCCAAAACCCTCATACTTCTTATGAGATTGTCCAATTTGTACACGAAGTGCATCCAGTTTTTGCCGTAACCCTCTCAACTCATTAGAAGTTGCTATGTGGGTGAAATTATGATGTCATGCCAAGTTACAACCTTTTTAGAGTTCATTTGTACTGCTTTTCAAACTCAGAGTCATTTAGCTCAAGTAAATCATTAAATTCATGAAAAATATCAAATGAAGTAAGAAAGGGTTGAAAATTGATGATGTGCTTTGAACGGTGCATATTGAACACACAAAAAGTATGGAGTTAAAATAAGTTATTAAAAATGAAATCCCTTTGTAATAGATGAGTTTTCGTCCAAAACCCTCATATATACTTCTTATGAGATTGTCTAATTTGTACACGAAGTGTGTCTAGTTTTTGCCGTAACCCTCTCAACTCTTTAGAAGTTGCTAAGTGGGTGAAATTATGATGTCATGCCAAGTTACAACCTTTTTCGAGTTCATTTGTAATGCTTTTCAAACTCAGGGTCATTGTTCTCAAAATAAATCATTAAATGCATGAAAAATATCAAATGAAGTCAGAAAGGGTTCAAAATTGATGATGTGCCTTTGAATGGTGCATATTGAACACACAAAAAGTATGGAGTTAAAATAAGTTATTAAAAATGAAATCCCTTTGTAATAGATGAGTTTTCGTCCAAAACCCTCATATATACTTCTTACGAGATTGTCCAATTTGTACACGAAGTGCGTCCAGTTTTTGCCGTAACCCTCTCAACTCTTCAGAAGTTGCTATGTGGGTGAAATTATGATGTCATGCCAAATTACAACCTTTTTAGAGTTCATTTATAATGCTTTTCAAACTCAGGGTCATTGTTCTCAAAATAAATCATTAAATGCATGAAAAATATCAAATGAAGTAAGAAAGGGTTCAAAATTGATGATGTGCCTTTGAATGGTGCATATTGAACACACAAAAAGTATGGAGTTAAAATAAGTTATTAAAAATGAAATCCCTTTGTAATAGATGAGTTTTCGTCAAAAACCCTCATATATACTTCTTATGAGATTGTCCAATTTGTACACGAAGTGCGTCCAGTTTTTGCCGTAACCCTCTCAACTCTTCAGAAGTTGCTAAGTGGGTGAAATTATGATGTGATGCCAAATTACAACCTTTTTAGAGTTCATTTATAATGCTTTTCAAACTCAGGGTAATTGTTCTCAAAATAAATCATTAAATGCATGAAAAATATCAAATGAAGTCAGAAAGGGTTCAAAATTGATGATGTGCCTTTGAATGGTGCATATTGAACACACAAAAAGTATGGAGTTAAAATAAGTTATTAAAAATGAAATCCCTTTGTAATAGATGAGTTTTCGTCCAAAACCCTCATATATACTTCTTATGAGATTGTCCAATTTGTACACGAAGTGCGTCCAGTTTTTGCCGTAACCCTCTCAACTCTTCAGAAGTTGCTAAGTGGGTGAAATTATGATGTCATGCCAAATTACAACCTTTTTAGAGTTCATTATTAATGCTTTTCAAACTCAGGGTCATTGTTCTCAAAATAAATCATTAAATGCATGAAAAATATCAAATGAAGTCAGAAAGGGTTCAAAATTGATGATGTGCCTTTGAATGGTGCATATTGAACACACAAAAAGTATGGAGTTAAAATAAGTTATTAAAAATGAAATCCCTTTGTAATAGATGAGTTTTCGTCCGAAACCTCATACTTCTTATGAGATTGTCTAATTTGTACACGAAGTGCATCCAGTTTTTGCCGTAACCCTCTCAACTCTTTAGAAGTTGCTACGTGGGTGAAATTATGATGTCATGCCAAGATACAACCTTTTTAGATTTCATTTGTACTGCTTTTCAAACTCAGGGTCATTTAGCTCAAAGTAAATCATTAAATTCATGAAAAATATCAAATGAAGTCAGAAAGGGTTGAAAATTGATGATGTGCCTTTGAATGGTGCATATTGAACACACAAAAAGTATGGAGTTAAAATAGGTTATTAAAAATGAAATCCCTTTGTAATAGATGAGTTTTGGTCCGAAACCCTCATACTTCTTATGAGATTGTCCAATTTGTACACGAAGTGCATCCAGTTTTTGCCGTAACCCTCTCAACTCTTTAGAAGTTGCTATGTGGGTGAAATTATGATGTCATGCCAAGTTACAACCTTTTTAGAGTTCATTTGTACTGCTTTTCAAACTCAGGGTCATTTAGCTCAAAGTAAATCATTAAATTCATGAAAAATAGCAAATGAAGTTAGAAAGGGTTGAAAATTGATGATGTGCCTTTGAATGGTGCATATTGAACATACAAAAAGTATGGAGTTAAAATAAGTTATTAAAAATGAAATGCCTTTGTAATAGATGAGTTTTCGTCCAAAACCCTCATATATACTTCTTATGAGATTGTCTAATTTGTACATGAAGTGCGTCCAGTTTTTGCCGTAACCCTCTCAACTCTTTAGAAGTTGCAATGAGGGTGAAATTATGATGTCATGCCAAGTTACAACCTTTTTAGAATTCATTTGTAATGCTTTTCAAACTCAGGGTCATTTAGCTCAAAGTAAGTCATTAAATTCATGAAAAATATCAAAGGAAGTCAGAAAGGGTTGAAAATTGATGATGTGCCTTTGAATGGTGCATATTGAACACACAAAAAGTATGGAGTTAAAATAGGTTATTAAAAATGAAATCCCTTTGTAATAGATGAGTTTTCGTCCAAAACCCTCATATATACTTCTTATGAGATTGTCCAATTTGTACACGAAGTGCGTCCAGTTTTTGCCGTAACCCTCTCAACTCTTCAGAAGTTGCTATGTGGGTGAAATTATGATGTCATGCCAAGTTACAACCTTTTTAGAGTTCATTTATAATGCTTTTCAAACTCAGGGTCATTGTTCTCAAAATAAATCATTAAATGCATGAAAAATATCAAATGAAGTCAGAAAGGGTTCAAAATTGATGATGTGCCTTTGAATGGTGCATATTGAACACACAAAAAGTATGGAGTTAAAATAAGTTATTAAAAATGAAATCCCTGTGTAATAGATGAGTTTTCGTCTAAAACCTCGTACTTCTTATGAGATTGTCTAATTTGTACACGAAGTGCATCCAGTTTTTGTCGTAACCCTCTCAACTCTTTAGAAGTTGCTACATGGGTGAAATTATGATGTCATGCCAAGTTACAACCTTTTTAGATTTCATTTGTACTGCTTTTCAAACTCAGGGTCATTTAGCTCAAAGTAAATCATTAAATTCATGAAAAATATCAAATGAAGTCAGAAAGGGTTGAAAATTGATGATGTGCCTTTGAATGGTGCATATTGAACACACAAAAAGTATGGAGTTAAAATAGGTTATTAAAAATGAAATCCCTTTGTAATAGATGAGTTTTGGTCCGAAACCCTCATACTTCTTATGAGATTGTCCAATTTCTACACGAAGTGCATCCAGTTTTTGCCGTAACCCTCTCAACTCTTTAGAAGTTGCTATGTGGGTGAAATTATGATGTCATGCCAAGTTACAACCTTTTTAGACTTCATTTGTACTGCTTTTCAAACTCAGGGTCATTTAGCTCAAAGTAAATCATTAAATTCATGAAAAATATCAAATGAAGTCAGAAAGGGTTTAAAATTGATGATGTGCCTTTGAATGGTACATATTGAACACACAAAAAGTATGGAGTTAAAATAAGTTATTAAAAATGAAATCCCTTTGTAATAGATGAGTTTTCGTCCAAAACCCTCATATATACTTCTTATGAGATTGTCTAATTTGTACACGAAGTGCATCCAGTTTTTGCCGTAACCCTCTCAACTCTTTAGAAGTTGCTACGTGGGTGAAATTATGATGTCATGCCAAGATACAACCTTTTTAGATTTCATTTGTACTGCTTTTCAAACTCAGGGTCATTTAGATCAAAGTAAATCATTAAATTCATGAAAAATATCAAATGAAGTCAGAAAGGGTTGAAAATTGATGATGTTCCTTTGAATGGTGCATATTGAACACACAAAAAGTATGGAGTTAAAATAGGTTATTAAAAATGAAATCCCTTTGTAATAGATGAGTTTTGGTCCGAAACCCTCATACTTCTTATGAGATTGTCCAATTTGTACACGAAGTGCATCCAGTTTTTGCCGTAACCCTCTCAACTCTTTAGAAGTTGCTATGTGGGTGAAATTATGATGTCATGCCAAGTTACAACCTATTTAGAGTTCATTTGTACTGCTTTTCAAACTCAGGGTCATTTAGCTCAAAGTAAATCATTAAATTCATGAAAAATAGCAAATAAAGTTAGAAAGGGTTGAAAATTGATGATGTGCCTTTGAATGGTGCATATTGAACATACAAAAAGTATGGAGTTAAAATAAGTTATTAAAAATGAAATCCCTTTGTAATAGATGAGTTTTCGTCCAAAACCCTCATATATACTTCTTATGAGATTGTCTAATTTGTACATGAAGTGCGTCAAGTTTTTGCCATAACCCTCTCAACTCTTTAGAAGTTGCAATGAGGGTGAAATTATGATGTCATGCCAAGTTACAACCTTTTTAGAATTCATTTGTAATGCTTTTCAAACTCAGGGTCATTTAGCTCAAAGTAAGTCATTAAATTCATGAAAAATATCAAAGGAAGTCAGAAAGGGTTGAAAATTGATGATGTGCCTTTGAATGGTGCATATTGAACACACAAAAAGTATGGAGTTAAAATAGGTTATTAAAAATGAAATCCCTTTGTAATAGATGAGTTTTGGTCCGAAACCCTCATACTTCTTATGATCGTCCAATTTGTACACGAAGTGCATCCAGTTTTTGCCGTAACCCTCTCAACTCTTTAGAAGTTGCTATGTGGGTGAAATTATGATGTCATGCCAAGTTACAACCTTTTTAGAGTTCATTTGTACTGCTTTTCAAACTCAGGGTCATTTAGCTCAAAGTAAATCATTAAATTCATGAAAAATATCAAATGAAGTAAGAAAGGGTTGAAAATTGATGATGTGCCTTTGAATGGTGCATATTGAACACACAGAAAGTATGGAGTTAAAATAAGTTATTAAAAATGAAATCCCTTTGTAATAGATGAGTTTTCGTACAAAACCCTCATATATACTTCTTATGAGATTGTCTAATTTGTACACGAAGTGCGTCTAGTTTTTGCTGTAACCCTCTCAACTCTTTAGAAGTTGCTATGTGGGTGAAATTATGATGTAATGCCAAGTTACAACCTTTTTCGAGTTCATTTGTAATGCTTTTCAAACTCAGGGTCATTGTTCTCAAAATAAATCATTAAATGCATGAAAAATATCAAATGAAGTCAGAAAGGGTTCAAAATTGATGATGTGCCTTTGAATGGTGCATATTGAACACACAAAAAGTATGGAGTTAAAAAAAGTTATTAAAAATGAAATCCCTTTGTAATAGATGAGTTTTCGTCCAAAACCCTCATATATACTTCTTATGAGATTGTCCAATTTGTACACGAAGTGCGTCCAGTTTTTGCCGTAACCCTCTCAACTCTTCAGAAGTTGCTATGTGGGTGAAATTATGATGTCATGCCAAGTTACAACCTTTTTAGAGTTCATTTATAATGCTTTTCAAACTCAGGGTCATTGTTCTCAAAATAAATCATTAAATGCATGAAAAATATCAAATGAAGTCAGAAAGGGTTCAAAATTGATGATGTGCCTTTGAATGGTGCATATTGAACACACAAAAAGTATGGAGTTAAAATAAGTTATTAATAATGAAATCCCTGTGTAATAGATGAGTTTTCGTCTGAAACCTCGTACTTCTTATGAGATTGTCTAATTTGTACACGAAGAGCATCCAGTTTTTGCCGTAACCCTCTCAACTCTTTAGAAGTTGCTACATGGGTGAAATTATGATGTCATGCCAAGTTACAACCTTTTTAGATTTCATTTGTACTGCTTTTCAAACTCAGGGTCATTTAGCTCAAAGTAAATCATTAAATTCATGAAAAATATCAAATGAAGTCAGAAAGGGTTGAAAATTGATGATGTGCCTTTGAATGGTGCATATTGAACACACAAAAAGTATGGAGTTAAAATAGGTTATTAAAAATGAAATCCCTTTGTAATAGATGAGTTTTGGTCCGAAACCCTCATACTTCTTATGAGATTGTCCAATTTCTACACGAAGTGCATCCAGTTTTTGCCGTAACCCTCTCAACTCTTTAGAAGTTGCTATGTGGGTGAAATTATGATGTCATGCCAAGTTACAACCTTTTTAGACTTCATTTGTACTGCTTTTCAAACTCAGGGTCATTTAGCTCAAAGTAAATCATTAAATTCATGAAAAATATCAAATGAAGTCAGAAAGGGTTTAAAATTGATGATGTGCCTTTGAATGGTACATATTGAACACACAAAAAGTATGGAGTTAAAATAAGTTATTAAAAATGAAATCCCTTTGTAATAGATGAGTTTTCGTCCAAAACCCTCATATATACTTCTTATGAGATTGTCTAATTTGTACACGAAGTGCATCCAGTTTTTGCCGTAACCCTCTCAACTCTTTAGAAGTTGCTACGTGGGTGAAATTATGATGTCATGCCAAGATACAACCTTTTTAGATTTCATTTGTACTGCTTTTCAAACTCAGGGTCATTTAGATCAAAGTAAATCATTAAATTCATGAAAAATATCAAATGAAGTCAGAAAGGGTTGAAAATTGATGATGTTCCTTTGAATGGTGCATATTGAACACACAAAAAGTATGGAGTTAAAATAGGTTATTAAAAATGAAATCCCTTTGTAATAGATGAGTTTTGGTCCGAAACCCTCATACTTCTTATGAGATTGTCCAATTTGTACACGAAGTGCATCCAGTTTTTGCCGTAACCCTCTCAACTCTTTAGAAGTTGCTATGTGGGTGAAATTATGATGTCATGCCAAGTTACAACCTATTTAGAGTTCATTTGTACTACTTTTCAAACTCAGGGTCATTTAGCTAAGAGTAAATCATTAAATTCATGAAAAATAGCAAATAAAGTTAGAAAGGGTTGAAAATTGATGATGTGCCTTTGAATGGTGCATATTGAACATACAAAAAGTATGGAGTTAAAATAAGTTATTAAAAATGAAATCCCTTTGTAATAGATGAGTTTTCGTCCAAAACCCTCATATATACTTCTTATGAGATTGTCTAATTTGTACATGAAGTGCGTCAAGTTTTTGCCGTAACCCTCTCAACTCTTTAGAAGTTGCAATGAGGGTGAAATTATGATGTCATGCCAAGTTACAACCTTTTTAGAATTCATTTGTAATGCTTTTCAAACTCAGGGTCATTTAGCTCAAAGTAAGTCATTAAATTCATGAAAAATATCAAAGGAAGTCAGAAAGGGTTGAAAATTGATGATGTGCCTTTTAATGGTGCATATTGAACACACAAAAAGTATGGAGTTAAAATAGGTTATTAAAAATGAAATCCCTTTGTAATAGATGAGTTTTGGTCCGAAACCCTCATACTTCTTATGATCGTCCAATTTGTACACGAAGTGCATCCAGTTTTTGCCGTAACCCTCTCAACTCTTTAGAAGTTGCTATGTGGGTGAAATTGTGATGTCATGCCAAGTTACAACCTTTTTAGAGTTCATTTGTACTGCTTTTCAAACTCAGGGTCATTTAGCTCAAAGTAAATCATTAAATTCATGAAAAATATCAAATGAAGTAAGAAAGGGTTGAAAATTGATGATGTGCCTTTGAATGGTGCATATTGAACACACAGAAAGTATGGAGTTAAAATAAGTTATTAAAAATGAAATCCCTTTGTAATAGATGAGTTTTCGTACAAAACCCTCATATATACTTCTTATGAGATTGTCTAATTTGTACACGAAGTGCGTCTAGTTTTTGCTGTAACCCTCTCAACTCTTTAGAAGTTGCTATGTGGGTGAAATTATGATGTAATGCCAAGTTACAACCTTTTTCGAGTTCATTTGTAATGCTTTTCAAACTCAGGGTCATTGTTCTCAAAATAAATCATTAAATGCATGAAAAATATCAAATGAAGTCAGAAAGGGTTCAAAATTGATGATGTGCCTTTGAATGGTGCATATTGAACACACAAAAAGTATGGAGTTAAAAAAAGTTATTAAAAATGAAATCCCTTTGTAATAGATGAGTTTTCGTCCAAAACCCTCATATATACTTCTTATGAGATTGTCCAATTTGTACACGAAGTGCGTCCAGTTTTTGCCGTAACCCTCTCAACTCTTCAGAAGTTGCTATGTGGGTGAAATTATGATGTCATGCCAAGTTACAACCTTTTTAGAGTTCATTTATAATGCTTTTCAAACTCAGGGTCATTGTTCTCAAAATAAATCATTAAATGCATGAAAAATATCAAATGAAGTCAGAAAGGGTTCAAAATTGATGATGTGCCTTTGAATGGTGCATATTGAACACACAAAAAGTATGGAGTTAAAATAAGTTATTAATAATGAAATCCCTGTGTAATAGATGAGTTTTCGTCTGAAACCTCGTACTTCTTATGAGATTGTCTAATTTGTACACGAAGTGCATCCAGTTTTTGCCGTAACCCTCTCAACTCTTTAGAAGTTGCTACATGGGTGAAATTATGATGTCATGCCAAGTTACAACCTTTTTAGATTTCATTTGTACTGCTTTTCAAACTCAGGGTCATTTAGCTCAAAGTAAATCATTAAATTCATGAAAAATATCAAATGAAGTCAGAAAGGGTTGAAAATTGATGATGTGCCTTTGAATGGTGCATATTGAACACACAAAAAGTATGGAGTTAAAATAGGTTATTAAAAATGAAATCCCTTTGTAATAGATGAGTTTTGGTCCGAAACCCTCATACTTCTTATGAGATTGTCCAATTTCTACACGAAGTGCATCCAGTTTTTGCCGTAACCCTCTCAACTCTTTAGAAGTTGCTATGTGGGTGAAATTATGATGTCATGCCAAGTTACAACCTTTTTAGAGTTCATTTGTACTGCTTTTCAAACTCAGGGTCATTTAGCTCAAAGTAAATCATTAAATTCATGAAAAATATCAAATGAAGTCAGAAAGGGTTGAAAATTGATGATGTGCCTTTGAATGGTACATATTGAACACACAAAAAGTATGGAGTTAAAATAAGTTATTAAAAATGAAATCCCTTTGTAATAGATGAGTTTTCGTCCAAAACCCTCATATATACTTCTTATGAGATTGTCCAATTTGTACACGAAGTGCGTCCAGTTTTTGCCGTAACCCTCTCAACTCTTCAGAAGTTGCTATGTGGGTGAAATTATGATGTCATGCCAAGTTACAACCTTTTTAGAGTTCATTTATAATGCTTTTCAAACTCAGGGTCATTGTTCTCAAAATAAATCATTAAATGCATGAAAAATATCAAATGAAGTCAGAAAGGGTTGAAAATTGATGATGTGCCTTTGAATGGTGCATATTGAACACACAAAAAGTATGGAGTTAAAATAGGTTATTAAAAATGAAATCCCTTTGTAATAGATGAGTTTTGGTCCGAAACCCTCATACTTCTTATGAGATTGTCCAATTTGTACACGAAGTGCATCCAGTTTTTGTCGTAACCCTCTCAACTCTTTAGAAGTTGCTATGTGGGTGAAATTATGATGTCATGCCAAGTTACAACCTTTTTAGAGTTCATTTGTACTGCTTTTCAAACTCAGGGTCATTTAGCTCAAAGTAAATCATTAAATTCATGAAAAATATCAAAGGAAGTCAAAAAGGGTTGAAAATTGATGATGTGCCTTTGAATGGTGCATATTGAACACACAAAAAGTATGGAGTTAAAATAAGTTATTAAAAATGAAATCCCTTTGTAATAGATGAGTTTTCGTCCAAAACCCTCATATATACTTCTTATGAGATTGTCTAATTTGTACACGAAGTGCGTCCAGTTTTTGCCGTAACCCTCTCAACTCTTTAGAAGTTTCAATGTGGGTGAAATTATGATGTCATGCCAAGTTACAACCTTTTTAGAATTCATTTGTAATGCTTTTCAAACTCAGGGTCATTGTTCTCAACATAAATCATTAAATGCATGAAAAATATCAAATGAAGTCAGAAAGGGTTCAAAATTGATGATGTGCCTTTGAATGGTGCATATTGAACACACAAAAAGTATGGAGTTAAATAACTTATTAAAAAAGAAATCCCTTTTGTAATAGATGAGTTTTCTTCCAAAACCCTCATATATACTTCTTATGAGATTGTCCAATTTGTACACGAAGTGCGTCTAGTTTTTGCCGTAACCCTCTCAACTCTTCAGAAGTTGCTATGTGGGTGAAATTATGATGTCATGCTAAGTTACAACCTTTTTAGAGTTCATTTATAATGCTTTTCAAACTCAGGGTCATTGTTCTCAAAATAAATCATTAAATGCATGAAAAATATCAAATGAAGTCAGAAAGGGTTCAATATTGATGATGTGCCTTTGAATGGTGAATATTGAACACACAAAAAGTATGGAGTTAAAATAAGTTATTAAAAATGAAATCCCTTTTTAATAGATGAGTTTTCGTCCGAAACCCTCAGACTTCTTATGAGATTGACTAATTTGTACACGAAGTGCATCCAGTTTTTGCCGTAACACTCTCAACTCTTTAGAAGTTGCTACGTGGGTGAAATTATGATGTCATGCCAAGTTACAATCTTTTTAGAGTTCATTTGTACTACTTTTCAAACTCAGGGTCATTTAGCGCAAAGTAAATCATTAAATTCATGAAAAATATCAAATGAAGTCAGAAAGGGTTGAAAATTGATGATGTGCCTTTGAATGGTGCATATTGAACACACAAAAAGTATGGAGTTAAAATAGGTTATTAAAAATGAAATCCCTTTGTAATAGATGAGTTTTGGTCCGGAACCCTCATACTTCTTACGAGATTGTCCAATTTGTACACGAAGTGCATCCAGTTTTTGCCGTAACCCTCTCAACTCTTTAGAAGTTGCTACATGGGTGAAATTATGATGTCATGCCAAGTTACAACCTTTTTAGATTTCATCTGTACTGCTTTTCAAACTCAGGGTCATTTACCTCAAAATAAATAATTAAATGCATTAAATATCAAATGAAGTCAGAAAGGGTTGAAAACTGATGATGTGCCTTTCAATGGTGAATATTGAACACACAAAAAGTATGGAGTTAAAATAAGTTATTAAAAATGAAATCCCTTTGTAATAGATGAGTTTTCGTCCAAAACCCTCATAGTTCTTATGAGATTGTCCAATTTGTACACGAAGTGCATCCAGTTTTTGCCGTAACCCTCTCAACTCTTTATAAGTTGCTATGTGGGTGAAATTATGATGTCATGCCAAGGTACAACCTTTTTAGAGTTCATTTGTAATGCTTGTCAAACTCAGGGTCATTTAGCTATAAACTAAATCATTAAATGCGTGAAAATATCAAATGAAGTCAGAAAGGGTTGAAAATTGATGATGTGCCTTTGAATGGTGCATATTGATCACACAAAAAGTATGGAGTTAAAATAGGTTATTAAAAATGAAATCCCTTTGTAATAGATGAGTTTTGGTCCGAAACCCTCACACTTCTTATGAGATTGTCCAATTTGTACACGAAGTGCATCCAGTTTTTGCCGTAACCCTCTCAACTCTTTAGAAGTTGCTATGTGGGTGAAATTATGATGTCATGCCAAGTTACAACCTTTTTAGAGTTCATTTGTACTGCTTTTCAAACTCAGGGTCATTTAGCTCAAAGTAAATCATTAAATTCATGAAAAATATCAAATGAAGTCAGAAAGGGTTGAAAATTGATGATGTGCCTTTGAATGGTGAATATTGAACACACAAAAAGTACGGAGTTAAAATAAGTTATTAAAAATGAAATCCCTTTTTAATAGATGAGTTTTCGTCCGAAACCCTCAGACTTCTTATGAGATTGACTAATTTGTACACGAAGTGCATCCAGTTTTTGCCGTAACACTCTCAACTCTTTAGAAGTTGCTACGTGGGTGAAATTATGATGTCATGCCAAGTTACAATCTTTTTAGAGTTCATTTGTACTACTTTTCAAACTCAGGGTCATTTAGCGCAAAGTAAATCATTAAATTCATGAAAAATATCAAATGAAGTCAGAAAGGGTTGAAAATTGATGATGTGCCTTTGAATGGTGCATATTGAACACACAAAAAGTATGGAGTTAAAATAGGTTATTAAAATGAAATCCCTTTGTAATAGATGAGTTTTGGTCCGGAACCCTCATACTTCTTACGAGATTGTCCAATTTGTACACGAAGTTCATCCAGTTTTTGCCGTAACCCTCTCAACTCTTTAGAAGTTGCTACATGGGTGAAATTATGATGTCATGCCAAGTTACAACCTTTTTAGATTTCATCTGTACTGCTTTTCAAACTCAGGGTCATTTACCTCAAAATAAATAATTAAATGCATTAAATATCAAATGAAGTCAGAAAGGGTTGAAAACTGATGATGTGCCTTTCAATGGTGAATATTGAACACACAAAAAGTATGGAGTTAAAATAAGTTATTAAAAATGAAATCCCTTTGTAATAGATGAGTTTTCGTCCAAAACCCTCATAGTTCTTATGAGATTGTCCAATTTGTACACGAAGTGCATCCAGTTTTTGCCGTAACCCTCTCAACTCTTTATAAGTTGCTATGTGGGTGAAATTATGATGTCATGCCAAGGTACAACCTTTTTAGAGTTCATTTGTAATGCTTGTCAAACTCAGGGTCATTTAGCTATAAACTAAATCATTAAATGCGTGAAAATATCAAATGAAGTCAGAAAGGGTTGAAAATTGATGATGTGCCTTTGAATGGTGCATATTGATCACACAAAAAGTATGGAGTTAAAATAGGTTATTAAAAATGAAATCCCTTTGTAATAGATGAGTTTTGGTCCGAAACCCTCACACTTCTTATGAGATTGTCCAATTTGTACACGAAGTGCATCCAGTTTTTGCCGTAACCCTCTCAACTCTTTAGAAGTTGCTATGTGGGTGAAATTATGATGTCATGCCAAGTTACAACCTTTTTAGAGTTCATTTGTACTGCTTTTCAAACTCAGGGTCATTTAGCTCAAAGTAAATCATTAAATTCATGAAAAATATCAAATGAAGTCAGAAAGGGTTGAAAATTGATGATGTGCCTTTGAATGGTGCATATTGAACACACAAAAAGTATGGAGTTAAAATAAGTTATTAAAAATGAAGTCCCTTTGTAATAGATGAGTTTTCGTCCAAAACCCTCATATATACTTCTTATGAGATTGTCTAATTTGTACACGAAGTGCGTCCAGTTTTTGCCGTAACCCTCTCAACTCTTTAGAAGTTGCTATGTGGGTGAAATTATGATGTCATGCTAAGTTACAACCTTTTTAGAGTTCATTTGTAATGCTTTTCAAACTCAGGGTCATTGTTCTCAAAATAAATCATTAAATGCATGAAAAATATCAAATGAAGTCAGAAAGGGTTCAAAATTGATGATGCGCCTTTGAATGGTGCATATTGAACACACAAAAAGTATGGAGTTAAAATAAGTTATTAAAACTGAAATCCCTTTGTAATAGATGAGTTTTCGTCCGAAACCCTCATACTTCTTATGAGATTGTCTAATTTGTACACGAAGTGCATCCAGTTTTTGCCGTAACCCTCTCAACTCTTTAGAAGTTGCTACATGGGTGAAATTATGATGTCATGTCAGGTTACAACCTTTTTAGAGTTCATTTGTACTGCTTTTCAAACTCAGGGTTATTTAGCTCAAAATAAATCATTAAATGCATTAAATATCAAATGAAGTCAGCAAGGGTTGATAATTGATTATGTGCCTTTGAATTGTGCATATTGAACACACAAAAAGTATGGAGTTAAAATAACTTATTAAAAATGAAATCCCTTTGTAATAGATGAGTTTTCGTCCGGAACCCTCATACTTCTTATGAGATTGTCCAATTTGTACACGAAGTGCATCCAATTTTTGCCGTAATCCTCTGAACTCTTTATAAGTTCCAATGTGGGTGAAATTATGATGTCATGAAAAGGTACAACCTTTTTAGAGTTCATTTGTAATGCTTGTCAAACTCAGGGTCATTTAGCTCAAACTAAATCAGTAAATGCATGAAAAATATCAAATGAAGTCAGCAAGGGTTGAAAATTGATGATGTGACTTTCAATGGTGGATATTGAACACACAAAAAGTATGGAGTTAAAATAACTTATTAAAAATGAAATCCCTTTGTAATAGATGAGTTTTGGTCCGAAACCCTCGTACTTCTTATGAGATTGTCTAATTTGTACACGAAGTGCATCCAGTTTTTGCCGTAACCCTCTCAACTCTTTAGAAGTTGCTACATGGGTGAAATTATGATGTCATGCCAAGTTACAACCTTTTTAGATTTCATTTGTACTGCTTTTCAAACTCAGGGTCATTTAGCTCAAAGTAAATCATTAAATTCATGAAAAATATCAAATGAAGTCAGAAAGGGTTGAAAATTGATGATGTGCCTTTGAATGGTGCATATTGAACACACAAAAAGTATGGAGTTAAAATAGGTTATTAAAATGAAATCCCTTTGTAATAGATGAGTTTTGGTCCGAAACCCTCATACTTCTTATGAGATTGTCCAATTTCTACACGAAGTGCATCCAGTTTTTGCCGTAACCCTCTCAACTCTTTAGAAGTTGCTATGTGGGTGAAATTATGATGTCATGCCAAGTTACAACCTTTTTAGAGTTCATTTGTACTGCTTTTCAAACTCAGGGTCATTTAGCTCAAAGTAAATCATTAAATTCATGAAAAATATCAAATGAAGTCAGAAAGGGTTGAAAATTGATGATGTGCCTTTGAATGGTACATATTGAACACACAAAAAGTATGGAGTTAAAATAAGTTATTAAAAATGAAATCCCTTTGTAATAGATGAGTTTTCGTCCAAAACCCTCATATATACTTCTTATGAGATTGTCCAATTTGTACACGAAGTGCATCCAGTTTTTGCCGTAACCCTCTCAACTCTTCAGAAGTTGCTATGTGGGTGAAATTATGATGTCATGCCAAGTTACAACCTTTTTAGAGTTCATTTATAATGCTTTTCAAACTCAGGGTCATTGTTCTCAAAATAAATCATTAAATGCATGAAAAATATCAAATGAAGTCAGAAAGGGTTGAAAATTGATGATGTGCCTTTGAATGGTGCATATTGAACACACAAAAAGTATGGAGTTAAAATAGGTTATTAAAAATGAAATCCCTTTGTAATAGATGAGTTTTGGTCCGAAACCCTCATACTTCTTATGAGATTGTCCAATTTGTACACGAAGTGCATCCAGTTTTTGTCGTAATCCTCTCAACTCTTTAGAAGTTGCTATGTGGGTGAAATTATGATGTCATGCCAAGTTACAACCTTTTTAGAGTTCATTTGTACTGCTTTTCAAACTCAGGGTCATTTAGCTCAAAGTAAATCATTAAATTCATGAAAAATATCAAAGGAAGTCAAAAAGGGTTGAAAATTGATGATGTGCCTTTGAATGGTGCATATTGAACACACAAAAAGTATGGAGTTAAAATAAGTTATTAAAAATGAAATCCCTTTGTAATAGATGAGTTTTCGTCCAAAACCCTCATATATACTTCTTATGAGATTGTCTAATTTGTACACGAAGTGCGTCCAGTTTTTGCCGTAACCCTCTCAACTCTTTAGAAGTTTCAATGTGGGTGAAATTATGATGTCATGCCAAGTTACAACCTTTTTAGAATTCATTTGTAATGCTTTTCAAACTCAGGGTCATTGTTCTCAAAATAAATCATTAAATGCATGAAAAATATCAAATGAAGTCAGAAAGGGTTCAAAATTGATGATGTGCCTTTGAATGGTGCATATTGAACACACAAAAAGTATGGAGTTAAATAACTTATTAAAAAAGAAATCCCTTTTGTAATAGATGAGTTTTCTTCCAAAACCCTCATATATACTTCTTATGAGATTGTCCAATTTGTACACGAAGTGCGTCTAGTTTTTGCCGTAACCCTCTCAACTCTTCAGAAGTTGCTATGTGGGTGAAATTATGATGTCATGCTAAGTTACAACCTTTTTAGAGTTCATTTATAATGCTTTTCAAACTCAGGGTCATTGTTCTCAAAATAAATCATTAAATGCATGAAAAATATCAAATGAAGTCAGAAAGGGTTCAATATTGATGATGTGCCTTTGAATGGTGAATATTGAACACACAAAAAGTATGGAGTTAAAATAAGTTATTAAAAATGAAATCCCTTTTTAATAGATGAGTTTTCGTCCGAAACCCTCAGACTTCTTATGAGATTGACTAATTTGTACACGAAGTGCATCCAGTTTTTGCCGTAACACTCTCAACTCTTTAGAAGTTGCTACGTGGGTGAAATTATGATGTCATGCCAAGTTACAATCTTTTTAGAGTTCATTTGTACTACTTTTCAAACTCAGGGTCATTTAGCGCAAAGTAAATCATTAAATTCATGAAAAATATCAAATGAAGTCAGAAAGGGTTGAAAATTGATGATGTGCCTTTGAATGGTGCATATTGAACACACAAAAAGTATGGAGTTAAAATAGGTTATTAAAAATGAAATCCCTTTGTAATAGATGAGTTTTGGTCCGGAACCCTCATACTTCTTACGAGATTGTCCAATTTGTACACGAAGTGCATCCAGTTTTTGCCGTAACCCTCTCAACTCTTTAGAAGTTGCTACATGGGTGAAATTATGATGTCATGCCAAGTTACAACCTTTTTAGATTTCATCTGTACTGCTTTTCAAACTCAGGGTCATTTACCTCAAAATAAATAATTAAATGCATTAAATATCAAATGAAGTCAGAAAGGGTTGAAAACTGATGATGTGCCTTTCAATGGTGAATATTGAACACACAAAAAGTATGGAGTTAAAATAAGTTATTAAAAATGAAATCCCTTTGTAATAGATGAGTTTTCGTCCAAAACCCTCATAGTTCTTATGAGATTGTCCAATTTGTACACGAAGTGCATCCAGTTTTTGCCGTAACCCTCTCAACTCTTTATAAGTTGCTATGTGGGTGAAATTATGATGTCATGCCAAGGTACAACCTTTTTAGAGTTCATTTGTAATGCTTGTCAAACTCAGGGTCATTTAGCTATAAACTAAATCATTAAATGCGTGAAAATATCAAATGAAGTCAGAAAGGGTTGAAAATTGATGATGTGCCTTTGAATGGTGCATATTGATCACACAAAAAGTATGGAGTTAAAATAGGTTATTAAAAATGAAATCCCTTTGTAATAGATGAGTTTTGGTCCGAAACCCTCACACTTCTTATGAGATTGTCCAATTTGTACACGAAGTGCATCCAGTTTTTGCCGTAACCCTCTCAACTCTTTAGAAGTTGCTATGTGGGTGAAATTATGATGTCATGCCAAGTTACAACCTTTTTAGAGTTCATTTGTACTGCTTTTCAAACTCAGGGTCATTTAGCTCAAAGTAAATCATTAAATTCATGAAAAATATCAAATGAAGTCAGAAAGGGTTGAAAATTGATGATGTGCCTTTGAATGGTGCATATTGAACACACAAAAAGTATGGAGTTAAAATAAGTTATTAAAAATGAAGTCCCTTTGTAATAGATGAGTTTTCGTCCAAAACCCTCATATATACTTCTTATGAGATTGTCTAATTTGTACACGAAGTGCGTCCAGTTTTTGCCGTAACCCTCTCAACTCTTTAGAAGTTGCTATGTGGGTGAAATTATGATGTCATGCTAAGTTACAACCTTTTTAGAGTTCATTTGTAATGCTTTTCAAACTCAGGGTCATTGTTCTCAAAATAAATCATTAAATGCATGAAAAATATCAAATGAAGTCAGAAAGGGTTCAAAATTGATGATGCGCCTTTGAATGGTGCATATTGAACACACAAAAAGTATGGAGTTAAAATAAGTTATTAAAACTGAAATCCCTTTGTAATAGATGAGTTTTCGTCCGAAACCCTCATACTTCTTATGAGATTGTCTAATTTGTACACGAAGTGCATCCAGTTTTTGCCGTAACCCTCTCAACTCTTTAGAAGTTGCTACATGGGTGAAATTATGATGTCATGTCAGGTTACAACCTTTTTAGAGTTCATTTGTACTGCTTTTCAAACTCAGGGTTATTTAGCTCAAAATAAATCATTAAATGCATTAAATATCAAATGAAGTCAGCAAGGGTTGATAATTGATTATGTGCCTTTGAATGGTGCATATTGAACACACAAAAAGTATGGAGTTAAAATAACTTATTAAAAATGAAATCCCTTTGTAATAGATGAGTTTTCGTCCGGAACCCTCATACTTCTTATGAGATTGTCCAATTTGTACACGAAGTGCATCCAATTTTTGCCGTAATCCTCTGAACTCTTTATAAGTTCCAATGTGGGTGAAATTATGATGTCATGAAAAGGTACAACCTTTTTAGAGTTCATTTGTAATGCTTGTCAAACTCAGGGTCATTTAACTCAAACTAAATCAGTAAATGCATGAAAAATATCAAATGAAGTCAGCAAGGGTTGAAAATTGATGATGTGACTTTCAATGGTGGATATTGAACACACAAAAAGTATGGAGTTAAAATAACTTATTAAAAATGAAATCCCTTTGTAATAGATGAGTTTTGGTCCGAAACCCTCATACTTCTTATGAGATTGTCCAATTTGTACACGAAGTGCATCCACTTTTTCCCGTAACCCTCTCAACTCTTTATAAGTTCCAATGTGGGTGAAATTATGATGTCATGAAAAGGTACAACCTGTTTAGAGTTCATTTGTAATGCTTGTCAAACTCAGGGTCATTTAGCTCAAACTAAATCATTAAATGCATGAAAAATATCAAATGAAGTCAGAAAGGGTTGAAAATTGATGATGTGACTTTCAATGGTGCATATTGAACACACAAAAAGTATGGAGTTAAAATAGGTTATTAAAAATGAAATCCCTTTGTAATAGATGAGTTTTGGTCCGAAACCCTCATACTTCTTATGAGATTGTCCAATTTGTACACGAAGTGCATCCAGTTTTTGTCGTAACCCTCTCAACTCTTTAGAAGTTGCTATGTGGGTGAAATTATGATGTCATGCCAAGTTACAACCTTTTTAGAGTTCATTTGTACTGCTTTTCAAACTCAGGGTCATTTAGCTCAAAGTAAATCATTAAATTCATCAAAAATATCAAAGGAAGTCAAAAAGGGTTGAAAATTGATGATGTGCCTTTGAATGGTGCATATTGAACACACAAAAAGTATGGAGTTAAAATAAGTTATTAAAAATGAAATCCCTTTGTAATAGATGAGTTTTCGTCCAAAACCCTCATATATACTTCTTATGAGATTGTCTAATTTGTACACGAAGTGCGTCCAGTTTTTGCCGTAACCCTCTCAACTCTTTAGAAGTTTCAATGTGGGTGAAATTATGATGTCATGCCAAGTTACAACCTTTTTAGAATTCATTTGTAATGCTTTTCAAACTCAGGGTCATTGTTCTCAAAATAAATCATTAAATGCATGAAAAATATCAAATGAAGTCAGAAAGGGTTCAAAATTGATGATGTGCCTTTGAATGGTGCATATTGAACACACAAAAAGTATGGAGTTAAATAACTTATTAAAAAAGAAATCCCTTTTGTAATAGATGAGTTTTCTTCCAAAACCCTCATATATACTTCTTATGAGATTGTCCAATTTGTACACGAAGTGCGTCTAGTTTTTGCCGTAACCCTCTCAACTCTTCAGAAGTTGCTATGTGGGTGAAATTATGATGTCATGATAAGTTACAACCTTTTTAGAGTTCATTTATAATGCTTTTCAAACTCAGGGTCATTGTTCTCAAAATAAATCATTAAATGCATGAAAAATATCAAATGAAGTCAGAAAGGGTTCAATATTGATGATGTGCCTTTGAATGGTGAATATTGAACACACAAAAAGTATGGAGTTAAAATAAGTTATTAAAAATGAAATCCCTTTTTAATAGATGAGTTTTCGTCCGAAACCCTCAGACTTCTTATGAGATTGACTAATTTGTACACGAAGTGCATCCAGTTTTTGCCGTAACACTCTCAACTCTTTAGAAGTTGCTACGTGGGTGAAATTATGATGTCATGCCAAGTTACAATCTTTTTAGAGTTCATTTGTACTACTTTTCAAACTCAGGGTCATTTAGCGCAAAGTAAATCATTAAATTCATGAAAAATATCAAATGAAGTCAGAAAGGGTTGAAAATTGATGATGTGCCTTTGAATGGTGCATATTGAACACACAAAAAGTATGGAGTTAAAATAGGTTATTAAAAATGAAATCCCTTTGTAATAGATGAGTTTTGGTCCGGAACCCTCATACTTCTTACGAGATTGTCCAATTTGTACACGAAGTGCATCCAGTTTTTGCCGTAACCCTCTCAACTCTTTAGAAGTTGCTACATGGGTGAAATTATGATGTCATGCCAAGTTACAACCTTTTTAGATTTCATCTGTACTGCTTTTCAAACTCAGGGTCATTTACCTCAAAATAAATAATTAAATGCATTAAATATCAAATGAAGTCAGAAAGGGTTGAAAACTGATGATGTGCCTTTCAATGGTGAATATTGAACACACAAAAAGTATGGAGTTAAAATAAGTTATTAAAAATGAAATCCCTTTGTAATAGATGAGTTTTCGTCCAAAACCCTCATAGTTCTTATGAGATTGTCCAATTTGTACACGAAGTGCATCCAGTTTTTGCCGTAACCCTCTCAACTCTTTATAAGTTGCTATGTGGGTGAAATTATGATGTCATGCCAAGGTACAACCTTTTTAGAGTTCATTTGTAATGCTTGTCAAACTCAGGGTCATTTAGCTATAAACTAAATCATTAAATGCGTGAAAATATCAAATGAAGTCAGAAAGGGTTGAAAATTGATGATGTGCCTTTGAATGGTGCATATTGATCACACAAAAAGTATGGAGTTAAAATAGGTTATTAAAAATGAAATCCCTTTGTAATAGATGAGTTTTGGTCCGAAACCCTCACACTTCTTATGAGATTGTCCAATTTGTACACGAAGTGCATCCAGTTTTTGCCGTAACCCTCTCAACTCTTTAGAAGTTGCTATGTGGGTGAAATTATGATGTCATGCCAAGTTACAACCTTTTTAGAGTTCATTTGTACTGCTTTTCAAACTCAGGGTCATTTAGCTCAAAGTAAATCATTAAATTCATGAAAAATATCAAATGAAGTCAGAAAGGGTTGAAAATTGATGATGTGCCTTTGAATGGTGCATATTGAACACACAAAAAGTATGGAGTTAAAATAAGTTATTAAAAATGAAGTCCCTTTGTAATAGATGAGTTTTCGTCCAAAACCCTCATATATACTTCTTATGAGATTGTCTAATTTGTACACGAAGTGCGTCCAGTTTTTGCCGTAACCCTCTCAACTCTTTAGAAGTTGCTATGTGGGTGAAATTATGATGTCATGCTAAGTTACAACCTTTTTAGAGTTCATTTGTAATGCTTTTCAAACTCAGGGTCATTGTTCTCAAAATAAATCATTAAATGCATGAAAAATATCAAATGAAGTCAGAAAGGGTTCAAAATTGATGATGCGCCTTTGAATGGTGCATATTGAACACACAAAAAGTATGGAGTTAAAATAAGTTATTAAAACTGAAATCCCTTTGTAATAGATGAGTTTTCGTCCGAAACCCTCATACTTCTTATGAGATTGTCTAATTTGTACACGAAGTGCATCCAGTTTTTGCCGTAACCCTCTCAACTCTTTAGAAGTTGCTACATGGGTGAAATTATGATGTCATGTCAGGTTACAACCTTTTTAGAGTTCATTTGTACTACTTTTCAAACTCAGGGTTATTTAGCTCAAAATAAATCATTAAATGCATTAAATATCAAATGAAGTCAGCAAGGGTTGATAATTGATTATGTGCCTTTGAATGGTGCATATTGAACACACAAAAAGTATGGAGTTAAAAT
Source organism: Hordeum marinum (assembly GCA_022496015.1). NCBI lineage: Eukaryota > Viridiplantae > Streptophyta > Magnoliopsida > Poales > Poaceae > Hordeum > Hordeum marinum. The sequence continues at coordinate 106,787 of JAAAWK010000037.1, read as the reverse complement.
AACTTATTAAAAATGAAATCCCTTTGTAATAGATGAGTTTTCGTCCGGAACCCTCATACTTCTTATGAGATTGTCCAATTTGTACACGAAGTGCATCCAATTTTTGCCGTAATCCTCTGAACTCTTTATAAGTTCCAATGTGGGTGAAATTATGATGTCATGAAAAGGTACAACCTTTTTAGAGTTCATTTGTAATGCTTGTCAAACTCAGGGTCATTTAGCTCAAACTAAATCAGTAAATGCATGAAAAATATCAAATGAAGTCAGCAAGGGTTGAAAATTGATGATGTGACTTTCAATGGTGGATATTGAACACACAAAAAGTATGGAGTTAAAATAACTTATTAAAAATGAAATCCCTTTGTAATAGATGAGTTTTGGTCCGAAACCCTCATACTTCTTATGAGATTGTCCAATTTGTACACGAAGTGCATCCACTTTTTCCCGTAACCCTCTCAACTCTTTATAAGTTCCAATGTGGGTGAAATTATGATGTCATGAAAAGGTACAACCTGTTTAGAGTTCATTTGTAATGCTTGTCAAACTCAGGGTCATTTAGCTCAAACTAAATCATTAAATGCATGAAAAATATCAAATGAAGTCAGAAAGGGTTGAAAATTGATGATGTGACTTTCAATGGTGCATATTGAACACACAAAAAGTATGGAGTTAAAATAGGTTATTAAAAATGAAATCCCTTTGTAATAGATGAGTTTTGGTCCGAAACCCTCATACTTCTTATGAGATTGTCCAATTTGTATACGAAGTGCATCCAGTTTTTCCGTAACCCTCTCAACCCTTTAGAAGTTGCTATGTGGGTGAAATTATGATGTCATGCCAAGTTACAACCTTTTTAGAGATCATTTGTACTGCTTTTCAAACTCATGGTCATTTAGCTCAAAGTAAATCATTAAATGCATGAAAAATATCAAATGAAGTCAGAAAGGGTTGAAAATTGATCATGTGCCTTTCAATGGTTCATATTGAACACACAAAAAGTCTGGAGTTAAAATAAGTTATTAAAAATGAAATCCCTTTGCAATAGATGAGTTTTGGTCTGAAACCCTCATACTTCTTATGAGATTGTCCAATTTGTACACGAAGTGCGTCCAGTTTTTGCCGTAACCCTCTAAACTCTTTGGAAGTTGCTATGTGGCTGAAATTATGATGCCATGCCAAGTTACAACCTTTTTAGAGTTCATTTGTAATGCTTTCCAAACTCAGGGTCATTGATCTCAAAATAAATCATTAAATGCATGAAAAATATCAAATGAAGTCAGAAAGGGTTGAAAATTGATGATGTGCCTTTGAATGGTGCATATTGAACAAAAAAAAGTATGGAGTTAAAATAAGGTATTAAAAATGAAATCCCTTTGTAATAGATGAGTTTTCGTCCGAAACCCTCATACTTCTTATGAGATTGTCCAATTTGTACACGAAGTGCATCCAGTTTTTGTCGTAACCCTCTGAACTCTCTACAAGTTGCTATGTGGGTGAAATTCTGATGTAATGCCAAGTTACAACCTTTTTAGAGTTCATTTGTACTGCTTTTCAAACTCAGGGTCATTTAGCTCAAAGTAAATCATTAAAGGCATGAAAAATATCGAATGAAGTCATAAAGGGTTGAAAATTGATGATGTGCCTTTGAATGGTGCATATTGAACACACAAAAAGTATGGAGTTAAAATAAGTTATTAAAAATGAAATCCCTTTGTAATAGATGAGTTTTCGTCCAAAACCCTCATATCTACTTCTTATGAGATTGTCCAATTTGTACACGAAGTGTGTCCAGTTTTTGCCGTGACCCTCTCAACTCTTCAGAAGTTGCTATGTGGGTGAAATTATGATGTCATGCCAAGTTACAAACTTTTTAGAGTTCATTTCTAATGCTTTTCAAACTCAGGGTCATTGTTTTCAAAATAAATCATTAAATGCATGAAAAAATATCAAATGAAGTCAGAAAGGCTTCAAAATTGATGATGTGCCTTTTAATGGTGCATATTGTACACAGAAAAAGTATGGAGTTAAAATAAGTTATTAAAAATGAAATCCCTTTGTAATAGATGAGTTTTCGTCCAAAACCCTCATACTTCTTATGAGATTGTCTAATTTCTACACGAAGTGCATCCAGATTTTGCCGTAACCCTCTCAACTCTTTAGAAGTTGCTACATGGGTGAAATTATGATGTCATGTCAAGTTACAACCTTTTTAGATTTCATATGTACTGCTTTTCAAACTCAAGGTTATTTCGCTCAAAATAAATCATTAAGTGCATTAAATATCAAATAAAGTCAGCAAGGGTTGAAAATTGATTATGTGCCTTTGAATGGTGCATATTGAACACACAAAAAGTATGGAGTTAAAATCACTTATTAAAAATGAAATCCCTTTGTAATAGATGAGTTTTCGTCCGGAACCCTCATACTTCTTATGAGATTGTCCAATTTGTACACGAAGTGCATCCAGTTTTTGCCGTAACCCTCTCAACTCTTTATAAGTTCCAATGTGGGCGAAATTATGATGTCATGAAAAGGTACAACCTTTTTAGAGTTCATTTGTAATGCTTGTCAAACTCAGGGTCATTTAGCTCAAACTAAATCATTAAATGCATGAAAAATATCAAATGAAGTCAGAAAGGGTTGAAAATTGATGATGTGACTTTCAATGGTGCATATTGAACACACAAAAAGTATGGAGTTAAAATAGGTTATTAAAAATGAAATCCCTTTGTAATAGATGAGTTTTGGTCCGAAACCCTCATACTTCTTATGAGATTGTCCAATTTGTACACGAAGTGCATCCAGTTTTTTCCGTAACCCTCTCAACTCTTTAGTAGTTGCTATGTGGGTGAAATTATGATTTCATGCCAAGTTACAACCTTTTTAGAGTTCATTTGTACTGCTTTTCAAACTCAGGGTCATTTAGCTCAAAGTAAATCATTAAATGCATGAAAAATATCAAATGAAGTCAGAAAGGGTTGAAAATTGATCATGTGCCTTTCAATGGTTCATATTGAACACACAAAAAGTATGGAGTTAAAATAAGTTATTAAAAATGAAATCCCTTTGCAATAGATGAGTTTTGGTCTGAAACCCTCATACTTCTTATGAGATTGTCCAATTTGTACACGAAGTGCGTCCAGTTTTTGCCGTAACCCTCTAAACTCTTTAGAAGTTGCTATGTGGGTGAAATTATGATGTCATGCCAAGTTACAACCTTTTTAGAGTTCATGTGTAATGCTTTCCAAACTCAGGGTCATTGAGCTCAAAATTAATCATTAAATACATGAAAAATATCAAATGAAGTCAGAAAGGGTTGAAAATTGATGATGTGCCTTTGAATGGTGCATATTGAACACAAAAAAAGTATGGAGTTAAAATAAGGTATTAAAAATGAAATCCCTTTGTAAGAGATGAGTTTTCGTCCAAAACCCTCATACTGTTGGAAATATGCCCTAGAGGCAATAATAAATTAGTTATTATCATATTTCCTTGTTCATGATAATCGTTTATTATCCATGCTATAATTGTATTGATCGGAGACTTAAATGCATGTGTGGATACATAGACAAAACCATGTCCCTAGTATGCCTCTAATGGACTAGCTCGTTGATCAAAGGATGGTTAAGGTTTCCTAGCCATGGACATGAGATGTCATTTGATAACGGGATCACATCATTAGGAGAATGATGTGATGGATAAGACCCAAACTACAAACATAGCATATGATCGTGTTAGTTTATTGCTACTGTTTTCTGCATGTCAAGTATATGTTCCTATGACCATGAGATCATGCAACTCACGGATATCGGAGGAGTGCCTTGTGTGTATCAAACGTCGCAACGTAACTGGGTGACTATAAAGGTGCTCTACAGGTATCTCCGATGGTGTCTGTTGAGTTGGCATGGATCGAGACTGGGATTTGTTGGATCGGATTCGACAAAGGCGGTCCTTGAGAAGGTTGAAAAGCAAACTAGTGTATCACCGTTGTGGTTTATGCGTAGGTGAGAATCGTTCTTGCTAGATACCCATAGCAGCCACGTAAAATATGCAACAACAATTAGAGGACGTCTAACTTGTTTTTGCAGGGTATGTTGTGATGTGATATGGCCAATTACATGATGAGATATATGTGATGTATGAGATGATCATGTGATGTATAGATTATCACGACTTGCATGTCGATGAGTATGGCAACCGGCAGGAGCCATAGGGTTGTCTTTAATTATTGTATGACCTGCGTGTCAATCATTAAGCGCTATGTAATGCTTTACTTTATCGCTACGGTAGGAATAGTAGTAGAAGCATGCAGGGCGTGACAACCCCAATGGCAACACATTGATGGAAATCAAGATGATGGAGATCATGGTGTTGTGCTGGTGATGATGGAGATCATGCCGGTGTTTCGAAGATGGAGATCTTAAACACAAGTTCATGGCCATATCATGTCACTTATGAATTGCATGAGATGTTAATCCTTTTATGCACCTTGTTTTGCTTAGTACGGCGGTAGCATTATAAGGTGATCCCTCACTTGAATTTCAATATGAACTGTGTTCTCCCCGAGTGTGCACCGTTGCGAAAGTTCATCGTGTTGAGACACCACGTGATGATCGGGTGTGATAGACTCTACGTTCACATACAACGGGTGCAAGCCAGATTTGCACGCGCAGAACACTCGGGTTAAACTGGACGAGCCTGGCATGTACAGACATGGCCTCGGAACACGAGAGACCGAAAGGTCGAACATGAGTCATATAGTAGATATGATCAACATAATGATGTTCACCATTGCAGCCACCTCAACTCACGTGATGATCGGACTTGAGTTGGTGAATTTGGATCATGTATCACTCGAATGATCGGAGGGATGTCAATTTGAGTGGGAGTTCTTAAGTAATATGATTAATTGAACTCATTATCATGAACATAGTCAAAGTCTCTTTGCAAATTATGTTGTAGATTACTAGCTCGCGATGTAGCTCCCTTGTATTTTTATATGTTCCTAGAGAAATAGAATTGAAAGATGTTGGTAGCAAAATTGCGGATTGGGTCCGTGATCTGAGGATTGTCCTCATTGCTGCACAGAAGGCTTATGTCCTTAATGCACCGCTCGGTGCGCCACCCCCTCTAGCATCGTCTATAGATGTTGTGAACATCTAACAGGCACGTTTCGATGACTACTTGATAGTTTAGTGCGTCATGCATTATGGCTTAGAATTGAGGCTCCAAAACGTTTTGAACGTCACGGAACATATGAGATGTTCTAGAGCAGAGATTGTGATCTTAGGCTCGTGCCTTTGTTGCGAGATATGAGATCTCCAACAAGATTCTTTGCTTGTAAGATGAAGGAGAATAGCTCAATCGTTGAGCATGTACTCAGATTGTCTGGGTACTACAATCGCTTGAATCAAGTGGGAGTTGATCTTCCAGATAAGATAATGATTGATATAGTTCTCCAAGTCACTGTCACTAAAGCTACTAGAACTTAGTGATGAACTATAATACACCAGGGATAGAAGTATTGATCCCTAAGTTGTTCGCGATGTTTGACACCGCGAAGGTAGAAATCAAGAAGGAGCGTCAAGTGTTGATGGTTAATCAAACCACTAGTTTCGAAAAGGGCAAGAGAAAGGAGGGAAACTTCATGGATAGCAAGTCAGTTGCTGCTCCAGTGAAGAAACCCAAAGTTGAACTCAAACCCGAGACTAAGTGCTTCTATTATGAGGTGAGAGGTCGCTGAAGCGGAACAACCCTAGATACTTGGTAGATAAGAAGGCTGGCAACATCGACAGAAGTATATTTGATATACGAGTTATTGATGTGTACCTTGCTAGTACTCCTAGTAGCACCTGGGTATTGGATACCGGTTCGGTTGCTAAATGTTAGTAACTCGAAATAAAAGCTACGGAATAAACGGAGAACTAGCTAAGGGTGAGGTGACGATGTGTGTTGGAAATGTTTCCAAGGTTGATGTGATCAACATCGCACGCTCTCTCTACCTTCAGGATTAGTGACGAACCTAAATAAATGTTATTTGGTGTTTTGCGTTGAGCATGAACATGATTAGATCATGTTTGTTGCAATACGGTTATTCATTTAAGTCAGAGAATAATAGTTATTCTGGTTACATGAATAATACCTTCAATGGTCATGCACCCAGTGAGAATGGTTTGTTGAAATCTTGATCGTAGTAGTACACATGTCCATAACATTGATGTCAAAAGATACAAAGTTAATAATGATAGTACCACATACTTGTGGCACTCTCGCTAAATGTCATATTGGTATAAAGCGCATGTAGAAACTCCATGCTGATGGATATTTGGACTCATCGATTTCGAATCGGTTGAGACATGCGAACCATGCCTCTTGGGCAAGATGACTAAAGGACCCCGTTGGATGGAGCGGGCAAGTGATTCATTGGAAATGATACAAGTTCATGTATGCAATCTAGTGAGTCTTGTAGCGTGCAGTGGATATCGTTATTTTCTTACCTTCACTGATGATTTGAGTAGATATAGTGTATATTTACTTAATGAAACACAAGTCTGAATCGTTTGAAAGGTTCAAGCAAATTCAGAGTGAAGTTTAAAGATCATCGTGACAAGAAGATAAAAATGACCACGATATGATCGTGGAGGTGAATATCTGAGTTACGAGTTTGGCATACAACTTAGGACAACGTGAAATTTGTTTCACAACTAACGCCACCTAGAACACCATGGTGTGATGGTGTGTCCGAACATCATAGTCATGCTCTATTGATATAGTGCATACTGTGATGTCTCTTATCGTTTTACTACTATAATTTTTGGGGTTATGCATTAGAGACAACTACATTCACTTTAAATAGGGCATCATCTAAATCCGTTGAGATGACACCGTGTGAATTATGGTTTGATAGAAACCTAAGCTGTCATTTCTTAATGTTTGGGGCTGCGATGCTAGTGTGGAAAATGTTTTCACATAATAAGTTAGAACCCAAAGCGGACAAATGTATCTTCATAGAATACCCTAAGAACTGATGGGTATACCTTCTATCTCAGATCCGAGTGCAAAGCGTTTGTTGCTAGAACTAGGTCCTTTCTCGAGAAAAAGTTTCTCTCGAAAGAATTGAGTGGGAGGAAGATAGAACTTGATGAGGTTGTTAAACCTTTGTTCAACCAGAGAGTAGCGCAGCGCAGAAAGATGTTACTGTGAAGCCTACGTTAGTTGAAGAGGAAGTTAATGATGATGATCATGAAGCTTCAGGATCAAGTTACTATCAAACTTCGTAGGTCGACAAGGATGTGTACTGCTCCTAAGTGGTACGACAACTCTGTCTTGGAGATCATGTTGTTGGACAACGATGAACCTACGAGCTATGGAGAAGCGATGATGGGCCCGGATTCCGACAAATGGTTGGAGGCCATGAAATCCGAGATAGGATCCATGTATTAAAACCAAGTGTAGACTTTGGTAGACTTGCTCGTTGGACGGCAGGTCGTTGAGTACAAATGGATCTTTAAAATGAAGACAGACATTGATGGTGAATTTCACTATTTGTAAAGCTCGACTTGTTGCAAAGACGTTTGTGAGAAGTTCAAGGAGTTGACTACGATGAGACTTTCTCACTCGTAGCGATGCTAAAAGTCTGTTGGAATTATGTTAGCAGTTGCTGTGTTTTCAATTATGAAATCTGGCAGATGGATGTCAAAACATCGTTTCCTTAATGGTTTACTTGAGGAAAGGTTGTATGTGATACAACCAGAAGGTTTTGTCAGGCCTAAGGATGCTAAAAGGTGTGCAAGCTTCGGTGATCCTTCCATGGACTGAAGCAAGCATCTCGGAGTTGGAATATACGCTTTGATGAGGTGATCAAAGTTTTGATGTTTATACAAAGTTTATGAGAAACCTGTATTTGCAATAAAGTGAGTGGGAGCACTATAGAATTTCTGATAAGTATATGTGGATGACATATTGTTGTTCAGAAATAATGTAGAGTTTCTGGAAAGCATAAAACAGTTATTTGGAAAGTGATTTTCAAAGGAAGACCTGGATAAAGGTACCTAATTGTTGAGCATAAAAATCTATAGAGATAGATCAAGATGCTTGATGAGACTTTCAATGAGTGCATACCTTCACAAGATTTTGAAAGAGTTCAAAATGGATTAGCCAGAGAAATAGTTCTCGTCTGATTTGTAAGGTGTGAAGTTGAGTGAGACTCAAAGCTCGACAACGGCAGAAGAAAGTGAAAGGACGAACGTCGTCCCCTATGCCTTAGCCATAGGCTCTATATTATGCCATGTTGTGTACCGCACCTATGTGTGCCTTGCCATGAGTCTGTCAAGGGGTACAAGAGTGGTCCAGGAGTGGATCACTGGACAGCGGTCGGAATTATCCTTAGTAACCAGAGGACTAAGGAAATGTTTCTTGATTATGGAGGTGATAAAGAGTTCGTCGTAAAGAGTTACGTCGATGCAAGCTTTAACACCTATCCGGATGACTAGTAGTAGCAATCTGGATACGTATAGTGGAGCAGCCATTTGGAAATAGTACCAAGTGGAGTGTGGTAGCAGTGTTTACGGTTTGACATAGAGATATGCAAAGTACACACGGATCTGAATATCGCAGACCCGTTGACTATAAGACCTCTCTCACATGCAAAGCATGATCGAGCCCCAGAACTCATTGGGACTTAGATTCATCACAATGCGAATCACATGGTGATGTGAACTAGATTATTGACTCTAGTGCAAGTGGGAGACTGTTGGAAATATGCCCTAGAGGCAATAATAAATTAGTTATTATCATATTTCCTTGTTCATGATAATCGTTTATTATCCATGCTATAATTGTATTGATCGGAGACTTAAATGCATGTGTGGATACATAGACAAAACCATGTCCCTAGTATGCCTCTAATGGACTAGCTCGTTGATGAAAGGATGGTTAAGGTTTCCTAGCCATGGACATGAGATGTCACTTGATAACAGGATCACACCATTTGGAGAATGATGTGATGGATAAGACCCAAACTACAAACATAGCATATGATCGTGTCAGTTTATTGCTACTGTTTTCTGCATGTCAAGTATATGTTCCTATGACCATGAGATCATGCAACTCACGGATATCGGAGGAGTGCCTTGTGTGTATCAAACGTTGCAACGTAACTGGGTGACTATAAAGGTGCTCTACAGGTATCTCCGATGGTGTCTGTTGAGTTGGCATGGATCAAGACTGGGATTTGTTACTCCGTGTAACGGAGAGGTATCTCGGGGCCCACTCGGTAATGCAACATCACAATAAGCCTTGCAAGCAATGTGACTAATTGTTAGTTGCGGGATCTTGTATTACGGAACGAGTAAAGAGACTTGCCGGTAACGAGGTTGAACTAGGTATGGAGATACCGACGATCGAATCTCGGGCAAGTAACATACCGAAGAACAAAGGGAACGATATACGGGATTAACTGAATCCTTGACATAGAGGTTCGACCGATAAAGATCTTCGTAGAATATGTAGGAACCAATGTGGACGTCCAGGTCCCGCCATTTCTTATTTACCATAGAGGTGTCTCGGTCATGTCTACATAGTTCTCGAACCCGGAGGGTCTGCACACTTAAGGTTCGGTGACGTTTCGGTAGTGTAGAGTTATGTATGGTGGTGACCGAAGGTTGTTCGGAGTCCCGGATAAGATCCCGGACGTCACGAGGAGCTCCGGAATGGTCCGGAGGTAAAGATTCATATATAGGAAGTCCCAGTTTGGTTTCCGGAAAAGTTTCGGGCTCATCGGTAGTGTACCGGGAGTATCGGTATTGTACCGGGAGTGCCGGTAGTGTACCGGAGGACCTCCGGGAGGGGTATTTCGACCCCAAGAGGTCCATGGTCTGTGGGAGAATAATAACCAGCCCTTATTGGGCTGGTAAAACAGCCACAAAGGCCCATGGCGCAGGAGAGAAAGTCCTAAAGCAAAAAGTGGAAAATCAGCCAATAGGAGGCAATCCTACTCCAACTAGGATTGGAGGTGAAGTAGGATTGCTACCACCTCCTATTTCGGCCGACCCAAAGGCCTTGGCTGCCTCTCCTCTCCTCTCCTCCTATATATACTAGTGGATTGGGTGGTTTTTGAACAGAATTTCCGGCCACGTGCTACCCGTTTCACCGGTGTACAGTTTCTCCTCTAGATCGGTTTTCCGCAGCGCTTAGGCGAAGCCCTGCCGGAATCACTCCACCACCATCACCGGAGCGCCATCACGCTGCTGGTGAACTCTCTCTCCTCTCCACCTCCTCTCGCTCGATCGAGACGGTGGAGATCGTCATCAAGCTGGACGTGTGCTGAACGCGGAGGTGCCGTCCGTTCGGCGCTAGATCGGAAGGATCGTGATTGAGATCGCGAGACAGCTCGTGATGAGATCGCGGAACGGATCATGATGAGTTCGCGGGACAGATCATGATCAAGATCGTGAGACGGATCATGATGAGATCGCGGGACGGATCGTGATGAGTTCACGGGACGGATCGTGATTGGATCGCGGGACGGATCGTGATGAGATCGCGGGACGCTCGGCGATTTGGATCGCGAAGATTTTCAACTACACCAACCGCGTTTCTTAACGCTTCCCGCTTAGCGATCTACAAGGGTATGTAGATCCACTCTCCCTCTCGTAGATGCTCATCACCATGGATAGGTTTGCGTGTGCGTAGGACAATTTTTGTTTCCCATGCGACGTTCCCCAACACATACTTCTTATGAGATTGTCCAATTTGTACACGAAGTGCATCAGTTTTTGCCGTAACCCTCTCAACTCTTTAGAAATTGCTATGTGGGTGAAATTCTGATGTCATGCCAAGTTACAACCTTTTTAGATTTCATTTGTACTGCTTTTCAAAATCAGGGTCATTTAGCTCAAAGTAAATCATTAAATGCATGAAAAATATCGAATGAAGTCATAAAGGGTTGAAAATTGATGATGTGCCTTGGAATGGTTCATATTGAACACACAAAAAGTAGGGACTTAAAATAAGTTATTAAAAAATAAATCCCTTTGTAATAGATGAGTTTTCGTCCAAAACCCTCATATATACTTCTTATGAGATTGTCCAATTTGTACACGAAGTGCGTCCAGTTTTTGCCGTGACCCTCTCAACTCTTCAGAAGTTGCTATGTGGGTGAAATTATGATGTCATGCCAAGTTACAACCTTTTTAGAGTTCACTTCTAATGCTTTTCAAACTTACGGTCATTGTTCTCAAAATAAATCATTAAATGCATGAAAAAATATCAAATGAAGTCAGAAAGGGTTCAAAATTGATGATGTGCCCTTGAATGGTGCATATTGAACACACAAAAATTATGGAGTTAAAATAAGTTAATTAAAAATGAAATCCCTTTGTAATAAATGAGTTTTCGTCCGAAACCCTCATACTTCTTATGAGATTGTCTAATTTGTACACGAAGTGCATCCAGTTTTTCCCGTAACCCTCTCAACTCTTTAGAAGTTGCTACGTGGGTGAAATTATGATGTCATGCCAAGTTACAACCTTTTTAGATTTCATTTGTACTGCTTTTCAAACTCAGGGTTATTTAGCTCAAAATCAATCATTAAATGCATTAAATATCAAATGAAGTCAACAAGGGTTGAAAATTGATTATGTGCCTATGAATGGTGCATATTGAACACACAAAAAGTATGGAGTTAAAATAATTTATTAAAAATGAAATCCCTTTGTAATAGATGATTTTTTGTCCGAAACCCTCATACTTCTTATGAGATTGTCCAATTTGTACATGAAGTGCATCCAGTATTTGCCGTAACCCTCTCAACTCTTTATAAGTTGCTATGTGGGTGAAATTATGATGTCATGCCAAGGTACAACATTTTTAGAGTTCATTTGTAATTCTTGTCAAACTCAGGGTCATTTAGCTCAAAATAAATCACTAAACGCATGAACAATATGATATGAAGTCAGAAAGGGTTGAAAATTGATGATATGCCTTTGAATGGTGCATATTGAACACACAAAAAGTATGGAGTTAAAATAGGTTAGTAAAAATGAAATCCCTTTGCAATAGATGAGTTTTGGTACGGAACCCTCATTCTTCTTATGAGATTGTCCAATTTGTACACGAAGTACGTCAGTTTTTGCCGTAACCCTCGAAACTCTTTAGTAGTTGCTACGTGGGTGAAATTATGATGTCATGCCAAGTTACAACCTTTTTAGAGTTCATTTGTACTGCTTTTCAAACTCAGGGTCATTTAGCTTAAAGTAAATCATTAAATGCATGAAAAATATCAAATGAAGTCAGAAAGGGTTGAAAATTGATCATGTGCCTTTGAATGGTCCATATTGAACACACAAATAGTATGGAGTGAAAATAAGTTATTAAAAATGAAATCCCTTTGCAATAGATGAGTTTTGGTCCGGAACCCTCATACTTCTTATGAGATTGTCCAATTTCTACACGAAGTGCGTCCAGTTTTTGCCGTAACCCTCTCAACTCTTTAGAAGTTGATATGTGGGTGAAATTATGATGTCATGCCAAGTTACAACCTGTTTAGAGTTCATTTGTAATGCTTTTCAAACTCAGGGTCATAGAGCTCAAAATAAATCTTTAAATGCATTAAATATCAAATGAAGTCAGAAAGGGTTGAAAATTGATGATGTGCCTTTCCATGGTGCATATTGAACACACAAAAAGTATGGAGTTAAAATAACTTATTAAAAATGAAATCCCATTGTAATAGATGAGTTTTCGTCCGAAACCCTCATACTTCTTATGAGATTGTCCAATTTGTACACAAGGTGCATCCAGTTTTTGCCGTAACCCTCTCAACTCTTTATAAGTTTCTATGTGGGTGAAATTATGATGTCATGCCAAGGTACAACCTTTTTAGAGTTCATTTGTCATGCTTGTCAAACTCAGGGTCATTTAGCTATAAACTAAATAATTAAATGCATGAAAAATATCAAATGAAGTCAGAAAGGGTTGAAAATTGATGATGTGCCTTTGAATGGTGCATATTGAACACACAAAAAGTATGGAGTTAAAATAGGTTATTAAAAATGAAATCCCTTTGTAATAGATGAGTTTTGGTCCGAAACCCTCATACTTCTTATGAGATTGTCCAATTTGTACACGAAGTGCATCCAGTTTTTGCCGTAACCCTCTCAACTCTTTAGAAGTTGCTATGTGGGTGAAATTATGATGTCATGCCAAGTTAAAACCTTTTTAGAGTTCATTTGTACTGCTTTTCAAACTCAGGGTCATTTAGCTCCAAGTAACTCATTAAATTCATGAAAAATATCAAATGAAGTCAGAAAGGGTTGAAAATTGATGATGTGCCTTTGAATGGTGCATATTGAACACACAAAAAGTATGGAGTTAAAATAAGTTATTAAAAATGAAATCCCTTTGTGATAGATGAGTTTTCGTCCAAAACCCTCATATATACTTCTTATGAGATTGTGTAATTTGTACACGAAGTGCGTCCAGTTTTTGCCGTAACCCTCTCAACTCTTTAGAAGTTGCTATGTGGGTGAAATTATGATGTCATTCCAAGTTACAACCTTTTTAGAGTTCATTTGTAATGCTTTTCAAACTCAGGGTCATTGTTCTCAAAATAAATCATTAAATGCATGAAAAATATCAAATGAAGTCAGAAAGGGTTCAAAATTGATGATGTGCCTTTGAATGGTGCATATTGAACACAGAAAAAGTATGGAGTTAAAATAAGTTATTAAAAATGAAACCCCTTTGTAATAGATGAGTTTTCGTTCGAAACCCTCATACTTCTTATGAGATTGTCTAATTTGTACACGAAGTGCATCCAGTTTTTGCCGTAACCCTCTCAACTCTTTAGAAGTTGCTATGTGGGTGAAATTATGATGTCATTCCAAGTTACAACCTTTTTAGAGTTCATTTGTAATGCTTTTCAAACTCAGGGTCATTGTTCTCAAAATAAATCATTAAATGCATGAAAAATATCAACTGAAGTCAGAAAGGGTTCAAAATTGATGATGTGCCTTTGAATGGTGCACATTGTACACATAAAAAGTATGGAGTTAAAATAAGTTATTAAAAATGAAATCCCTTTGTAATAGATGAGTTTTCGTCGGGAACCCTCATACTTCTTATGAGATTGTCCAATTTGTACACGAAGTGCATCCAGTTTTTGCCGTAACCCTCTCAACTCTTTATAAGTTGCAATGTGGGTGAAATTATAATGTCATGAAAAGGTACAACCTTTTTAGAGTTCATTTGTAATGCTTGTCAAACTCAGGGTCATTTAGCTCAAACTAAATCATTAAATGCATGAAAAATATCAAATGACGTCAGAAAGGGTTGAAAATTGATGATGTGACTTTCAATGGTGCATATTGAACACACAAAAAGTATGGAGCTAAAATAGGTTATTAAAAATGAAATCCCTTTGTAATAGATGAGTTTTGGTCCGAAACACTCATACTTCTTATGAGATTGTCCAATTTGTCCACGAAGTGCATCCAGTTTTTTCCGTAACCCTCTCAACTCTTTAGTAGTTGCTATGTGGGTGAAATTATGATGTCATGCCAAGTTACAACATTTTTCGAGTTCATTTGTACTGCTTTTCAAACTCATTGTCATTTAGCTCAAAGTAAATCACTAAACGCATGAAAAATATCAAATGAAGTCAGAAAGGGTTGAAAATTGATCATGTGCCTTTGAATGGTGCATATTGAACACACAAAAAGTATGGAGTTAAAATAGGTTATTAAAAAGGAAATCCCTTTGTAATAGATGAGTTTTGGTCCGAAACCCTCATACTTCTTATGAGATTGTCCAATTTGTACACGAAGTGCATCCAGTTTTTGCCGTAACCCTCTCAACTCTTTAGTAGTTGCTATGTGGGTGAAATTATGATGTCATGCCAAGTTACAACCTTTTTAGAGTTCATTTGTAATGCTTTCCAAACTCAGGGTCATTGAGCTCAAAGTAAATCATTAAATGAATGAAAAATATCAAATGAAGTCAGAAAGGGTTGAAAATTCATGATGTGCCTTTGAATGGTGCATATTGAACACAAAAATGTATGGAGTTAAAATAAGGTATTAAAAATGAAATCCCTTTGTAATAGATGAGTTTTGGTCCGAAACCCTCATACTTCTTATGAGATTGTCCAATTTGTACACGAAGTGCATCCAGTTTTTGCCGTAACCCTCTCAACTCTTTATAAGTTTCTATGAGGGTGAAATTATGATGTCATGCCAAGTTACAACCTTTTTAGAGTTCATTTGTACTGCTTTTGAAACTCAGGGTCATTTAGCTCAAAATAAATCATTAAATGCATGAAAATATCAAATGAAGTCAGAAAGGTTTGAAAATTGATAATGTGCCTTTCAATTGTGCATATTGAACACACAAAAAGTATGGAGTTTAATAGGTTATTAAAAATGAAATCCCTTTGTAAAAGATGACTTTTGGTCCGAAACCCTCATACTTCTTATGAGATTGTCCAATTTGTACACGAAGTGCATCCAGTTTTTTCTGTAACCCTCTAAAATGTTTATAAGTTGCTATGTAGGTGAAATTATGAAGTCATGCCAAGTTACAACCTTTTTAGAGTTCATTTGTACTACTTTTCAAACTCAGGGTCGCATTTAGCTCAAAATAAATCATTAAATGCATGAAAAATATCAAATGAAGTCAGAAAGGGTTGAAAATTTATGATGTGCCTTTGAATGGTGCATATTGAACACACAAAAAGTATGGATTTAAAATAACTTGATAAAAATGAAATCCCTTTGGAATAGATAAGTTTTCGTCCGAAACCCTCATACTTCTTATGAGATTGTCCAATTTGTACACGAAGTGCATCCAGTTTTTGCCGTAACCCTCTCAACTCTTTATAAGTTGCTAGTGGGTGAAATTATGATGTCATGCCAAGGTACAACCTTTTTAGAGTTCATTTGTAATGCTTGTCAAACTCAGGGTCATTTAGCTCAAAGTAAATCATTAAATGCATGAAAAATATCAAATGAAGTAAGAAAGGGTTGAAAATTGATCATGTGCCTTTGAATGGTGCATATTGAACACACAAAAAGTATGGAGTTAAAATAAGTTATTAAAAATGAAATCCCTTTGTAATAGATGAGTTTTTGTCCGAAACCCTCATACTTCTTATGAGATTGTACAATTTGTACACGAAGTGCATCCAGTTTTTGCCGTAACCCTCTCAACACTTTAGAAGTTGCTACATGGGTGAAATTATGATGTCATGCCAAGTTACGACCTTTTTAGATTTCATTTGTACTGCTTTTCAAACTCAGGGTCATTTAGCTCAAAATAAATCATTAAATGCATTAAATATCAAATGAAGTCAGAAAGGGTTGAAAATTGATGATGTGCCTTTGAATGGTGAATAATGAACACACAGAAAGTATGGAGTTAAAATTAGTCATTTAAAATGAAATCCCTTTGCAATAGATGAGTTTTGGTCCGAAACCCTCATACTTCTTATGAGATTGTCCAATTTGTACACGAAGTGCGTCAGTTTTTGCCGTAACCCTCTCACCTCTTTAGAAGTTTCTATGTGGGTGAAACTATGATGTCATTACAAGTTACAGCCTTTTTAGAGTTCATTTGTACTGCTTTTCAAACTCAGGGCCATTTAGCTGAAAATAAATCACTAAACGCATGAAAAATAACAAATGAAGTCAGAAAGGGTTGAAAATTGATGATGCGCCTTTGAATGGTGCATATTGAACACACAAAAAGTATGGAGTTTAATAAGTTATTAAAAATGAAATCCCTTTCGTCATAGATGAGTTTTGGTCCAAAACGCTCATACTTCTTATGAGATTATCCAATTTGTACACGAATTGCATCCAGTTTTTGCCGTAACCCTCTCAACTCTGTAGAAGTTGCTACGCAGGTGAAATTATGATGTCATGCCAAGTTACAACATTTTTAGAGTTCATTTGTAATGCTTTTCAAACTCGGGATCATTTAGCTCAAAATAAATCATTAACTGCATAAAAAATATCGAATGAAGTCAGAAAGGGTTGAAAATTGATGATGTGCCTTTGAATGATGCATATTGAACACACAAAAAGTATGGAGTTAAATAAGTTATTAAAAAAGAAATCCCTTTTGTAATAGATGAGTTTTGGTCCGAAACCCTCATACTTCTTATGAGATTGTCCAATTTGTACACTAAGTGCATCCAGTTTTTGCTGGAACCCTCTCAACTCTTTATAAGTTGCTATGTTGGTGAAATTATGATGTCATGCCAAGGTACAACCTTTTTAGAGTTCATTTGTAATGCTTTCCAAACTCAGGGTTATTTAGCTCAAAACAAATCATTAAATGCATGAAAAATGTCAAATCAAGTCAGAAAGTGTTGAAAATTGATGATGTTCCTTTGAATGGTGCATATTGAACACACAAAAAATATGGAGTTAAAATAGCTTATTAAAAATGAAATCCCTTTGTAAAAGATGACTTTTGGTCCGAAACCCTCATACTTCTTATGAGATTGGTCAATTTGTACACGAAGTGCATCCAGTTTTTTCTGTAACCCTCTCAACTGATTAGAAGTTGCTATGTAGGTGAAATTATTATGTCATGCCAAGGTACAACCTTTTTAGAGTTCATTTGTACTACTTTTCAAACTCAGGGTCGCATTTAGCTCAAAATAAATCATTCAATGCATGAAAAATATCAAATGAAGTTAGAAAGGGTTGAAAATTGATGATGTGCCTTTGAATGGTGCATACTGAACAAACAAAAATTATGGAGTTAAAATAAGTTATTAAAAATTAAATCCCTTTGTAATAGATGAGTTTTGGTCCGAAACCCTCATACTTCTTATGAGATTGTCCTATTTGTACACGAAGTGCATCCAGTTTATCAGTAATCCTCTCAACTTTTTATAAGTTGCTATGTGGGTGAAATTGTGATGTCATGCCAAGGTACAACCTTTTTAGAGTTCATTTCTAATGCTTTTCAAACTCAGGGTCATATAGCTCAAAATAAATCATTAAATGCATGAAAAATGTCAAATGAAGTCAGAAAGGGTTGAAAATTGATGATGTGCCTTTGAATGGTGCATATTGGACACACAAAAAGTATTGAGTTAAAATAGGTTATTAAAAATGAAATCCCTTTGTAAAAGATGACTTTTGGTCCGAAACCCTCATACTTCTTATGAGATTGTCCAATTTGTACACGAAGTCCATCCAGTTTTTCTGTAACCCTCCCAAATTTTTAGAAGTTGCTATGTATGTGAAATTATGATGTCATGCCAAGTTGCATCCTTTTTAGAGTTCATTTGTACTGCTTTTCAAACTCAGGGTCACATTTAGCTCAAAATAAATCATTACATGCATGAAAAATATCAAATGAAGTCAAAAAGGGTTGAAAATTGATGATGTGCCTTTGAATGGTGCATATTGAACACACAAAAAGTATGGAGGTAAACTAAGTTATTTAAAATGAAATCCCTTTGTAATAGATGAGTTTTCGTCCGAAACCCTCATACTTCTTATGAGATTGTCCAATTTGTACATGAAGTGCATCCAGTTTTTGCTGTAACCCACTCAACTCTGTAGAATTTGCTACGTGGGTGAAATTATGATGTCATGCGAAGTTACAACCTTTTTGGAGTTCATTTGTAATGCTTTTCAAGCTCAGGATCATTTAGCTCAAAATAAATCATTAAATGCATAAAAAATATCAAATGAAGTCAAAAAGGGTTGAAAACTGATGAGGTGCCTTTGAATGGTGCATATTGAGCACACAAAAAGTATGGAGCTAAATAAGTTATTAAAAATGAAATCCCTTTTGTAATAGATGAGTTTTGGTCCGAAACCCTCATTCTTCTTATGAGATTGTCCAATTTATACACGAAGTGCATCCAGTCTTTGCCGTAACCCTCGCAACTCTTTATAAGTTGCTATGTGGGTGAAATTATGATGTCATGAACAGTTGCAACCTTTCTAGAGTTCATTTGTAATGGTTTTCAAACTCAGGGTAATTTAGCTCAAAATAAATAATTAAATGCATGAAAAATATCAAATGAAGTCAGAAAGGGTTGAAAATTGATGATGTGCCCTTGAATGGTGCATATTGAACACACACAAAATATGGAGTTAAAATAGGTTATTAAAAATGAAATCCCTTTGTAATAAATGTCTTTTGGTCCGAAACCCTCATACTTCTTATGAGATTGTCCAATTTGTACATGAAGTGCATCCAGTTTTTTCTGTAACCCTCTCAACTTTTTAGAAGTTGCTATGTATGTGA
This sequence comes from Hordeum marinum, assembly GCA_022496015.1. Lineage (NCBI taxonomy): Eukaryota > Viridiplantae > Streptophyta > Magnoliopsida > Poales > Poaceae > Hordeum > Hordeum marinum. The sequence continues at coordinate 87,515 of JAAAWK010000037.1, read as the reverse complement.
AATTATGATGTCATGCCAAGGTACAACCTTTTTAGAGTTCATTTGTAATGCTTTTCAAACTCAGGGTTATTTAGCTCAAAATAAATCATTAAATGCATGAAAAATGTCAAATGAAGTCAGAAAGGGTTGAAAATAGATGATGTTCCTTTGAATGGTGCATATTGAACACACAAAAAGTATGGAGTTAACATAGCTTATTAAAAATGAAATCCCTTTGTAAAAGATGACTTTTGGTCCGAAACCCTCATACTTCTTATGAGATTGGTCAATTTGTACACGAAGTGCATCCAGTTTTTTCTGTAACCCTCTCAACTGATTAGAAGTTGCTATGTAGGTGAAATTATTATGTCATGCCAAGGTACAACATTTTTAGATTTCATTTGTACTGCTTTTCAAACTCAGGGTCGCATTTAGCTCAAAATAAACCATTCAATGCATGAAAAATATCAAAATGAAGTTAGAAAGGGTTGAAAATTGATGATGTGCCTCTGAATGGTGCATACTAAAAAAACAAAAATTATGGAGTTAAAATAAGTTATTAAAAATTAAATCCCTTTGTAATAGATGAGTTTTGGTCCGAAACCCTCATACTTCTTATGACATTGTCCTATTTGTACACGAAGTGCATCCAGTTTATCGGTAACCCTCTCAACTTTTTATAAGTTGCTATGTGGGTGAAATTATGATGTCATGCCAAGGTACAACCTTTTTAGAGTTCATTTCTAATGCTTTTCAAACTCAGGGTAATTTAGCTCAAAATAAATAATTAAATGCATGAAAAATATCAAATGAAGTCAGAAAGGGTTGAAAATTGATGATGTGCCTTTGAATGGTGCATATTTAACACACAAAAAGTATGGAGTTAAAATAAGTTATTAAAAATGAAATCCCTTTGTAATAAATGACTTTTGGTCCGAAACCCTCATACTTCTTATGAGATTGTCCAATTTGTACATGAAGTGCATCCAGTTTTTTCTGTAACCCTCTGAACTTTTTAGAAGTTGCTATGTATGTGAAATTATGATGTCATGCCAAGTTGCAACCTTTTTAGAGTTCATTTGTACTGCTTTTCAAACTCAGGGTCGCATTTAGCTCAAAATAAATCATTAAATGCATGAAAAATATCAAATGAAGTCAAAAAGGGTTGAAAATTTATGATGTGCCTTTGAATGGTGCATATTGAACACACAAAAAGTATGGATTTAAAATAACTTGATAAAAATGAAATCCCTTTGGAATAGATAAGTTTTCGTCCGAAACCCTCATACTTCTTATGAGATTGTCCAATTTGTACACGAAGTGCATCCAGTTTTTGCCGTAACCCTCTCAACTCTTTATAAGTTGCTAGTGGGTGAAATTATGATGTCATGCCAAGGTACAACCTTTTTAGAGTTCATTTGTAATGCTTGTCAAACTCAGGGTCATTTAGCTCAAACTAAATCATTAAATGCATGAAAAATATCAAATGAAGTCAGAAAGGGTTGAAAATTGATGATGTGCCTTTGAATGGTGGATATTGAACACACCAAAAGTATGGAGTTAAAATAGGTTATTAAAAATGAAATCCATTTGTAATAGATGAGTTTTGGTCCGGAACCCTCATACTTCTTATGAGATTGTCCAATTTGTACACGAAGTGCATCCAGTTTTTGCCGTAACCCTCTCAACTCTTTAGTAGTTGCTATGTGGGTGAAATTATAATGTCATGCCAAGTTACAACCTTTTTAGAGTTCATTTGTACTGCTTTTCAAACTCAGGGTCATTTAGCTCAAAGTAAATCATTCAATGCATGAAAAATATCAAATGAAGTAAGAAAGGGTTGAAAATTGATCATGTGCCTTTGAATGGTGCATATTGAACACACAAAAAGTATGGAGTTAAAATAAGTTATTAAAAATGAAATCCCTTTTTAATAGATGAGTTTTTGTCCGAAACCCTCATACTTCTTATGAGATTGTACAATTTGTACACGAAGTGCATCCAGTTTTTGCCGTAACCCTCTCAACACTTTAGAAGTTGCTACATGGGTGAAATTATGATGTCATGCCAAGTTACGACCTTTTTAGATTTCATTTGTACTGCTTTTCAAACTCAGGGTCATTTAGCTCAAAATAAATCATTAAATGCATTAAATATCAAATGAAGTCAGAAAGGGTTGAAAATTGATGATGTGCCTTTGAATGGTGAATAATGAACACACAGAAAGTATGGAGTTAAAATTAGTCATTTAAAATGAAATCCCTTTGCAATAGATGAGTTTTGGTCCGAAACCCTCATACTTCTTATGAGATTGTCCAATTTGTACACGAAGTGCGTCAGTTTTTGCCGTAACCCTCTCAACCCTTTAGAAGTTTCTATGTGGGTGAAATTATGATGTCATTACAAGTTACAACCTTTTTAGAGTTCATTTGTACTGCTTTTCAAACTCAGGGCCATTTAGCTGAAAATAAATCACTAAACGCATGAAAAATAACAAATGAAGTCACAAAGGGTTGAAAATTGATGATGCGCCTTTGAATGGTGCATATTGAACACACAAAAAGTATGGAGTTTAATAAGTTATTAAAAATGAAATCCCTTTCGTCATAGATGAGTTTTGGTCCAAAACGCTCATACTTCTTAGGAGATTATCCAATTTGTACACGAATTGCATCCAGTTTTTGCCGTAACCCTCTCAACTCTGTAGAAGTTGCTATGCAGGTGAAATTATGATGTCATGCCAAGTTACAACATTTTTAGAGTTCATTTGTAATGCTTTTCAAACTCGGGATCATTTAGCTCAAAATAAATCATTAAATGCATAAAAAATATCGAATGAAGTCAGAAAGGGTTGAAAATTGATGATGTGCCTTTGAATGATGCATATTGAACACACAAAAAGTATGGAGTTAAATAAGTTATTAAAAAAGAAATCCCTTTTGTAATAGATGAGTTTTGGTCCGAAACCCTCATACTTCTTATGAGATTGTCCAATTTGTACACTAAGTGCATCCAGTTTTTGCTGGAACCCTCTCAACTCTTTATAAGTTGCTATGTTGGTGAAATTATGATGTCATGCCAAGGTACAACCTTTTTAGAGTTCATTTGTAATGCTTTCCAAACTCAGGGTTATTTAGCTCAAAACAAATCATTAAATGCATGAAAAATGTCAAATGAAGTCAGAAAGTGTTGAAAATTGATGATGTTCCTTTGAATGGTGCATATTGAACACACAAAAAATATGGAGTTAAAATAGCTTATTAAAAATGAAATCCCTTTGTAAAAGATGACTTTTGGTCCGAAACCCTCATACTTCTTATGAGATTGGTCAATTTGTACACGAAGTGCATCCAGTTTTTTCTGTAACCCTCTCAACTGATTAGAAGTTGCTATGTAGGTGAAATTATTATGTCATGCCAAGGTACAACCTTTTTAGAGTTCATTTGTACTACTTTTCAAACTCAGGGTCGCATTTAGCTCAAAATAAATCATTCAATGCATGAAAAATATCAAATGAAGTTAGAAAGGGTTGAAAATTGATGATGTGCCTTTGAATGGTGCATACTGAACAAACAAAAATTATGGAGTTAAAATAAGTTATTAAAAATTAAATCCCTTTGTAATAGATGAGTTTTGGTCCGAAACCCTCATACTTCTTATGAGATTGTCCTATTTGTACACGAAGTGCATCCAGTTTATCAGTAATCCTCTCAACTTTTTATAAGTTGCTATGTGGGTGAAATTGTGATGTCATGCCAAGGTACAACCTTTTTAGAGTTCATTTCTAATGCTTTTCAAACTCAGGGTCATATAGCTCAAAATAAATCATTAAATGCATGAAAAATGTCAAATGAAGTCAGAAAGGGTTGAAAATTGATGATGTGTCTCTGAATGGTGCATATTGGACACACAAAAAGTATTGAGTTAAAATAGGTTATTAAAAATGAAATCCCTTTGTAAAAGATGACTTTTGGTCCGAAACCCTCATACTTCTTATGAGATTGTCCAATTTGTACACGAAGTCCATCCAGTTTTTTCTGTAACCCTCCCAAATTTTTAGAAGTTGCTATGTATGTGAAATTATGATGTCATGCCAAGTTGCAACCTTTTTAGAGTTCATTTGTACTGCTTTTCAAACTCAGGGTCACATTTAGCTCAAAATAAATCATTACATGCATGAAAAATATCAAATGAAGTCAAAAAAGGTTGAAAATTGATGATGTGCCTTTGAATGGTGCATATTGAACACACAAAAAGTATGGAGGTAAAATAAGTTATTTAAAATGAAATCCCTTTGTAATAGATGAGTTTTCGTCCGAAACCCTCATACTTCTTATGAGATTGTCCAATTTGTACATGAAGTGCATCCAGTTTTTGCTGCAACCCACTCAACTCTGTAGAAGTTGCTACGTGGGTGAAATTATGATGTCATGCGAAGTTACAACCTTTTTGGAGTTCATTTGTAATGCTTTTCAAGCTCAGGATCATTTAGCTCAAAATAAATAATTAAATGCATAAAAAATATCAAATGAAGTCAAATAGGGTTGAAAACTGATGAGGTGCCTTTGAATGGTGCATATTGAGCACACAAAAAGTATGGAGTTAAATAAGTTATTAAAAATGAAATCCCTTTTGTAATAGATGAGTTTTGGTCCGAAACCCTCATTCTTGTTATGAGATTGTCCAATTTATACACGAAGTGCATCCAGTCTTTGCCGTAACCCTCGCAACTCTTTATAAGTTGCTATGTGGGTGAAATTATGATGTCATGAACAATTGCAACCTTTCTAGAGTTCATTTGTAATGGTTTTCAAACTCAGGGTAATTTAGCTCAAAATAAATAATTAAATGCATGAAAAATATCAAATGAAGTCAGAAAGGGTTGAAAATTGATGATGTGCCCTTGAATGGTGCATATTGAACACACACAAAATATGGAGTTAAAATAGGTTATTAAAAATGAAATCCCTTTGTAATAAATGTCTTTTGGTCCGAAACCCTCATACTTCTTATGAGATTGTCCAATTTGTACATGAAGTGCATCCAGTTTTTTCTGTAACCCTCTCAACTTTTTAGAAGTTGCTATGTATGTGAAATTATGATGTCATGCCAAGGTACAACCTTTTTAGAGTTCATTTGTAATGCTTTTCACACTCAGGGTTATTTAGCTCAAAATCAATCATTAAATGCATGAAAAATGTGAAATGAAGTCAGAAAGGGTTGAAAATAGATGATGTTCCTTTGAATGGTGCATATTGAACACACAAAAAGTATGGAGTTAACATAGCTTATTAAAAATGAAATCCCTTTGTAAAAGATGACTTTTGGTCCGAAACCCTCATACTTCTTATGAGATTGGTCAATTTGTACACGAAGTGCATCCAGTTTTTTCTGTAACCCTCTCAACTGATTAGAAGTTGCTATGTAGGTGAAATTATTATGTCATGCCAAGGTACAACCTTTTTAGAGTTCATTTGTACTGCTTTTCAAACTCAGGGTCGCATTTAGCTCAAAATAAATCATTCAATGCATGAAAAATATCAAAATGAAGTTAGAAAGGGTTGAAAATTGATGATGTGCCTCTGAATGGTGCATACTAAAAAAAAATTATGGAGTTAAAATAAGTTATTAAAAATTAAATCCCTTTGTAATAGATGAGTTTTGGTCCGAAACCCTCATACTTCTTATGAGATTGTCCGATTTGTACACGAAGTGCATCCAGTTTATCGGTAACCCTCTCAACTTTTTATAAGTTGCTATGTGGGTGAAATTATGATGTCATGCCAAGGTACAACCTTTTTAGAGTTCATTTCTAATGCTTTTCAAACTCAGGGTAATTTAGCTCAAAATAAATAATTAAATGCATGAAAAATATCAAATGAAGTCAGAAAGGGTTGAAAATTGATGATGTGCCTTTGAATGGTGCATATTTAACACACAAAAAGTATGGAGTTAAAATAAGTTATTAAAAATGAAATCCCTTTGTAATAAATGACTTTTGGTCCGAAACCCTCATACTTCTTATGAGATTTTCCAATTTGTACATGAAGTGCATCCAGTTTTTTCTGTAACCCTCTCAACTTTTTAGAAGTTGCTATGTATGTGAAATTATGATGTCATGCCAAGTTGCAACCTTTTTAGAGTTCATTTGTACTGCTTTTAAAACTCAGGGTCGCATTTAGCTCAAAATAAATCATTAAATGCATGAAAAATATCTAATGAAGTCAGAACGGGTTGAAAATTGATGATGTGCCTTTGAATGGTGCATATTTAACACACAAAATGTATGGAGTTAAAATAAGTTATTTAAAATGAAATCCCTTTGTAATAGGTGAGTTTTCGTCCGAAACCCTCATACTTCTTATGAGATTGTCCAATTTGTACATGAAGTGCATCCAGTTTTTGCCGTAACCCTCTCAACTCTGTAAAAGTTGCTACGTGGGTGAAATTATGATGTCATGCCAAGTTACAACCTTTTTAGAGTTCATTTGTAATGCTTTTCAAACTCAGGATTATTTAGCTCAAAATAAATCATTAAATGCATAAAAAATATCAAATGAAGTCAGAAAGGGTTGAAAATTGATGAAGTTCCTTTGAATGGTGCATATTGAACACACAAAAAATATGGAGTTAAAATAGCTTATTAAAAATGAAATCCCTTTGTAAAAGATGACTTTTGGTCCGAAACCCTCATACTTCTTATGAGATTGGTCAATTTGTACACGAAGTGCATCCAGTTTTTTCTGTAACCCTCTCAACTGATTAGAAGTTGCTATGTAGGTGAAATTATTATGTCATGCCAAGGTACAACCTTTTTAGAGTTCATTTGTACTGCTTTTCAAACTCAGGGTCGCATTTAGCTCAAAATAAATCATTCAATGCATGAAAAATATCAAATGAAGTTAGAAAGGGTTGAAAATTGATGATGTGCCTTTGAATGGTGCATACTGAACAAACAAAAATTATCGAGTTAAAATAAGTTATTAAAAATTAAATCCCTTTGTAATAGATGAGTTTTGGTCCGAAACCCTCATACTTCTTATGAGATTGTCCTATTTGTACACGAAGTGCATCCAGTTTATCGGTAACCCTCTGAACTTTTTATAAGTTGCTATGTGGGTGAAATTATGATGTCATGCCAAGGTAGAACCTTTTTAGAGTTCATTTCTAATGCTTTTCAAACTCAGGGTCATATAGCTCAAAATAAATCATTAAATGCATGAAAAATGTCAAATGAAGTCAAAAAGGGTTGAAAATTGATGATGTGCCTTTGAATGGTGCATATTGGACACACAAAAAGTATGGAGTTAAAATAGGTTATTAAAAATGAAATCCCTTTGTAAAAGATGATTTTTGGTCCGAAACCCTCATACTTCTTATGAGATTGTCCAATTTGTACATGAAGTCCATCCAGTTTTTTCTGTAACCCTCTCAAATTTTTAGAAGTTGCTATGTATGTGAAATTATGATGTCATGCCAAGTTGCAACCTTTTTAGAGTTCATTTGTACTGCTTTTCAAACTCAGGGTCACATTTAGCTCAAAATAAATCATTACATGCATGAAAAATATCAAATGAAGTCAGAAAGGGTTGAAAATTGATGATGTGCCTTTGAATGGTGCATATTGAACACACAAAAAGTATGGAGGTAAAATAAGTTATTTAAAATGAAATCCCTTTGTAATAGATGAGTTTTCGTCCGAAACCCTCATACTTCTTATGAGATTGTCCAATTTGTACACGAAGTGCATCCAGTTTTTGCCGTAACCCACTCAACTCTGCAGAAGTTGCTACGTGGGTGAAATTATGATGTCATGAGAAGTTACAACCTTTTTGGAGTTCATTTGTAATGCTTTTCAAGCTCAGGATCATTTAGCTCAAAATAAATCATTAAATGCATAAAAAATATCAAATGAAGTCAAAAAGGGTTGAAAACTGATGATGTGCCTTTGAATGGTGCATATTGAACACACAAAAAGTATGGAGTTAAATAAGTTATTAAAAATGAAATTCCTTTTGTAATAGATGAGTTTTGGTCCGAAACCCTCATTCTTCTTATGAGATTGTCCAATTTGTACACGAAGTGCATCCAGTTTTTGCCGTAACCCTCGCAACTCTTTATAAGTTGCTGTGTGGGTGAAATTATGATGTCATGACAAGTTGCAACCTTTTTAGAGTTCATTTGTAATGCTTTTCAAACTCCGGGTAATTTAGCTCAAAATAAATAATTAAATGCATGAAAAATATCAAATGAAGTCAGAAAGGGTTGAAAATTGATGATGTTCCTTTGAATGGTGCATATTGAACACACAAAAAGTATGGAGTTAACATAGCTTATTAAAAATGAAATCCCTTTGTAAAAGATGACTTTTGGTCCGAAACCCTCATACTTCTTATGAGATTGGTCAATTTGTACACGAAGTGCATCCAGCTTTTTCTGTAACCCTCTCAACTGATTAGAAGTTGCTATGTAGGTGAAATTATTATGTCATGCCAAGGTACAACCTTTTTAGAGTTCATTTGTACTGCTTTTCAAACTCAGGGTCGCATTTAGCTTAAAATAAATCATTCAATGCATGAAAAATATCAAAATGAAGTTAGAAAGGGTTGAAAATTGATGATGTGCCTTTTAATGGTGCATACTAAAAAATCAAAAATTATGGAGTTAAAGTAAGTTATTAAAAATTGAATCCCTTTGTAATAGATGAGTTTTGGTGCGAAACCCTCATACTTCTTATGAGATTGTCCAATTTGTACACGAAGTGCACCTAGTTTATCGGTAATCCTTTCAACTCTTTACAAGTTGCTATGTGGGTGAAATTATGATGTCATGCCAAGTTAAAACATTGTTAGAGTTCATTTGTAATGCTTTTCAAACTCAGGGTCATTTAGCTCGAAATAAATCATTAAATGCATGAAAAATATCAAATGAAGTCAAAAAGGGTTGAAAATTGATGATGTGCCTTTCAATGGTGTATATTGAACACAAAAAAAGTATGGATTTAAAATAAGTTATTAAAAATGAAATCCCTTTGTAATAGATGAGTTTTCGTCGGAAACCCTCAGGCTTCTTATGAGATTGTCCAATTTGTACACGAAGTGCATCCAGTTTTTGTTGTAACCCTCTCAACCTTTTAGAAGTTGCTATGTATGTGAAATTATGATGTCATGCCAAGTTACAACCTTTTTAGAGTTCATTTGTACTGCTTTTCAAACTCAAGGTCGCATTTAGCTCAAAATAAATCATTAAATGCATGAAAAATATCAAATGAAGTCAGAAAGGGTTGAAAATTGATGATGTGCCTTTGAATGGTGCATATTGAACACACAAAAAGTATGGAGTTAAAATAAGTTATTAAAAATGAAATCCCTTTGTAATAGATGAGTTTTCGTCCGAAACCCTCAGGCTTCTTATGAGATTGTCCAATTTGTACACCAAGTGCATCCATTTTTTGCCGTAACCCTCTCAACTCTTTAGAAGTTGCTATGTGGGTGAAATTATGATGTCATGCCAAGTTACAACCTTTTTAGAGTTCATTTGTACTACTTTTCAAATTTAGCGTAATTTAGCTCAAAATAAATAATTAAATGCATGAAAAATATCAAATGAAGTCAGAAAGGGTTGAAAATTGATGATGTGCCTTTGAATGGTGCATATTGAACACAAAAAAGTATGGAGTTAAAATAAGTTATTAAAAAAGAAATCCCTTTGCAATAGATGAGTTCTCGTCTCACAACCTCAAACTTCTTATGAGATTGTCCAATTTGTACACGAAGTGCATCTACTTTTTGCCCTAACCCTCTCAACTCTTTAGAAGTTGCTATGTGGGTGAAATCATGATGTCATGCCAAGTTACAACCTTTTTAGAGTTCATTTGTACTGCATTTCAAACTCAGGGTCATTTAGCTCAAAATAAATCATTAAATGCAAGAAGATTATCAAATGAAGTGAGAAAGGGTTGAAAATTGATGATGTTCCTTTGAATGGTGCATATTGAACACACAAAAAGTATGGAGCTAAAATGAGTTAATAAAAATTAAATCCCTTTGTAATAGATGAGTTCTCGTCTCACACCCTCATACTTCTTATGAGATTGTCCAATTTGTACACGAAGTGCATCTACTTTTTGCCCTAACCCTCTCAACTCTTTAGAAGTTTCTATGTGGGTGAAATCATGATGTCATGCCAAGTAAAAACCTTTTGAGAGTTCATTTGTACTTCGTTTCAAACTCAGGGTCATTTAGCTCAAAATAAATCATTAAATGCAAGAAGAATATCAAATGAAGTCAGAAAGGGTTGAAATTGATGATGTGCCTTTGAATGGTGGATATAGAACACACAAAAAGTATAGATTTAAAATAAGTTATTAACAATGAAATCCCTTTGTAATAGATGAGTTTTCGTCAAAAACCCTCATATATACTTCTTATGAGATTGTCCAATTTGTACACGAAGTGCATCCAGTTTTTGCCGTAACCCTCTCAACTCTTTCTAAGTTGCTTTGTGGGTGAAACTATGATGTCATGTCAAGTTACAACCTTTTTAGAGTTCATTTGTAATGCTTTTCAAACTTAGGGTCGCATTTAGCTCAAAATAAATAATTAAATGCATGAAAAATATCAAAAGAAGTCAGAAAGGGTTGAAAATTGATGATATGACTTTGAATGGAGCATATTGAACACACAAAAAGTATGGAGCTAAGATAAGTTATTAAAAATGAAATCCCTTTGTAATAGATGAGTTTTCGTCCAAAACACTCATATATACTTCTTGTGAGATTGTCCAATTTGTACACGAAGTGCATCCAGTTTTTGCCGTAACCCTCTCAACTCTTTCTATGTTGCTCTGTGGGTGAAACTATGATGTCATGCCAAGTTACAACCTTTTTAGAGTTCATTTGTAATACTTTTCAAACTCAGGGTCGCATTTAGCTCAAAATAAATCATTAAATGCATGAAAAATATCAAAAGAAGTCAGAAAGGGTTGAAAATTGATGATGTGCCTTTGAATGGTGCATATTGAACACACAAAAATTATGGAGTTAAAATAAGTTATCAAAAATGAAATCCCTTTGTAATAGATGAGTTTTCGTCCGAAACCATCATACTTCTTATGAGATTGTCCAATTTGTACACGAAGTGCATCCAGTTTTTGCTGTAACCCTCTCAACTCTTTAGAAGTTGCTATGTGGGTGAAATTATGATTTTATGCCAAGTTACAACCTTTTTAGAGTTCATTTGTACTGCTTTCCAAATTCAGGGTCATTTAGCTCAAAATAAATAATTAAATGCATGAAAATATCAAATGAAGTTAGAAAGGGTCGAAAATTGATGATGTGCCTTTGAATGGTGCATATTGAACACAGAAAAAGTATGGAGTTAAAATAAGTTATTAAAAATGAAATCCCTTTGCAATAGATGAGATCTTGTCTCACACCCTCAAACTTCTTATGAGATTGTCCAATTTGTACACGAAGTGCATCTACTTTCTTCCCTAACTCTCTCAACTCTTTAGAAGTTGCTATGTGGGTGAAATCATGATGTCATGCCAAGTAACAACCTTTTTAGAGTTCATTTGTACTGCTTTTCAAACTCACGGTCATTTAGCTCAAAATAAATCATTAAATGCAAGAAGAATATCAAATGACGTGAGAAAGGGTTGAAATTGATGATGTGCCTTTGAATGGTGCATATAGAACACACAAAAAGTATAGAGTTAAAGTAAGTGATTAAAAATGAAATCCCTTTGTAATAGCTGAATTTTCGTCAAAAACCCTCATATATACTTCTTATGAGATTGTCCAATTTGTACACGAAGTGCATCTAGTTTTTGTCATAACCCTCTCAACTCTTTCTAAGTTGCTCTGTGGGTGAAACTATGAGGTCATGTCAAGTTACAACCTTTTTACAGTTCATTTGTAATGCTTTTCAAACTCAGGGTCGCATTTAGCTCAAAATAAATCATTAAATGCATGAAAAATATACAAAGAAGTCAGAAAGGGTTGAAAATTGATGATGTGACTTTGAATGGAGCATATTGAACACACCAGAAGTATGGAGTTAAGATAAGTTATTAAAAATGAAATCCCTTTGTAATAGATGAGTTTTCGTCCGAAACCCTCATACTTCTTATGAGATTATCCAATTTGTACACGAAGTGCATCCAGTTTTTGCCCTAACCCTCTCAACTCTTTAGAAGTTGCTATGTGGGTGAAATTATGATGTCATGCCAAGTTACAACCTTTTTAGAGTTCATTTGTACTGCTTTTCAAACTCAGGGTCATTTAGCTCAAAATAGATCATTAAATGCATGAAAAATATCAAATGAAGTCAGAAAGGGTTGAAAATTGATGATGTGCCTTTGAATGGTGCATATTAAACACACAAAAAGTATGGAGTTAAAATAAGTTATTAAAAATGAAATCCCTTTGTAATAGATGAGTTTTCGTCCAAAACCCTCATATATACTTGTTATCAGCTTGTCCAATTTGTACACGACGTGCATCCAATTTTATCTGTAACCCTCTGAACTCTTTCTAAGTTGCCATGTGGGTGAAACTATGAGGTCATGTCAAGTTACAACCTTTTTACAGTTCATTTGTAATGCTTTTCAAACTCAGGGTCGCATTTAGCTCAAAATAAATCATTAAATGCATGAAAAATATACAAAGAAGTCAGAAAGGGTTGAAAATTGATGATGTGACTTTGAATGGAGCATATTGAACACACCAAAAGTATGGAGTTAAGATAAGTTATTAAAAATGAAATCCCTTTGTAATAGATGAGTTTTCGTCCGAAACCCTCATACTTCTTATGAGATTATCCAATTTGTACACGAAGTGCATCCAGTTTTTGCCCTAACCCTCTCAACTCTTTAGAAGTTGCTATGTGGGTGAAATTATGATGTCATGCCAAGTTACAACCTTTTTAGAGTTCATTTGTACTGCTTTTCAAACTCAGGGTCATTTAGCTCAAAATAAATCATTAAATGCATGAAAAATATCAAATGAAGTCAGAAAGGGTTGAAAATTGATGATGTGCCTTTGAATGGTGCATATTAAACACACAAAAAGTATGGAGTTAAAATAAGTTATTAAAAATGAAATCCCTTTGTAATAGATGAGTTTTTGTCCAAAACCCTCATATATACTTGTTATGAGATTGTCCAATTTGTACACGAAGTGCATCCAATTTTATCTGTAACCCTCTCAACTCTTTCTAAGTTGCCATGTGGGTGAAACTATGAGGTCATGTCAAGTTACAACCTTTTTACAGTTCATTTGTAATGCTTTTCAAACTCAGGGTCGCATTTAGCTCAAAATAAATCATTAAATGCATGAAAAATATCAAAAGAAGTCAGAAAGGGTTGAAAATTGATGATGTGCCTTTGAATGGTGCATATTGAACAGACAAAAAGTATGGAGTTAAAATAAGTTATTAAAAATGAAATCTCTTTGTAATAGATGAGTTTTCGTCTGAAACCCTCATACTTCTTATGAGATTGTCCAATTTTTACACGAAGTGCATCTAGTTTTTGCCGTAACCTCTCAACTATTTAGAAGTTGCTATGTGGGTGAAATTATGATGTCATGCCAAGTTACAACCTTTTTAGAGTTCATTTGTACTGCTTTTCAAACTCAGGGCCATTTAGCTCAAAATAGATCATTAAATGCATGAAAAATATCAAATGAAGTCAGAAAGGGTTGAAAATTGATGATGTGCCTTTGGATGGTGCATATTAAACACACAAAAAGTATGGAGTTAAAATAAGTTATTAAAAATGAAATCCCTTTGTAATAGATGAGTTTTCGTCCAAAACCCTCATATATACTTGTTATGAGATTGTCCAATTTGTACACGAAGTGCATCCAATTTTATCTGTAACCCTCTCAACTCTTTCTAAGTTGCCATGTGGGTGAAACTATGAGGTCATGTCAAGTTACAACCTTTTTATAGTTCATTTGTAATGCTTTTCAAACTCAGGGTCGCATTTAGCTCAAAATAAATCATTAAATGCATGAAAAATATACAAAGAAGTCAGAAAGGGTTGAAAATTGATGATGTGACTTTGAATGGAGCATATTGAACACACCAAAAGTACGGAGTTAAGATAAGTTATTAAAAATGAAATCCCTTTGTAATAGAAGAGTTTTCGTCCGAAACCCTCATACTTCTTATGAGATTATCCAATTTGTACACGAAGTGCATCCAGTTTTTGCCCTAACCCTCTCAACTCTTTAGAAGTTGCTATGTGGGTGAAATTATGATGTCATGCAAAGTTACAACCTTTTTAGCGTTCATTTGTACTGCTTTTCAAACTCAGGGTCATTTAGCTCAAAATAAATCATTAAATACATGAAAAATATCAAATGAAGTCAGAAAGGGTTGAAAATTGATGATGTGCCTTTGAATGGTGCATATTAAACACACAAAAAGTATGGAGTTAAAATAAGTTATTAAAAATGAAATCCCTTTGTAATAGATGAGTTTTTGTCCAAAACCCTCATATATACTTGTTATGAGATTGTCCAATTTGTACACGAAGTGCATCCAATTTTATCTGTAACCCTCTCAACTCTTTCTAAGTTGCCATGTGGGTGAAACTATGAGGTCATGTCAAGTTACAACCTTTTTACAGTTCATTTGTAATGCTTTTCAAACTCAGGGTCGCATTTAGCTCAAAATAAATCATTAAATGCATGAAAAATATCAAAAGAAGTCAGAAAGGGTTGAAAATTGATGATGTGCCTTTGAATGGTGCATATTGAACAGACAAAAAGTATGGAGTTAAAATAAGTTATTAAAAATGAAATCTCTTTCTAATAGATGAGTTTTCGTCTGAAACCCTCATACTTCTTATGAGATTGTCCAATTTTTACACGAAGTGCATCTAGTTTTTGCCGTAACCTCTCAACTATTTAGAAGTTGCTATGTGGGTGAAATTATGATGTCATGTCAAGTTACAACCTTTTTAGAGTTCATTTGTACTGCTTTTCAAACTCAGGGTCATTTAGCTCAAAATAAATCATTAAATGCAAGAAGAATATCAAATGAAGTGAGAAAGGGTTGAAATTGATGATGTGCCTTTGAACGGTGCATATAGAACGCACAAAAAGTATAGAGTTAAAATGAGTTATTAAAAATGAAATCCCTTTGTAATAGATGAGTTTTCGGCAAAAGCCCTCATATATACTTCTTATGAGATTGTCCAATTTGTACACGAAGTGCATCCAGTTTTTGCCGTAACCATCTCAACTCTTTCTAAGTTGCTCTGTGGGTGAAACTATGAGGTCATGTCAAGGTACAACCTTTTTAGAGTTCATTTGTAATGCTTTTCAAACTTAGGGTCGCATTTAGCTCAAAATAAATCATTAAATGCATGAAAAATATCAAAAGAAGTCAGAAAGGGTTGAAAATTGATGATGTGACTTTGAATGGAGCATATTGAACACACAAAAAGTATGGAGCTAAGATAAGTTATTAAAAATGAAATCCCTTTGTAATAGATGAGTTTTCGTCCAAAACCCTCATATATACTTCTTGTGAGATTGTCCAATTTGTACACGAAGTGTATCCAGTTTTTGCCGTAACCATCTCAACTCTTTAGAAGTTGCTATGTGGGTGAAATTATGATGTCATGCAAAGTTACAACCTTTTTAGAGTTCATTTGTACTGCTTTTCAAACTCAGGGTCATTTAGCTCAAAATAAATCATTAAATGCATGAAAAATATCAAATGAAGTCAGAAAGGGTTGAAAATTGATGATGTGCCTTTGAATGGTGCATATTAAACACACAAAAATTATGGAGTTAAAATAAGCTATCAAAAATAAATCCCTTTGTAATAGATGAGTTTTTGTCCAAAACCCTCATATATACTTGTTATGAGATTGTCCAATTTGTACACGAAGTGCATCCAATTTTATCTGTAACCCTCTCAACTCTTTCTAAGTTGCCATGTGGGTGAAACTATGAGGTCATGTCAAGTTACAACCTTTTTACAGTTCATTTGTAATGCTTTTCAAACTCAGGGTCGCATTTAGCTCAAAATAAATCATTAAATGCATGAAAAATATCAAAAGAAGTCAGAAAGGGCTGAAAATTGATGATGTGCCTTTGAATGGTGCATATTGAACAGACAAAAAGTATGGAGTTAAAATAAGTTATTAAAAATGAAATCTCTTTCTAATAGATGAGTTTTCGTCTGAAACCCTCATACTTCTTATGAGATTGTCCAATTTTTACACGAAGTGCATCTAGTTTTTGCCGTAACCTCTCAACTATTTAGAAGTTGCTATGTGGGTGAAATTATGATGTCATGTCAAGTTACAACCTTTTTAGAGTTCATTTGTACTGCTTTTCAAACTCAGGGTCATTTAGCTCAAAATAAATCATTAAATGCAAGAAGAATATCAAATGAAGTGAGAAAGGGTTGAAATTGATGATGTGCCTTTGAACGGTGCATATAGAACGCACAAAAAGTATAGAGTTAAAATGAGTTATTAAAAATGAAATCCCTTTGTAATAGATGAGTTTTCGGCAAAAGCCCTCATATATACTTCTTATGAGATTGTCCAATTTGTACACGAAGTGCATCCAGTTTTTGCCGTAACCATCTCAACTCTTTCTAAGTTGCTCTGTGGGTGAAACTATGAGGTCATGTCAAGGTACAACCTTTTTAGAGTTCATTTGTAATGCTTTTCAAACTTAGGGTCGCATTTAGCTCAAAATAAATCATTAAATGCATTAAAAATATCAAAAGAAGTCAGAAAGGGTTGAAAATTGATGATGTGACTTTGAATGGAGCATATTGAACACACAAAAAGTATGGAGCTAAGATAAGTTATTAAAAATGAAATCCCTTTGTAATAGATGAGTTTTCGTCCAAAACCCTCATATATACTTCTTGTGAGATTGTCCAATTTGTACACGAAGTGTATCCAGTTTTTGCCATAACCATCTCAACTCTTTCTAAGTTGCTCTGTGGGTGAAACTATGATGTCATGCCAAGTTACAACCTTTTTAGAGTTCATTTGCAATGCTTTTCAAACTCAGGGTCGCATTTAGCTCAAAATATATCATTAAATGCATGAAAAATATCAAAAGAAGTGAGAAAGGGTTGAAAATTGATGATGTGCCTTTGAATGGTGCATATTAAACACACAAAAATTATGGAGTTAAAATAAGCTATCAAAAATAAATCCCTTTGTAATAGATGAGTTTCGTCCGAAACCATCATACTTCTTATGAGATTGTCCAATTTGTACACGAAGTGCATCCAGTTTTTGCTGTAACCCTCTCAACTCTTTAGAAGTTGCTATGTGGTTGAAATTATGATTTTATGCCAAGTTACAACCTTTTTAGAGTTCATTTGTACTGCTTTTCAAATTCAGGGTCATTTAGCTCAAAATAAGTAATTAAATGCATGAAAAATATCAAATGAAGTCAGAAAGGGTCGAAAATTGATGATGTGCCTTTGAATGGTGCATATTGAACACAGAAAAAGTATGGAGTTAAAATAAGTTATTAAAAATGAAATCTCTTTGCAATAGATGAGATCTCGTCTCACACCCTCAAACTTCTTATGAGATTGTCCAATTTGTACACGAAGTGCATCTACTTTTTGCCATAACTCTCTCAACTCTCTAGAAGTTGCTATGTGGGTGAAATCATGATGTCATGCCAAGTAACAACCTTTCTAGAGTTCATTTGTACTGCTTTTCAAACTCAGGGTCATTTAGCTCAAAATAAATCATTAAATGCAAGAAGAATATCAAATGACGTGAGAAAGGGTTGAAATTGATGATGTGCCTTTGAATGGTGCATATAGAACACACAAAAAGTATAGAGTTAAAATAAGTTATTAAAAATGAAATCCCTTTGTAATATATGCGTCTTCGTCAACAACCCTCATATATATACTTCTTATGAGATTGTCCAATTTGTACACGAAGTGCATCCAGTTTTTGCCGTAACCCTCTCAACTCTTTCTAAGTTGCTTTGTGGGTGAAACTATGAGGTCATGTCAAGTTACAACCTTTTTAGAGTTCATTTGTAATGCTTTTCAAACTCAGGGTCGCATTTAGCTCAAAATAAATAATTAAATGCATGAAAAATATCAAAAGAAGTCAGAAAGGGTTGAAAATTGATGATGTGACTTTGAATGGAGCATATTGAACACACAAAAAGTATGGAGCTAAGATAAGTTATTAAAAATGAAATCCCTTTGTAATAGATGAATTTTCGTCCAAAACCCTCATATATACTTCTTGTGAGATTGTCCAATTTGTACACGAAGTGCATCCAGTTTTTGCCGTAACCCTCTCAACTCTTTCTAAGTTGCTCTGTGGGTGAAACTATGATGTCATGCCAAGTTACAACCTTTTTAGAGTTCATTGGTAATGCTTTTCAAACTCAGGGTCGCATTTAGCTCAAAATAAATCATTAAATGCATGAAAAATATCAAAAGAAGTCAGAAAGGGTTGAAAATTGATGATGTGCCTTTGAATGGTGCATATTGAACACAGAAAAATTATGGAGTTAAAATAAGTTATCAAAAATGAAATCCCTTTGTAATAGATGAGTTTTCGTCCGTAATCATCATACTTCTTATGAGATTGTCCAATTTGTACCCGAAGTGCATCCAGTTTTTGCTGTAACCCTCTCAACTCTTTAGAAGTTGCTATGTGGGTGAAATTATGATTTTATGCCAAGTTACAACCTTTTTAGAGTTCATTTGTACTGCTTTTCAATTCAGGGTCATTTTGCTCAAAATAAATAATTAAATGCATGAAAAATATCAAATGAAGTCAGAAAGGGTCGAAAATTGATGATGTGCCTTTGAATGGTGCATATTGAACACAGAAAAAGCATGGAGTTAAAATAAGTTATTAAAAATGAAATCCCTTTGCAATAGATGAAATCTTGTCTCACACCCTCAAACTTCTTATGAGATTGTCCAATTTGTACACGAAGTGCATCTACTTTTTGCCCTAACTCTCTCAACTCTTTAGAAGTTGCTATGTGGGTGAAATCATGATGTCATGCCAAGTAACAACCTTTTTAGAGTTCATTTGTACTGCTTTTCAAACTCATGGTCATTTAGCTCAAACTAAACATTAAATGCATGAAAAATATAAAATGAAGTCAAAAACCCTGAGTTAAAATAAGTGATTAGAAATGAAATCCCTTTGTAATAGCTGAGTTTTCGTCAAAAACCCTCATATATACTTCTTATGAGATTGTCCAATTTGTACACGAAGTGCATCCAATTTTATCTGTAACCATCTCAACTCTTTCTAAGTTGCTCTGTGGGTGAAACTATGAGGTCATGTCAAGTTACAACCTTTTTAGAGTTCATTTGTAATGCTTTTCAAACTCAGGGTCGCATTTAGCTCAAAATAAATCATTAAATGCATGAAAAATATACAAAGAAGTCAGAAAGGGTTGAAAATTGATGATGTGACTTTGAATGGAGCATATTGAACACACCAAAAGTATGGAGTTAAAATAAGTTATTAAAAATGAAATCTCTTTGTAATAGATGAGTTTTCGTCCGAAACCCTCATACTTCTTATGAGATTATCCAATTTGTACACGAAGTGCATCCAGTTTTTGCCCTAACCCTCTCAACTCTTTAGAAGTTGCTATGTGGGTGAAATTATGATGTCATGCCAAGTTACAACCTTTTTAGAGTTCATTTGTACTGCTTTTCAAACTCAGGGTCATTTAGCTCAAAACAAATCATTAAATGCATGAAAAATATCAAATGAAGTCAGAAAGGGTTGAAAATTGATGATGTGCCTTTGAATGGTGCATATTAAACACACAAAAAGTATGGAGTTAAAATAAGTTATTAAAAATGAAATCCCTTTGTAATAGATGAGTTTTCGTCAAAAACCCTCATATATACTTGTTATGAGATTGTCCAATTTGTACACGAAGTGCATCCAATTTTATCTGTAACCATCTCAACACTTTCTAAGTTGCTCTGTGGGTGAAACCATGAGGTCATGTCAAGTTACAACCTTTTTACAGTTCATTTGTAATGCTTTTCAAACTCAAGGTCGCATTTGGCTCAAAATGAATCATTAAATGCATGAAAAATACCAAAAGAAGTCAGAAAGGGTTGAAAATTGATGATGTGACTTTGAATGGAGCATATTGAACACACAAAAAGTATGCAGCTAAGATAAGTTATTAAAAATGAAATCCCTTTGTAATAGATGAGTTTTCGTCCAAAACCCTCATATATACTTCTTGTGAGATTGTCCAATTTGTACACGAAGTGTATCCAGTTTTTGCCGTAACCATCTCAACTCTTTCTAAGTTGCTCTGTGGGTGAAACTATGATGTCATGCCAAGTTACAACCTTTTTAGAGTTCATTTGTAATGCTTTTCAAACTCAGGGTCGCATTTAGCTCAAAATATATCATTAAATGCATGAAAAATATCAAAAGAAGTCAGAAAGGGTTGAAAATTGATGATGTGCCTTTGAATGGTGCATATTAAACACACAAAAATTATGGAGTTAAAATAAGTTATCAAAAATAAATCCCTTTGTAATAGATGAGTTCCGTCCGAAACCATCATACTTCTTATGAGATTGTCCAATTTGTACACGAAGTGCATCCAGTTTTTGCTGTAACCCTCTCAACTCTTTAGAAGTTGCTATGTGGGTGAAATTATGATTTTATGCCAAGTTACAACCTTTTCAGAGTTCATTTGTACTGCTTTTCAAATTCAGGGTCATTTAGCTCAAAATAAATAATTAAATGCATGAAAAATATCAAATGAAGTCAGAAAGGGTCGAAAATTGATGATGTGCCTTTGAATGGTGCATATTGAACACAGAAAAAGTATGGAGTTAAAATAAGTTATTAAAAATGAAATCTCTTTGCAATAGATGAGATCTCGTCTCACACCCTCAAACTTCTTATGAGATTGTCCAATTTGTACACGAAGTGCATCTACTTTTTGCCATAACTCTCTCAACTCTCTAGAAGTTGCTATGTGGGTGAAATCATGATGTCATGCCAAGTAACAACCTTTTTAGAGTTCATTTGTACTGCTTTTCAAACTCAGGGTCATTTAGCTCACAATAAATCATTAAATGCAAGAAGAATATCAAATGACGTGAGAAAGGGTTGAAATTGATGATGTGCCTTTGAATGGTGCATATAGAACACACAAAAACTATAGAGTTAAAATAAGTTATTAAAAATGAAATCCCTTTGTAATATATGAGTCTTCGTCAACAACCCTCATATATACTTCTTATGAGATTGTCCAATTTGTACACGAAGTGCATCTAGTTTTTGTCGTAACCCTCTCAACTCTTTCTAAGTTGCTCTGTGCGTGAAACTATGAGGTCATGTAAAGTTACAACCTTTTTAGAGTTCATTTGTAATGCTTTTCAAACTCAGGTTCGCATTTAGCTCAAAATAAATCATCAAATGCATGAAAAATATACAAAGAAGTCAGAAAGGGTTCAAAATTGATCATGTGACTTTGAATGGAGCATATTGAACACACAAAAAGTATGGAGTTAAAATATGTTATTAAAAATGAAATCCCTTTGTAATAGATGAGTTTTCGTCCGAAACCCTCATACTTCTTATGAGATTATCCAATTTGTACACGAAGTGCATCCAAATTTTGCCCTAACCCTCTCAACTCTTTAGAAGTTGCTATGTGGGTGAAATTATGATGTCATGCCAAGTTACAACCTTTTTAGAGTTCATTTGTACTGCTTTTCAAACTCAGGGTCATTTAGCTCAAAATAAATCATTAAATGCATGAAAAATATAAAATGAACTCAGAAAGGGTTGAAAATTGATGATGTGCCTTTGAATGGTGCATATTCAACACACAAAAAGTATGGAGTTAAAATAAGTTATTAAAAATGAAATCCCTTTGTAATAGATGAGTTTTCGTCCAAAACCCTCAGATATACTTCTTATGAGATTGTCCAATTTGTACACGAAGTGCATCCAATTTTTGCCATAACCCTCTCAACTCTTTCTAAGTTGCTATGTGGGTGAAACTATGAGGTCATGTCAAGTTACAACCTTTTTACAGTTCATTTGTAATGCTTTTCAAACTCAAGGTCGCATTTGGCTCAAAATGAATCATTAAATGCATGAAAAATACCAAAAGAAGTCAGAAAGGGTTGAAAATTGATGATGTGACTTTGAATGGAGCATATTGAACACACAAAAAGTATGCAGCTAAGATAAGTTATTAAAAATGAAATCCCTTTGTAATAGATGAGTTTTCGTCCAAAACCCTCATATATACTTCTTGTGAGATTGTCCAATTTGTACACGAAGTGTATCCAGTTTTTGCCGTAACCATCTCAACTCTTTCTAAGTTGCTCTGTGGGTGAAACTATGATGTCATGCCAAGTTACAACCTTTTTAGAGTTCATTTGTAATGCTTTTCAAACTCAGGGTCGCATTTAGCTCAAAATATATCATTAAATGCATGAAAAATATCAAAAGAAGTCAGAAAGGGTTGAAAATTGATGATGTGCCTTTGAATGGTGCATATTAAACACACAAAAATTATGGAGTTAAAATAAGTTATCAAAAATAAATCCCTTTGTAATAGATGAGTTCCGTCCGAAACCATCATACTTCTTATGAGATTGTCCAATTTGTACACGAAGTGCATCCAGTTTTTGCTGTAACCCTCTCAACTCTTTAGAAGTTGCTATGTGGGTGAAATTATGATTTTATGCCAAGTTACAACCTTTTCAGAGTTCATTTGTACTGCTTTTCAAATTCAGGGTCATTTAGCTCAAAATAAATAATTAAATGCATGAAAAATATCAAATGAAGTCAGAAAGGGTCGAAAATTGATGATGTGCCTTTGAATGGTGCATATTGAACACAGAAAAAGTATGGAGTTAAAATAAGTTATTAAAAATGAAATCTCTTTGCAATAGATGAGATCTCGTCTCACACCCTCAAACTTCTTATGAGATTGTCCAATTTGTACACGAAGTGCATCTACTTTTTGCCATAACTCTCTCAACTCTCTAGAAGTTGCTATGTGGGTGAAATCATGATGTCATGCCAAGTAACAACCTTTTTAGAGTTCATTTGTACTGCTTTTCAAACTCAGGGTCATTTAGCTCACAATAAATCATTAAATGCAAGAAGAATATCAAATGACGTGAGAAAGGGTTGAAATTGATGATGTGCCTTTGAATGGTGCATATAGAACACACAAAAACTATAGAGTTAAAATAAGTTATTAAAAATGAAATCCCTTTGTAATATATGAGTCTTCGTCAACAACCCTCATATATACTTCTTATGAGATTGTCCAATTTGTACACGAAGTGCATCTAGTTTTTGTCGTAACCCTCTCAACTCTTTCTAAGTTGCTCTGTGCGTGAAACTATGAGGTCATGTAAAGTTACAACCTTTTTAGAGTTCATTTGTAATGCTTTTCAAACTCAGGTTCGCATTTAGCTCAAAATAAATCATCAAATGCATGAAAAATATACAAAGAAGTCAGAAAGGGTTCAAAATTGATCATGTGACTTTGAATGGAGCATATTGAACACACAAAAAGTATGGAGTTAAAATATGTTATTAAAAATGAAATCCCTTTGTAATAGATGAGTTTTCGTCCGAAACCCTCATACTTCTTATGAGATTATCCAATTTGTACACGAAGTGCATCCAAATTTTGCCCTAACCCTCTCAACTCTTTAGAAGTTGCTATGTGGGTGAAATTATGATGTCATGCCAAGTTACAACCTTTTTAGAGTTCATTTGTACTGCTTTTCAAACTCAGGGTCATTTAGCTCAAAATAAATCATTAAATGCATGAAAAATATAAAATGAACTCAGAAAGGGTTGAAAATTGATGATGTGCCTTTGAATGGTGCATATTCAACACACAAAAAGTATGGAGTTAAAATAAGTTATTAAAAATGAAATCCCTTTGTAATAGATGAGTTTTCGTCCAAAACCCTCAGATATACTTCTTATGAGATTGTCCAATTTGTACACGAAGTGCATCCAATTTTTGCCATAACCCTCTCAACTCTTTCTAAGTTGCTATGTGGGTGAAACTATGAGGTCATGTCAAGTTACAACCTTTTTACAGTTCATTTGTAATGCTTTTCAAACTCAGGGTCGCATTTAGCTCAAAATAAATCATTAAATGCATGAAAAATATCAAAAGAAGTCAGAAAGGGTTGAAAATTGATGAGGTGCCTTTGAATGGTGCATATTGAACACACAAAAAGTATGGAGTTAAAATAAGTTATTAAAAATGAAATCCCTTTGTAATAGATGAGTTTTCGTCTGAAACCCTCACACTTCTTATGAGATTGTCCAATTTGTACACGAAGTGCATCCAGTTTTTGCCGTAACCCGTTACAACCTTTTTAGAGTTCATTTGTACTGCTTTTCAAACTCAGGGTCATTTAGCTCAAAATAAATCATTAAATGCAAGAAGAATATCAAATGAAGTGAGAAAGGGTTGAAATTGATGATGTGCCCTTGAATGGTGCATATAGAACACACAAAAAGTATAGAGTTAAAATCAGTTATTAAAAATGATATCCCTTTGTAATAGATGAGTTTTCGTCAAAAACCCTCATATATACTTCTTATGAGATTGTCCAATTTGTACACGAAGTGCATCCAGTTTTTGCCGTAACCCTCTCAACTCTTTCTAAGTTGCTCTGTGGGTGAAACTATGAGGTCATGTCAAGGTACAACCTTTTTAGAGTTCAGTTGTAATGCTTTTCAAACTCAGGGTCGCATTTAGCTCAAAATAAATCATTAAATGCATGAAAAATATCAAAAGAAGTCAGAAAGGGTTGAAAATTGATGATGTGACTTTGAATGGAGCATATTGAACACACAAAAAGTATGGAGTTAAAATAAGTTATTAAAAATGAAATCCCTTTGTAATAGATGAGTTTTCGTCCGAAACCCTCATACTTCTTATGAGATTATACAATTTGTACACGAAGTGCATCCAGTTTTTGGCGTAACCCTTTCAACTCTTTAGAAGTTGCTATGTGGGTAAAATTATGATGTCATGCCAAGTTACAACATTTTTAGAGTTCGTTTGTACTGCTTTTCAAACTCAGGGTCACTTAGCTCAAAATAAATCATTAAATGCAAGAAGAATATCAAATGAAGTGAGAAAGAGTTGAAAATTGATGGCGTGCCTTTAAATGGTGCATATTGAACACAAAAAAAGTATGGAGTTAAAATAAGTTATTAAAAATGAAATCCCTTTGTAATAGATGAGTTTTCGTCCGAAACCATCATACTTCTTATGAGATTGTCCAATTTGTACACGAAGTGCGTCCAGTTTTTGCCGTAACCCTCTCATCTCTTTAGAAGTTGCTATGTGGGTGAAATTATGATGTCATGCCAAGTTACAACCTTTTTAGAGTTCATTTGTACTGCTTTTCAAACTCAGGGTCATTTAGCTCAAAATAAATCATTAAATGCATGAAAAATATCAAATGAAGTCAGAAAGGGTTGAAAATTGATGATGTGCCTTTGAATGGTGCATATTCAACACACAAAAAGTATGGAGTTAAAATAAGTTATTAAAAATGAAATCCCTTTGTAATAGATGAGTTTTCGTCCAAAACCCTCATATATACTTCTGATGAGATTGTCCAATTTGTACACGAAGTGCGTCCAGTTTTTGCCGTAACCCTCTCATCTCTTTAGAAGTTGCTATGTGGGTGAAATTATGATGTCATGCCAAGTTACAACCTTTTTAGAGTTCATTTGTACTGCTTTTCAAACTCAGGTCACATTTAGCTCAAAATAAATCATTAAATGCATGAAAAATATCAAAAGAAGTCAGAAAGGGTTGAAAATTGATGATGTGCCTTTGAATGGTGCATATTGAACACACAAAAAGTATGGAGTTAAAATAAGTTATTAAAAATGAAATCCCTTTGTAATAGAGGAGTTTTCGTCCAGAACCCTCATATATACTTCTTATGAGATTGTCCAATTTGTACACGAAGTGCATCCAATTTTTGCCGTAACCCTCTCAACTCTTTCTAAGTTGCTATGTGGGTGAAACTATGAGGTCATGTCAAGTTACAACCTTTTTAGAGTTCATTTGTAATGCTTTTCAAACTCAGGGTCACATTTAGCTCAAAATAAGTCATTAAATGCATGAAAAATATCAAAAGAAGTCAGAAAGGGTTGAAAATTGATGATGTGCCTTCGAATGGTGCATATTGAACACACAAAAAGTATGGAGTTAAAATAAGTTATTAAAAATGAAATCCCTTTGTAATAGAGGAGTTTTCGTCCAAAACCCTCATATATACTTCTTATGAGATTGTCCAATTTGTACACGAAGTGCATCCAATTTTTGCCGTAACCCTCTCAACTCTTTCTAAGTTGCTATGTGGGTGAAACTATGAGGTCATGTCAAGTTACAACCTTTTTAGAGTTCATTTGTAATGCTTTTCAAACTCAGGTCACATTTAGCTCAAAATAAATCATTAAATGCATGAAAAATATCAAAAGAAGTCAGAAAGGGTTGAAAATTGATGATGTGCCTTTGAATGGTGCATATTGAACGTACAAAAACTATGGAGTTAAAATAAGTTATTAAAAATGAAATCCCTTTTGTAATAGTTTAGTTTTCATCTAAAACCCTCATACTTCTTATGAGATTGTCCAATTTGTACACGAAGTGCATCCAGTTTTTGCCGTAACCCTCTGAACTATTTAGAAGTTGCTATGTGGGTGAAATTATGATGTCATGTCAAGTTACAACCTTTTTAGAGTTCATTTGTAATGCTTTTCAAACTCAGGGTCATTTAGCTCAAAATAAATCATTAAATGCATGAAAAATATCAAATGAAGTCAAAAGGGGTTGAAAATTGATGATGTGCCTTTCAATGGTGCATATTGAGCACACAAAAAGTATGGAGTTAAAATAAGTTATTAAAAATGAAATCCCTTTGCAATTGATGAGTTTTGGTCCGAAACCCTCATACTTCTTATGAGATTGTCCAATTTGTACACGAAGTGCATCCAATTTTCGCCCTAACCCTCGCAACTCTTTAGTAGTTGCTATGTGGGTGAAATCATGATGTCATGTCAAGTTACAACCTTTTTAGAGTTCATTTGTACTGCTTTTTCAAACTCAGGGTCATTTAGCTCAAAATAAATCATTAAATGCATGAAAAATATCAAATGAAGTCAAAAAGGGTTGAAAATTGATTATGTGGCTCTGAATGGTGCATATTGAACACACAAAAGTTATGGAGTTAAAATAAGTTATTAAAAATGAAATCTCTTTGTAATAGATGAGTTTTCGTCCGAAACCCTCATACTTCTTATGAGATTGTCCCATTTGTACACGAAGTGCATCAAGTTTTTGCCGTAACCCTCTCAACTCTTTAGAAGTTGCTATGTGGGTGAAATTATGATGTCATGCCAAGTTACAACCTTTTTAGAGTTCATTTGTACTGCTTTTCAAACTCGGGGTCATTTAGCTCAAAATAAATCATTAAATGCATGAAAAATATCAAATGAAGTCAGAAAGCGTTGAAAATTGATGATGTGCCTTTGAATGGTGCATATTGAAGACACAAAAAGTATGGAGTCAAAATAAGTTGTTAAAAACGAAATCCCTTTGCAATAGATGAGTTTTGGTCCGAAACCCTCATACTTCTAATGAGATTGTCCAATTTGTACACGAAGTGCATCCAGTTTTTTCCATAACCCTCTCAACTCTTTAGAAGTTTCTATGTGGGTGAAGTTATGATGTCATGCCAAGTTACAACCTTTTTAGAGTTCATTTGTAATGCTTTTCAAACTCAGGGTCGCATTTAGCTCAAAATAAACCATTAAATGAATGAAAAATATCAAATGAAGTGAGAAAGGGTTGAAAATTGATGATGTGCCTTTGAATGGTGCATATTGAACACACAAAAAGTATGGAGTTAAAATAAGTTATTAAAAATGAAATCCCTTTGCAATAGATGAGTTTTGGTCCGAAACCCTCATACATCTTATGAGATTGTCCAATTTGTACACGAAGTGCATCCAGTGTTTGCCGTAACCCTCTCAACTCTTTAGAAGTTGCTATGTGGGTGAAATTATGATGTCATGCCAAGTTACAACCTTTTTAGAGTTCATTTGTACTGCTTTTCAAACTTAGGGTCATTTAGCTCAAAATAAATCATTAAATGCACGAAAAATATCAAATGAATTCAGAAAGTGTTGAAAATTGATGATGTGCCTTTGAATGGTGCATATTGAACACAAAAAAAGTATGGAGTTAAAATAAGTTATTAAAAATGAAATTCCTTTGTAATAGATGAGTTTTCGTCCAAAATCCTCATATATACTTCTTATGAGATTGTCCAATTTGTACACGAAGTGCGTCCAGTGTTTGCCGTAACCCTCTGAACTCTCTCTAAGTTGTTATGTGGGTGAAACTATGAGGTCATGTAAAGTTACAACCTTTTTAGAGGTCATTTGTAATGCTTTTCAAACTCAAGGTCGCATTTAGCTCAAAATAAATCATTAAATGCATGAAAAATATCAAAAGAAGTCAGAAAGGGTTGAAAATTGATGATGTGCCTTTGAATGGTGCATATTGAACACACAAAAAGTATGGAGTTAAAATAAGTTATTAAAAATGAAATCCCTTTGTAATAGATGAGTTTTCGTCCAAAACCCTCATACTTCTTACGAGATTGTCCAATTTGTATACGAAGTGCATCCAGTTTTTTCCGTAACCCTTTTAACTCTTTAGAAGTTGCTATGTAGGTGAAATTATGATGTCATGTCAAGTTACAACCTTTTTAGAGTTCATTTGTACTGCTTTTCAAACTCAGGGTCATTTAGCTCAAAATAAATCATTAAATGCATGAAAAATATCAAATGAAGTAAAAAAGGGTCGAAAATTGATGATGTGCCTTTGAATGGTGCATATTGAAGACACAAAAAGTATGGAGTCAAAATAAGTTGTTAAAAACGAAATCCCTTTGCAATAGATGAGTTTTGGTCCGAAACCCTCATACTTCTAATGAGATTGTCCAATTTGTACACGAAGTGCATCCAGTTTTTTCCATAACCCTCTCAACTCTTTAGAAGTTTCTATGTGGGTGAAGTTATGATGTCATGCCAAGTTACAACCTTTTTAGAGTTCATTTGTAATGCTTTTCAAACTCAGGGTCGCATTTAGCTCAAAATAAACCATTAAATGAATGAAAAATATCAAATGAAGTGAGAAAGGGTTGAAAATTGATGATGTGCCTTTGAATGGTGCATATTGAACACACAAAAAGTATGGAGTTAAAATAAGTTATTAAAAATGAAATCCCTTTGCAATAGATGAGTTTTGGTCCGAAACCCTCATACATCTTATGAGATTGTCCAATTTGTACACGAAGTGCATCCAGTGTTTGCCGTAACCCTCTCAACTCTTTAGAAGTTGCTATGTGGGTGAAATTATGATGTCATGCCAAGTTACAACCTTTTTAGAGTTCATTTGTACTGCTTTTCAAACTTAGGGTCATTTAGCTCAAAATAAATCATTAAATGCACGAAAAATATCAAATGAATTCAGAAAGTGTTGAAAATTGATGATGTGCCTTTGAATGGTGCATATTGAACACAAAAAAGTATGGAGTTAAAATAAGTTATTAAAAATGAAATTCCTTTGTAATAGATGAGTTTTCGTCCAAAATCCTCATATATACTTCTTATGAGATTGTCCAATTTGTACACGAAGTGCGTCCAGTGTTTGCCGTAACCCTCTGAACTCTCTCTAAGTTGTTATGTGGGTGAAACTATGAGGTCATGTAAAGTTACAACCTTTTTAGAGGTCATTTGTAATGCTTTTCAAACTCAAGGTCGCATTTAGCTCAAAATAAATCATTAAATGCATGAAAAATATCAAAAGAAGTCAGAAAGGGTTGAAAATTGATGATGTGCCTTTGAATGGTGCATATTGAACACACAAAAAGTATGGAGTTAAAATAAGTTATTAAAAATGAAATCCCTTTGTAATAGATGAGTTTTCGTCCAAAACCCTCATACTTCTTACGAGATTGTCCAATTTGTATACGAAGTGCATCCAGTTTTTTCCGTAACCCTTTTAACTCTTTAGAAGTTGCTATGTAGGTGAAATTATGATGTCATGTCAAGTTACAACCTTTTTAGAGTTCATTTGTACTGCTTTTCAAACTCAGGGTCATTTAGCTCAAAATAAATCATTAAATGCATGAAAAATATCAAATGAAGTAAAAAAGGGTCGAAAATTGATGATGTGCCTTTCAATGGTGCATACTGAACACACAAAAAGTATGGAGTTAAAATAAGTTATTAAAAATGAAATCCCTTTGTAATAGATGAGTTTTCGTCCAAAACCCTCATACTTCTTATGAGATTGTCCAATTTGTACACGAAGTGCATCCAGTTTTTTCCGTAACCCTTTTAACTCTTTAGAAGTTGCTATGTGGGTGAAATTATGATGTCATGTCAAGTTACAACCTTTTTAGAGTTCATTTGTAATGCTTTTCAAACTCAGGGTCACATTTAGCTCAAAATAAATCATTAAATGCATGAAAAATATCAAAAGAAGTCAGAAAGGGTTGAAAATTGATGATGTGCCTTTGAATGGTGCATATTGAACACACAAAAAGTATGGAGTTAAAATAAGTTATTAAAAATGAAATCTCTTTGTAATAGATGAGTTTTCGTCCGAAACCCTCATACTTCTTATGAGATTGTCCAATTTGTACACGTAGTGCATCCAGTTTTTGCCGTAACCCTTTTAACTCTTTATAAGTTGCTATGTGGGTGAAATTATGATGTCATGTCAAGTTACAACCGTTTAGAGTTCATTTCTACTGCTTTTCAAACTCAGGGTCATTTAGCTCAAAATAAATCATTAAATGCATGAAAAATATCAAATGAAGTCAAAAAGGGTCGAAAATTCATGATGTGCCTTTCAATGGTGCATATTGAACACACAAAAAGTATGGAGTTAAAATAAGTTATTAAAAATTAAATCCCTTTGCAGTTGATGAGTTTTGGTCCGTAACCCTCATACTTCTTATGAGATTGTCCAATTTGTACACTAAGTACGTCCAGTTTTTGCCGTAACCCTCTCAACTCTTTAGAAGTTGCTATGTTGGTGAAATTATGATGTCATGCCAAGTTACAACCTTTTTAGAGTTCATTTGTGCTGCTTTTCAAACTCAGGGTCATTTAGCTCAAAATAAATCATTAAATGCATGAAAAACATCAAATGAAGTCAGAAAGGGTTGAAAATTGAGGATGTGCGTTTGAATGGTGCGTATTGAACACACAAAAAGTATGGAGTTAAAATAAGTTATTAAAAATGAAATCCCTTTGTAATAAATGAGTTTTTGTCCGAAACCCTCATAATTCTTAAGAGATTGTCCAATTTGTAGACGAAGTGCATCCAGTTTTTGCCGTAACCCTTTCAACTCTTTAGAAGTTGCTATGTGAGTGAAATTATGATGTCATGCCAAGTTACAACCTTTTTAGAGTTCATTTGTACTGCTTTTGAAATTCAGGGTAATTTAGCTCAAAATTAATAATTAAATGCATGAGAAATATCAAATGAAGTCAAAAAGGATTGAAAATTGATTATGTGCCTTTGAATGGTGCATATTGAACACACAAAAATTATAGAGTTAAAATAAGTTATTAAAAATGAAATCTCTTTGTAATAGATGAGTTTTCGTCCGAAACCCTCATACTTCTTATGAGATTGTCCAATTTGTACACGAAGTGCATCCAGTTTTTGCCGTAACCCTCTCAACTCTTTACAAGTTGTTATGTGGGTGAAATTATGATGTCATGTTACAACCTTTTTAGAGTTCATTTGTACTGCTTTTCAAACTCGGGGTCATTTAGCTCAAAATAAATCATTAAATGCATGAAAAATATCAAAAGAAGTCAGAAAGGGTTGAAAATTGATGATGTGCCTTTGAATGGTGCATATTGAACACACAAAAAGTATGGAGTTAAAATAAGTTATTAAAAATGAAATCTCTTTGTAATAGATGAGTTTTCGTCCGAAACCCTCATACTTCTTATGAGATTGTCCAATTTGTACACGTAGTGCATCCAGTTTTTGCCGTAACCCTTTTAACTCTTTATAAGTTGCTTTGTGGGTGAAATTATGATGTCATGTCAAGTTACAACCGTTTAGAGTTCATTTCTACTGCTTTTCAAACTCAGGGTCATTTAGCTCAAAATAAATCATTAAATGCATGAAAAATATCAAATGAAGTCAAAAAGGGTCGAAAATTCATGATGTGCCTTTCAATGGTGCATATTGAACACACAAAAAGTATGGAGTTAAAATAAGTTATTAAAAATTAAATCCCTTTGCAGTTGATGAGTTTTGGTCCGAAACCCTCATACTTCTTATGAGATTGTCCAATTTGTACACTAAGTACGTCCAGTTTTTGCCGTAACCCTCTCAACTCTTTAGAAGTTGCTATGTTGGTGAAATTATGATGTCATGCCAAGTTACAACCTTTTTAGAGTTCATTTGTGCTGCTTTTCAAACTCAGGGTCATTTAGCTCAAAATAAATCATTAAATGCATGAAAAACATCAAATGAAGTCAGAAAGGGTTGAAAATTGAGGATGTGCGTTTGAATGGTGCATATTGAACACACAAAAAGTATGGAGTTAAAATAAGTTATTAAAAATGAAATCCCTTTGTAATAAATGAGTTTTCGTCCGAAACCCTCATACTTCTTAAGAGATTGTCCAATTTGTAGACGAAGTGCATCCAGTTTTTGCCGTAACCCTTTCAACTCTTTAGAAGTTGCTATGTGAGTGAAATTATGATGTCATGCCAAGTTACAACCTTTTTAGAGTTCATTTGTACTGCTTTTGAAATTCAGGGTAATTTAGCTCAAAATTAATAATTAAATGCATGAAAAATATCAAATGAAGTCAAAAAGGATTGAAAATTGATTATGTGCCTTTGAATGGTGCATATTGAACACACAAAAATTATAGAGTTAAAATAAGTTATTAAAAATGAAATCTCTTTGTAATAGATGAGTTTTCGTCCGAAACCCTCATACTTCTTATGAGATTGTCCAATTTGTACACGAAGTGCATCCAGTTTTTGCCGTAACCCTCTCAACTCTTTACAAGTTGTTATGTGGGTGAAATTATGATGTCATGCCAAGTTACAACCTTTTTAGAGTTCATTTGTACTGCTTTTCAAACTCGGGGTCATTTAGCTCAAAATAAATCATTAAATGCATGAAAAATATCAAATGAAGTCAGAAAGCGTTGAAAATTGATGATGTGCCTTTGAATGGTGCATATTGAACACACAAAAAGTATGGAGTCAAAATAAGTTGTTAAAAACGAAATCCCTTTGCAATAGATGAGTTTTGGTCCGAAACCCTCATACTTCTAATGAGATTGTCCAATTTGTACACAAAGTGCATCCAGATTTTTCCATAACCCTCTCAACTCTTCAGAAGTTTCTATGTGGGTGAAGTTATGATGTCATGCCAAGTTACAACCTTTTTAGAGTTCATTTGTAAGGCTTTTCAAACTCAGGGTCGCATTTAGCTCGAAATAAACCATTAAATGAATGAAAAATGTCAAATGAAGTGAGAAAGGGTTGAAAATTGATGATGTGCCTTTGAATGGTGCATATTGAACACACAAAAAGTATGGAGTTAAAATAAGTTATTAAAAATGAAATCCCTTTGCAATAGATGAGTTTTGGTCCGAAACCCTCATACCTCTTATGAGATTGTCCAATTTGTACACGAAGTGCATCCAGTGTTTGCCGTAACCCTCTCAACTCTTTAGAAGTTGCTATGTGGGTGAAATTATGATGTCATGGCAAGTTACAACCTTTTTAGAGTTCATTTGTACTGCTTTTCAAACTTAGGGTTATTTAGCTCAAAATAAATCATTAAATGCACGAAAAATATCAAATGAATTCAGAAAGTGTTGAAAATTGATGATGTGCCTTTGAATGGTGCATATTGAACACAAAAAAAGTATGGAGTTAAAATAAGTTATTAAAAATGAAATCCCTTTGTAATAGATGAGCTTTCGTCCAAAATCCTCATATATACTTCTTATGAGATTGTCCAATTTGTACACGAAGTGCGTCCAGTGTTTGCCGTAACCCTATGAACTCTTTCTAAGTTGCTATGTGGGTGAAACTATGAGGTCATGTAAAGTTACAACCTTTTTAGAGGTCATTTGTAATGCTTTTCAAACTCAAGGTCGCATTTAGCTCAAAATAAATCATTAAATGCATGAAAAATATCAAAAGAAGTCAGAAAGGGTTGAAAATTTATGATGTGCCTTTGAATGGTGCATATTGAACACACAAAAAGTATGGAGTTAAAATAAGTTATTAAAAATGAAATCCCTTTGTAATAGATGAGTTTTCGTCCAAAACCCTCATACTTCTTATGAGATTGTCCAATTTGTATACGAAGTGCATCCAGTTTTTTCCGTAACCCTTTTAACTCTTTAGAAGTTGCTATGTAGGTGAAATTATGATGTCATGTCAAGTTACAACCTTTTTAGAGTTCATTTGTACTGCTTTTCAAACTCAGGGTCATTTAGCTCAAAATAAATCATTAAATGCATGAAAAATATCAAAAGAAGTAAAAAAAGGGTCGAAAATTGATGATGTTCCTTTCAATGGTGCATATTGAACACACAAAAAGTATGGAGTTAAAATAAGTTATTAAAAATGAAATCCCTTTGTAATAGATGAGTTTTCATCCAAAACCCTCATACTTCTTATTAGATTGTCCCATTTGTACACGAAGTGCATCCAGTTTTTGCCATAACCCTCTCAACTCTATAGAAGTTGCTGTGTTGGTGAAATTATGATGTCATGCCAAGTTACAACCTTTTTAGAGTTCATTTGTGCTGCTTTTCAAACTCAGGGTCATTTAGCTCAAAATAAATCATTAAATGCATGAAAAACATCAAATGAAGTCAGAAAGGGTTGAAAATTGAGGATGTGCGTTTGAATGGTGCATATTGAACACACAAAAAGTATGGAGTTAAAATAAGTTATTAAAAATGAAATCCCTTTGTAATAAATGAGTTTTCGTCCGAAACCCTCATACTTCTTAAGAGATTGTCCAATTTGTAGACGAAGTGCATCCAGTTTTTGCCGTAACCCTTTCAACTCTTTAGAAGTTGCTATGTGAGTGAAATTATGATGTCATGCCAAGTTACAACCTTTTTAGAGTTCATTTGTACTGCTTTTGAAATTCAGGGTAATTTAGCTCAAAATTAATAATTAAATGCATGAAAAATATCAAATGAAGTCAGAAAGGGTTCAAAATTGATGATGTGCCTTTGAATGGTGCATATTTAACACACAAAAATATGGAGTTAAAATAATTTATTAAAAATGAAATCCCTTTGTAATAGATGAGTTCTCGTCTAACACCCTCATACTTATCAGATTGTCCAATTTGTACACGAAGTGCATCCAATTTTTTCCCTAACCCTCGCAACTCTTTAGAAGTTTCTATGTGGGTGAAATCATGATGTGATGTCAAGTTACAACCTTTTTAGAGTTCATTTGTACTGCTTTTTCAAAGTCAGGGTCATTTAGCTCAAAATAAATCATTAAATGCATGAAAAATATCAAATGAAGTCAAAAAGGGTTGAAAATTGATTATGTGCCTTTGAATGGTGCATATTGAACACACAAAAAGTATGGAGTTAAAATAAGTTATTAAAAACGAAATCCCTTTGTAATAGATGAGTTTTCGTCCAAAACCCTCATACTTCTTATGAGATTGTCCAATTTGTATACGAAGTGCATCCAGTTTTTTCCGTAACCCTTTTAACTCTTTAGAAGTTGCTATGTAGGTGAAATTATGATGTCATGTCAAGTTACAACCTTTTTAGAGTTCATTTGTACTGCTTTTCAAACTCAGGGTCATTTAGCTCAAAATAAATCATTAAATGCATGAAAAATATCAAAAGAAGTAAAAAAAGGGTCGAAAATTGATGATGTTCCTTTCAATGGTGCATATTGAACACACAAAAAGTATGGAGTTAAAATAAGTTATTAAAAATGAAATCCCTTTGTAATAGATGAGTTTTCATCCAAAACCCTCATACTTCTTATTAGATTGTCCCATTTGTACACGAAGTGCATCCAGTTTTTGCCATAACCCTCTCAACTCTATAGAAGTTGCTGTGTTGGTGAAATTATGATGTCATGCCAAGTTACAACCTTTTTAGAGTTCATTTGTGCTGCTTTTCAAACTCAGGGTCATTTAGCTCAAAATAAATCATTAAATGCATGAAAAACATCAAATGAAGTCAGAAAGGGTTGAAAATTGAGGATGTGCGTTTGAATGGTGCATATTGAACACACAAAAAGTATGGAGTTAAAATAAGTTATTAAAAATGAAATCCCTTTGTAATAAATGAGTTTTCGTCCGAAACCCTCATACTTCTTAAGAGATTGTCCAATTTGTAGACGAAGTGCATCCAGTTTTTGCCGTAACCCTTTCAACTCTTTAGAAGTTGCTATGTGAGTGAAATTATGATGTCATGCCAAGTTACAACCTTTTTAGAGTTCATTTGTACTGCTTTTGAAATTCAGGGTAATTTAGCTCAAAATTAATAATTAAATGCATGAAAAATATCAAATGAAGTCAGAAAGGGTTCAAAATTGATGATGTGCCTTTGAATGGTGCATATTTAACACACAAAAATATGGAGTTAAAATAATTTATTAAAAATGAAATCCCTTTGTAATAGATGAGTTCTCGTCTAACACCCTCATACTTATCAGATTGTCCAATTTGTACACGAAGTGCATCCAATTTTTTCCCTAACCCTCGCAACTCTTTAGAAGTTTCTATGTGGGTGAAATCATGATGTCATGTCAAGTTACAACCTTTTTAGAGTTCATTTGTACTGCTTTTTCAAACTCAGGGTCATTTAGCTCAAAATAAATCATTAAATGCATGAAAAATATCAAATGAAGTCAAAAAGGGTTGAAAATTGATTATGTGCCTTTGAATGGTGCATATTGAACACACAAAAATTATGGAGTTAAAATAAGTTATTAAAAATGAAATCTCTTTGTAATAGATGAGTTTTCGTCCGAAACCCTCATACTTCTTATGAGATTGTTCCATTTGTACACGAAGTACATCCAGTTTTTGCCGTAACCCTCTCAACTCTGTAGAAGTTGTTATGTGGGTGAAATTATGATGTCATGCCAAGTTACAACCTTTTTAGAGTTCATTTGTACTGCTTTTCAAACTCGGGGTCATTTAGCTCAAAATAAATCATTAAATGCATGAAAAATATCAAATGAAGTCAGAAAGCGTTGAAAATTGATGATGTGCCTTTGAATGGTGCATATTGAACACACAAAAAGTATGGAGTCAAAATAAGTTGTTAAAAACGAAATCCCTTTGCAATAGATGAGTTTTGGTCCGAAACCCTCGTACTTCTAATGAGATTGTCCAATTTGTACACAAAGTGCATCCAGTTTTTTCCATAACCCTCTCAACTCTTTAGAAGTTTCTATGTGGGTGAAGTTATGATGTCATGCCAAGTTACAACCTTTTTAGAGTTCATTTGTAATGCTTTTCAAACTCAGGGTCGCATTTAGCTCAAAATAAACCACTAAATGAATGAAAAATATCAAATGAAGTGAGAAAGGGTTGAAAATTGATGATGTGCCTTTGAATGGTGCATATTGAACACACAAAAAGTATGGAGTTAAAATAAGTTATTAAAAATGAAATCCCTTTGCAATAGATGAGTTTTGGTCCGAAACCCTCATACCTCTTATGAGATTGTCCAATTTGTACACGAAGTGCATCCAGTGTTTGCCGTAACCCTCTCAACTCTTTAGAAGTTGCTATGTGGGTGAAATTATGATGTCATGCCAAGTTACAACCTTTTTAGAGTTCATTTGTACTGCTTTTCAAACTTAGGGTCATTTAGCTCAAAATAAATCATTAAATGCACGAAAAATATCAAATGAATTCACAAAGTGTTGAAAATTGATGATGTGCCTTTGAATGGTGCATATTGAACACAAAAAAAGTATGGAGTTAAAATAAGTTATTAAAAATGAAATCCCTTTGTAATAGATGAGTTTTCGTCCAAAATCCTCATATATACTTCTTATGAGATTGTCCAATTTGTACACGAAGTGCGTCCAGTGTTTGCCGTAACCCTATGAACTCTTTCTAAGTTGCTATGTGGGTGAAACTATGAGGTCATGTAAAGTTACAACCTTTTTAGAGGTCATTTGTAATGCTTTTCAAACTCAAGGTCGCATTTAGCTCAAAATAAATCATTAAATGCATGAAAAATATCAAAAGAAGTCAGAAAGGGTTGAAAATTGATGATGTGCCTTTGAATGGTGCATATTGAACAAACAAAAAGTATGGAGTTAAAATAAGTTATTAAAAATGAAATCCCTTTGTAATAGATGAGTTTTCGTCCAAAACCCTCATACTTCTTATGAGATTGTCCAATTTGTATACGAAGTGCATCCAGTTTTTTCCGTAACCCTTTTAACTCTTTAGAAGTTGCTATGTAGGTGAAATTGTGATGTCATGTCAAGTTACAACCTTTTTAGAGTTCATTTGTACTGCTTTTCAAACTCAGGGTCATTTAGCTCAAAATAAATCATTAAATGCATGAAAAATATCAAATGAAGTAAAAAAGGGTCGAAAATTGATGATGTGCCTTTCAATGGTGCATATTGAACACACAAAAAGTATGGAGTTAAAATAAGTTATTAAAAATGAAATCCCTTTGTAATAGATGAGTTTTCATCCAAAACCCTCATACTTCTTATGAGATTGTCCAATTTGTACACGAAGTGCATCCAGTTTTTTCCGTAACCCTTTTAACTCTTTAGAAGTTGCTATGTGGGTGAAATTATGATGTCATGTCAAGTTACAACCTTTTTAGAGTTCATTTGTAATGCTTTTGAAACTCAGGGTCACATTTAGCTCAAAATAAATCATTAAATGCATGAAAAATATCAAAAGAAGTCAGAAAGGGTTGAAAATTGATGATGTGCCTTTGAATGGTGCATATTGAACACACAAAAAGTATGGAGTTAAAATAAGTTATTAAAAATGAAATCTCTTTGTAATAGATGAGTTTTCGTCCGAAACCCTCATACTTCTTATTAGATTGTCCAATTTGTACACGTAGTGCATCCAGTTTTTGGCGTAACCCTTTTAACTCTTTATAAGTTGCTATATGGGTGAAATTATGATGTCATGTCAAGTTACAACCGTTTAGAGTTCAGTTCTACTGCTTTTCAAACTCATGGTCATTTAGCTCAAAATAAATCATTAAATGCATGAAAAATATCAAATGAAGTCAAAAAGGGTCGAAAATTCATGAGGTGCCTTTCAATGGTGCATATTGAACACACAAAAAGTATGGAGTTAAAATAAGTTATTAAAAATTAAATCCCTTTGCAGTTGATGAGTTTTGGTCCGAAACCCTCATACTTCTTATGAGATTGTCCAATTTGTACACTAAGTACGTCCAGTTTTTGCCGTAACCCTCTCAACTCTTTAGAAGTTGCTATGTTGGTGAAATTATGATGTCATGCCAAGTTACAACCTTTTTAGAGTTCATTTGTGCTGCTTTTAAAACTCAGGGTCATTTAGCTCAAAATAAATCATTAAATGCATGAAAAACATCAAATGAAGTCAGAAAGGGTTGAAAATTGAGGATGTGCGTTTGAATGGTGCATATTGAACACACAAAAAGTATGGAGTTAAAATAAGTTATTAAAAATGAAATCCCTTTGTAATAAATGAGTTTTCGTCCGAAACCCTCATACTTCTTAAGAGATTGTCCAATTTGTAGACGAAGTGCATCCAGTTTTTGCCGTAACCCTTTCAACTCTTTAGAAGTTGCTATGTGAGTGAAATTATGATGTCATGCCATGTTACAACCTTTTTAGAGTTCATTTGTACTGCTTTTCAAACTTAGGGTCATTTAGCTCAAAATAAATCATTAAATGCACGAAAAATATCAAATGAATTCAGAAAGTGTTGAAAATTGATGATGTGCCTTTGAATGGTGCATATTGAACACAAAAAAAGTATGGAGTTAAAATAAGTTATTAAAAATGAAATCCCTTTGTAATAGATGAGTTTTCGTCCAAAATCCTCATATATAATTCTTATGAGATTGTCCAATTTGTACACGAAGTGCGTCCAGTGTTTGCCGTAACCCTATGAACTCTTTCTAAGTTGCTATGTGGGTGAAACTATGAGGTCATGTAAAGTTACAACCTTTTTAGAGGTCATTTGTAATGCTTTTCCAACTCAAGGTCGCACTTAGCTCAAAATAAATCATTAAATGCATGAAAAATATCAAAAGAAGTCAGAAAGGGTTGAAAATTTATGATGTGCCTTTGAATGGTGCATATTGAACACACAAAAAGTATGGAGTTAAAATAAGTTATTAAAAATGAAATCCCTTTGTAATAGATGAGTTTTCGTCCAAAACCCTCATACTTCTTATGAGATTGTCCAATTTGTATACGAAGTGCATCCAGTTTTTTCCGTAACCCTTTTAACTCTTTAGAAGTTGCTATGTAGGTGAAATTGTGATGTCATGTCAAGTTACAACCTTTTTAAAGTTCATTTGTACTGCTTTTCAAACTCAGGGTCATTTAGCTCAAAATAAATCATTAAATGCATGAAAAATATCAAATGAAGTAAAAAAGGGTCGAAAATTGATGATGTGCCTTTCAATGGTGCATATTGAACACACGAAAAGTATGGAGTTAAAATAAGTTATTAAAAATGAAATCCCTTTGTAATAGATGAGTTTTCATCCAAAACCCTCATACTTCTTATGAGATTGTCCAATTTGTACACGAAGTGCATCCAGTTTTTTCCGTAACCCTTTTAACTCTTTAGAAGTTGCTATGTGGGTGAAATTATGATGTCATGTCAAGTTACAACCCTTTTAGAGTTCATTTGTAATGCTTTTCAAACTCAGGGTCACATTTAGCTCAAAATAAATCATTAAATGCATGAAAAATATCAAAAGAAGTCAGAAAGGGTTGAAAATTGATGATGTGCCTTTGAATGGTGCATATTGAACACACAAAAAGTATGGAGTGAAAATAAGTTATTAAAAATGAAATCTCTTTGTAATAGATGAGTTTTCGTCCGAAACCCTCATACTTCTTATGAGATTGTCCAATTTGTACACGTAGTGCATCCAGTTTTTGGCGTAACCCTTTTAACTCTTTATAAGTTGCTATGTGGGTGAAATTATGATGTCATGTCAAGTTACAACCGTTTAGAGTTCATTTCTACTGCTTTTCAAACTCAAGGTCATTTAGCTCAAAATAAATCATTAAATGCATGAAAAATATCAAATGAAGTCAAAAAGGGTCGAAAATTCATGATGTGCCTTTCAATGGTGCATATTGAACACACAAAAAGTATGGAGTTAAAATAAGTTATCAAAAATTAAATCCCTTTGCAGTTGATGAGTTTTGGTCCGAAACCCTCATACTTCTTATGAGATTGTCCAATTTGTACACTAAGTACGTCCAGTTTTTGCCGTAACCCTCTCAACTCTTTAGAAGTTGCTATGTTGGTGAAATTATGATGTCATGCCAAGTTACAACCTTTTAAGAGTTCATTTGTGCTGCTTTTCAAACTCTGGGTCATTTAGCTCAAAATAAATCATTAAATGCATGAAAAACATCAAATGAAGTCAGAAAGGGCTGAAAATTGAGGATGTGCGTTTGAATGGTGCATATTGAACACACAAAAAGTATGGAGTTAAAATAAGTTATTAAAAATGAAATCCCTTTGTAATAAATGAGTTTTCGTCCGAAACCCTCATACTTCTTAAGAGATTGTCCAATTTCTAGACGAAGTGCATCCAGTTTCTGCCGTAACCCTTTCAACTCTTTAGAACTTGCTATGTGAGTGAAATTATGATGTCATGCCAAGTTACAACCTTTTTAGAGTTCATTTGTACTGCTTTTGAAATTCAGGGTAATTTAGCTCAAAATTAATGATTAAATGCATGAAAAATATCAAATGAAGTCAGAAAGGGTTCAAAATTGATGATGTGCCTTTGAATGGTGCATATTTAACACACAAAAAATATGGAGTTAAAATAATTTATTAAAAATGAAATCCCTTTGTAATAGATGAGTTCTCGTCTAACACCCTCATACTTATGAGATTGTCCAATTTGTACACGAAGTGCATCCAATTTTTGCCCTAACCCTCGCAACTCTTTAGAAGTTGCTATGTGGGTGAAATCATGATGTCATGTCAAGTTACAACCTTTTTAGAGTTCATTTGTACTGCTTTTTCAAACTCAGGGTCATTTAGCTCAAAATAAATCATTAAATGCATGAAAAATATCAAATGAAGTCAAAAAGGGTTGAAAATTGATTATGTGCCTTTGAATGGTGCACATTGAACACACAAAAATTATGGAGTTAAAATAAGTTATTAAAAATGAAATCTCTTTGTAATAGATGAGTTTTCGTCCGAAACCCTCATACTTCTTATGAGATTGTCCCATTTGTACACGAAGTGCAGCCAGTTTTTGCCGTAACCCTCTCAACTCTTTAGAAGTTGTTATGTGGGTGAAATTATGATGTCATGCCAAGTTACAACCTTTTTAGAGTTCATTTGTACTGCTTTTCAAACTCGGGGTCATTTAGCTCAAAATAAATCATTAAATGCATGAAAAATATCAAATGAAGTCAGAAAGCGTTGAAAATTGATGATGTGCCTTTGAATGGTGCATATTGAACACACAAAAAGTATGGAGTCAAAATAAGTTGTTAAAAACGAAATCCCTTTGCAATAGATTAGTTTTGGTCTGAAACCCTCATACTTCTAATGAGATTGTCCAATTTGTACACAAAGTGCATCCAGTTTTTTCCATAACCCTCTCAACTCTTTAGAAGTTTCTATGTGGGTGAAGTTATGATGTCATGCCAAGTTACAACCTTTTTAGAGTTCATTTGTAATGCTTTGCAAACTCAGGGTCGCATTTAGCTCAAAATAAACCATTAAATGAATGAAAAATATCAAATGAAGTGAGAAAGGG
Organism: Hordeum marinum; assembly: GCA_022496015.1. Classification (NCBI taxonomy): domain Eukaryota; kingdom Viridiplantae; phylum Streptophyta; class Magnoliopsida; order Poales; family Poaceae; genus Hordeum; species Hordeum marinum. The sequence continues at coordinate 44,394 of JAAAWK010000037.1, read as the reverse complement.
TTGAAAATTGATGATGTGCCTTTGAATGGTGCATATTGAACACACAAAAAGTATGGAGTTAAAATAAGTTATTAAAAATGAAATCCCTTTGCAATAGATGAGTTTTGGTCCGAAACCCTCATACCTCTTATGAGATTGTCCAATTTGTACACGAAGTGCATCCAGTGTTTACCGTAACCCTCTCAACTCTTTAGAAGTTGCTATGTGGGTGAAATTATGATGTCATGCCAAGTTACAACCTTTTTAGAGTTCATTTGTACTGCTTTTCAAACTTAGGGTCATTTAGCTAAAAATAAATCATTAAATGCACGAAAAATATCAAATGAATTCAGAAAGTGTTGAAAATTGATGATGTGCCTTTGAATGGTGCATATTGAACACAAAAAAAGTATGGAGTTAAAATAAGTTATTAAAAATGAAATCCCTTTGTAATAGATGAGTTTTCGTCCAAATTCCTCATATATACTTCTTATGAGATTGTCCAATTTGTACACGAAGTGCGTCCAGTGTTTGCCGTAACCCTAGGAACTCTTTCTAAGTTGCTATGTGGGTGAAACTATGAGGTCATGTAAAGTTACAACCTTTTTAGAGGTCATTTGTAATGCTTTTCAAACTCAAGGTCGCATATAGCTCAAAATAAATCATTAAATGCATGAAAAATATCAAAAGAAGTCAGAAAGGGTTGAAAATTGATGACGTGCCTCTGAATGGTGCATATTGAACACACAAAAAGTATGGAGTTAAAATAAGTTACTAAAAATGAAATCCCTTTGTAATAGATGAGTTTTCGTCCAAAACCCTCATACTTCTTATGAGATTGTCCAATTTGTATACGAAGTGCATCCAGTTTTTTCCGTAACCCTTTTAACCCTTTAGAAGTTGCTATGTAGGTGAAATTATGATGTCATGTCAAGTTACAACCTTTTTAGAGTTCATTTGTACTGCTTTTCAAACTCAGGGTCATTTAGCTCAAAATAAATCATTAAATGCATGAAAAATATCAAATGAAGTCAAAAGGGGTTGAAAATTGATGATGTGCCTTTCAATGGTGCATATTCAACACACAAAAAGTATGGAGTTAAAATAAGTTATTAAAAATGAAATCCCTTTGCAATTGATGAGTTTTGGTCCGAAACCCTCATACTTCTTATGAGATTGTCCAATTTGTAAACAAAGTGCGTCCAGTTTTTGCCGTAACCCTCTCAACTCTTTAGAAGTTGCTATGTTGGTGAAATTATGATGTCATGCCAAGTTACAACCTTCTTAGAGTTCATTTGTACTGCTTTCAAACTCAGGGTTATTTAGCTCAAAATAAATCATTAAATGCATGAAAAATATCAAATGAAGTCAGAAAGGTTTGAAATTTGGTGATGTGCCTTTGAGTGGTGCATATTGAACACACAAAAGGTATGGAGTTAAAATAATTTATTAAAACTGAAATCCCTTTGTAATAGATGAGTTTTCGTCCGAAACCCTCATACTTCTTATGAGATTGTCCAATTTGTACACGAAGTGCATCCAGTTTTTCCGTAACCCTCTCAACTCTTTAGAAGTTGCTATGTGGGTGAAATCATGATGTCATGCCAAGTTACAACCTTTTAAGAGTTCATTTGTACTGCTTTTCAAACTCAGGGTCATTTAGCTCAAAATAAATCATTAAATGCAAGAAGAATATCAAATGAAGTCAGAAAGGGTTGAAAATTGATGATGTGCCTTTGAATGGTGGATATTGAATAAACAAAATGTATGGAGTTAAAATAAGTTATTAAAAATGAAATCCCTTTGTAATAGATGAGTTTTCGTCCAAAACCCTCATATATACTTCTTATGAGATTGTCCAATTTGTACACGAAGTGCATCTAGCTTTTGCCGTAACCCTCTCAACTCTTTCTAAGTTGCTATGTGGGTGAAACTATGAGGTCATGTCAAGTTACAACCTTTTTAGAATTCATTTGTAACGCTTTTCAAACTCAAGGTCGCATTTAGCTCAAAATAAATCATTAAATGCATGAAAAATATCAAAAGAAGTCAGAAAGGGTTGAAAATTGATGATGTGCCTTTGAATGGTGCATATTGAACACACAAAAAGTATGGAGTTAAAATAAGTTATTAAAAATGAAATCCCTTTGTAATAGATGAGTTTTCGTCCGACACCCTCATACTTCTTATGAGATTGTCCAATTTGTACACGAAGTGCATCCAGTTTTAGCCGTAACCCTTTTAACTCTTTATAAGTTTCTATGTGGGTGAAATTATGATGTCATGTCAAGTTACAACCGTTTAGAGTTCATTTCTACTGCTTTTCAAACTCAGGGTCATTTAGCTCAAAATAAATCATTAAATGCATGAAAAATATCAAATGAAGTCAAAAAGGGTCGAAAATTGATGATGTGCCTTTCAATGGTGCATATTGAACACACAAAAAGTATGTAGTTATAATAAGTTATTAAAAATGAAATCCCTTTGCAGTTGATGAGTTTTGGTCTGAAACCCTCATACTTCTTATGAGATTGTCCAATTTGTACACTAAGTGCGTCCAGTTTTTGCCGTAACCCTCTCAACTCTTTAGAAGTTGCTATGTTGGTGAAATTATGATGTCATGCCAAGTTACAACCTTTTTAGAGTTCATTTGTACTGCTTTCAAACTCAGGGTTATTTAGCTCAAAATAAATCATTAAATGCATGAAAAATATCAAATGAAGTCAGAAAGGTTTGAAAATTGATGATGTGCCTTTGAATGGTGCATATTGAACACACAAAAAGTATGGAGTTAAAATAAGTTATTAAAAATGAAATCTCTTTGTAATAGATGTGTTTTGGTCCGAAACCCTCATACTTCTTATGAGATTGTCCAATTTGTACATGAAGTGCATCCAGTTTTTGCCGTAACCCTCTAAACTCTTTACAAGTTGCTATGTGGGTGAAATTATGATGTCATGCCAAGTTACAACCTTTTTAGAGTTAATTTGTACTGCTTTTGAAATTCAGGGTAATTTAGCTCAAAATTAATAATTAAATGCATGAGAAATATCAAATGAAGTCAGAAAGGGTTCAAAATTGATGATGTGCCTTTGAATGGTGCATATTTAACACACCAAAAATATGGAGTTAAAATAATTTATTAAAAATGAAATCCCTTTGTAATAGATGAGTTCTCGTCTAACACCCTCATACTTATGAGATTGTCCAATTTGTACACGAAGTGCATCCAATTTTTGCCCTAACCCTCGCAACTCTTTAGAAGTTGCTATGTGGGTGAAATCATGATGTCATGTCAAGTTACAACCTTTTTAGAGTTCATTTGTACTACTTTTTCAAACTCAGGGTCATTTAGCTCAAAATAAATCATTAAATGCATGAAAAATATCAAATGAAGTCAAAAAGGGTTGAAAATTGATTATGTGCCTTTTAATGGTGCATATTGAACACACAAAAATTATGGAGTTAAAATAAGTTATTAAAAATGAAATCTCTTTGTAATAGATGAGTTTTCGTCCGAAATCCTCATACTTCTTATGAGATTGTCCCATTTGTACACGAAGTGCATCCAGTTTTTGCCGTAACCCTCTCAACTCTTTAGAAGTTGCTATGTGGGTGAAATTATGATGTCATGCCAAGTTACAACCTTTTTAGAGTTCATTTGTACTGCTTTTCAAACTCGGGGTCATTTAGCTCAAAATAAATCATTAAATGCATGAAAAATATCAAATGAAGTCAAAAAGCGTTGAAAATTGATGATGTGCCTTTGAATGGTGCATATTGAACACACAAAAAGTATGGAGTCAAAATAAGTTGTTAAAAACGAAATCCCTTTGCAATAGATGAGTTTTGGTCCGAAACCCTCATACTTCTAATGAGATTGTCCAATTTGTACACGAAGTGCATCCAGTTTTTTCCATAACCCTCTCAACTCTTTAGAAGTTTCTATGTGGGTGAAGTTATGATGTCATGCCAAGTTACAACCTTTTTAGATTTCATTTGTAATGCTTTTCAAACTCAGGGTCGCATTTAGCTCAAAATAAACCATTAAATGAATGAAAAATATCAAATGAAGTGAGAAAGGGTTGAAAATTGATGATGTGCCTTTGAATGGTGCATATTGAACACACAAAAAGTATGGAGTTAAAATAAGTTATTAAAAATGAAATCCCTTTGCAATAGATGAGTTTTGGTCCGAAACCCTCATACCTCTTATGAGATTGTCCAATTTGTACACGAAGTGCATCCAGTGTTTGCTGTAACCCTCTCAACTCTTTAGAAGTTGCTATGTGGGTGAAATTATGATGTCATGCCAAGTTACAACCTTTTTAGAGTTCATTTGTACTGCTTTTCAAACTTAGGGTCATTTAGCTCAAAATAAATCATTAAATGCACGAAAAATATCAAACGAATTCAGAAAGTGTTGAAAATTGATGATGTGCCTTTTAATGGTGCATATTGAACACAAAAAAAGTATGGATTTAAAATAAGTTATTAAAAATGAAATCCCTTTGTAATAGATGAGTTTTCGTCCAAAATCCTCATATATACTTCTTATGAGATTGTCCAATTTGTACACGAAGTGCGTCCAGTGTTTGCCGTAACCCTCTGAACTCTTTCTAAGTTGCTATGTGGGTGAAACTATGAGGTCATGTAAAGTTACAACCTTTTTAGAGGTCATTTGTAATGCTTTTCAAACTCAAGGTCGCATTTAGCTCAAAATAAATCATTAAATGCATGAAAAATATCAAAAGAAGTGAGAAAGGGTTGAAAATTGATGATGTGCCTTTGAATGGTGCATATTGAACACACAAAAATTATGGAGTTAAAATAAGTTATTAAAAATGAAATCCCTTTGTAATAGATGAGTTTTCGTCCAAAACCCTCATACTTCTTATGAGATTGTCCAATTTGTACACGAAGTGCATCCAGTTTTTTCCGTAACCCTTTTAACTCTTTAGAAGTTGCTATGTGGGTGAAATTATGATGTCATGTCAAGTTACAACCTTTTTAGAGTTCATTTGTACTGCTTTTCAAACTCTGGGTCATTTAACTCAAAATAAATCATTAAATGCATGAAAAATATCAAATGAAGTAAAAAAGGGTCGAAAATTGATGATGTGCCTTTCAATGGTGCATATTGAACACACAAAAAGTATGGAGTGAAAATAAGTTATTAAAAATGAAATCCCTTTGCAATTGATGAGTTTTGTTCCGAAACCCTCATACTTCTTATGAGATTGTCCAATTGGTACACTAAGTGCGTCCAGTCTTTGCCGTAACCCTCTGAACTCTTTAGAAGTTGCTATGTTGGTGAAATTATGATGTCATGCCAAGTTACAACCTTTTTAGAGTTAATTTGTACTGCTTTCAAACTCAGGGTTATTTAGCTCAAAATAAATCATTAAATGCATGGAAAATATCAAATGAAGTGAGAAAGGGTTGAAAATTGATGATGTGCCTTTGAATGGTGCATATTGAACACACAAAAAGTATGGAGTTAAAATAAGTTATTACAAATGAAATCCCTTTGTAATAGATGAGTTTTGGTCCGAAACCCTCATACTTCTTATGAGATTGTCCAATTTGTACATGAAGTGTATCCAGGTTTTTGCCGTAACCCTCTCAACTCTTTAGAAGTTGCTATGCGGGTGAAATTATGATGTCATGCCAAGTTACAAACTTTTTAGAGTTCATTTGTACTGCTTTTCAAACTCAGGGTCATTTAGCTCAAAATAAATCATTAAATGCATGAAAAATATCAAATGAAGTCAGAAAGGGTTGAAAATTGATGATGTGCCTTTGAATGGTGCATATTGAACACACAAAAAGTATGGAGTTAAAATAAGTTATTAAAAATGAAATCCCTTTGTAATAGATGTGTTTTCGTCCGAAACCCTCATACTTCTTAAGAGATTGTCCAATTTGTACACGAAGTGCATCCAGTTTTTGCAATAACCCTTTCAAATCTTTAGAAGTTGCTATGTGGGTGAAATTATGATGTCATGCCAAGTTACAACCTTTATAGAGTTCATTTGTACTGCTTTTCAAATTCAGGGTAATTTAGCTCAAAATAAATAATTAAATGCATGAAAAATATCAAATGAAGTCACAAAGGGTTCAAAATTGGTGATGTGCCTTTGAATGGTGCATATTGAACACACACAAAATATGGAGTTAAAATAATTTATTAAAAATGAAATCCCTTTGTAATAGATGAGTTCTCATCTAACACCCTCATACTTATGAGATTGTCCAATTTGTACACGAAGTGCATCCAGTTTTTGCCCTAAACCTCGCAACTCTTTAGAAGTTACTATGTGGGTAAAATCATGATGTCATGCCAAGTTACAACCTTTTTAGAGTTCATGTGTACTGCTTTTCAAACTCAGGGTCATTTAGCTCAAAATAAATCATTAAATGCAAGAAGAATATCAAATGAAGTGAGACAGGGTTGAAAATTGATGATGTGCCTTTGAATGGTGGATATTGAACAAACAAAATGTATGGAGTTAAAATAAGTTATTAAAAATGAAATCCCTTTGTAATAGATGAGTTTTCGTCCAAAATCCTCATATATACTTCTGATGAGATTGTCCAATTTGTACACGAAGTGCATCCAGTTTTTGCCGTAACCCTCTCAACTATTTAGAAGTTGCTATGTGGGTGAAATTATGATGTCATGTCAAGTTACAACCTTTTTAGAGTTCATTTGTACTGCTTTTCAAACTCAGGGTCATTTAGCTCAAAATAAATCATTAAATGCATGAAAAGTATCAAATGAAGTGAGAAAGGGTTTAAAATTGATGATATGCCTTTGAATGGTGGATATTGAACACACAAAATGTATGGTGTTAAAATAAGTTATTAAAAATGAAATCCTTTGTAATAGATGAGTTTTCGTCCAAAATCCTCATATATACTTCTTATGAGATTGTCCAATTTGTACACGAAGTGCATCCAGTTTTTGCCGTAACCCTCTCAACTCTTTAGAAGTTGCCATGTGGGTGAAATTATGATGTCATGTCAAGTTACAACCTTTTTAGAGTTCATTTGTACTGCTTTTCAAACTCAGGGTCATTTAGCTCAAAATAAATCATTAAATGCATGAAAAATATCAAATGATGTCAAAAAGGGTCAAAAATTGATCATGTGCCTTTCAATGGTGCATATTGAAAACAAAAAGTATGGAGTTAAAATAAGTTATTAAAAATGAAATCCCTTTGCAATTGATGAGTTTTGGTCCGAAACCTTCATACTTGTTATGAGATTGTCCAATTTGTACACTAAGTGCGTCCAATTTTTGCCGTAACCCTCTCAACTCTTTAGAAGTTGCTATGTTGGTGAAATTATGATGTCATGCCAAGTTACAACCTTTTTAGAGTTAATTTGTACTGCTTTCAAACTCAGGGTTATTTAGCTCAAAATAAATCATTAAATGCATGGAAAATATCAAATGAAGTGAGAAAGGGTTGAAAATTGATGATGTGCCTTTGAATGGTGCATATTGAACACACAAAAAGTATGGAGTTAAAATAAGTTATTACAAATGAAATCCCTTTGTAATAGATGAGTTTTGGTCCGAAACCCTCATACTTCTTATGAGATTGTCCAATTTGTACATGAAGTGTATCCAGTTTTTGCCGTAACCCTCTCAACTCTTTAGAAGTTGCTATGCGGGTGAAATTATGATGTCATGCCAAGTTACAAACTTTTTAGAGTTCATTTGTACTGCTTTTCAAACTCAGGGTCATTTAGCTCAAAATAAATCATTAAATGCATGAAAAATATCAAATGAAGTCAGAAAGGGTTGAAAATTGATGATGTGCCTTTGAATGGTGCATATTGAACACACAAAAAGTATGGAGTTAAAATAAGTTATTAAAAATGAAATCCCTTTGTAATAGATGTGTTTTCGTCCGAAACCCTCATACTTCTTAAGAGATTGTCCAATTTGTACACGAAGTGCATCCAGTTTTTGCAATAACCCTTTCAAATCTTTAGAAGTTGCTATGTGGGTGAAATTATGATGTCATGCCAAGTTACAACCTTTATAGAGTTCATTTGTACTGCTTTTCAAATTCAGGGTAATTTAGCTCAAAATAAATAATTAAATGCATGAAAAATATCAAATGAAGTCAGAAAGGGTTCAAAATTGGTGATGTGCCTTTGAATGGTGCATATTGAACACACACAAAATATGGAGTTAAAATAATTTATTAAAAATGAAATCCCTTTGTAATAGATGAGTTCTCATCTAACACCCTCATACTTATGAGATTGTCCAATTTGTACACGAAGTGCATCCAGTTTTTGCCCTAAACCTCGCAACTCTTTAGAAGTTACTATGTGGGTAAAATCATGATGTCATGCCTAGTTACAACCTTTTTAGAGTTCATGTGTACTGCTTTTCAAACTCAGGGTCATTTAGCTCAAAATAAATCATTAAATGCAAGAAGAATATCAAATGAAGTGAGACAGGGTTGAAAATTGATGATGTGCCTTTGAATGGTGGATATTGAACAAACAAAATGTATGGAGTTAAAATAAGTTATTAAAATGAAATCCCTTTGTAATAGATGAGTTTTCGTCCAAAATCCTCATATATACTTCTCATGAGATTGTCCAATTTGTACACGAAGTGCATCCAGTTTTTGCCGTAACCCTCTCAACTATTTAGAAGTTGCTATGTGGGTGAAATTATGATGTCATGTCAAGTTACAACCTTTTTAGAGTTCATTTGTACTGCTTTTCAAACTTAGGGTCATTTAGCTCAAAATAAATCATTAAATGCATGAAAAATATCAAATGAAGTGAGAAAGGGTTTAAAATTGATGATATGCCTTTGAATGGTGGATATTGAACACACAAAATGTATGGTGTTAAAATAAGTTATTAAAAATGAAATCCTTTGTAATAGATGAGTTTTCGTCCAAAATCCTCATATATACTTCTTATGAGATTGTCCAATTTGTACACGAAGTGCATCCAGTTTTTGCCGGAACCCTCTCAACTCTTTAGAAGTTGCCATGTGGGTGAAATTATGATGTCATGTCAAGTTACAACCTTTTTAGAGTTCATTTGTACTGCTTTTCAAACTCAGGGTCATTTAGCTCAAAATAAATCATTAAATGCATGAAAAATATCAAATGATGTCAAAAAGGGTCAAAAATTGATCATGTGCCTTTCAATGGTGCATATTGAAAACAAAAAGTATGGAGTTAAAATAAGTTATTAAAAATGAAATCCCTTTGCAATTGATGAGTTTTGGTCCGAAACCTTCATACTTGTTATGAGATTGTCCAATTTGTACACTAAGTGCGTCCAATTTTTGCCGTAACCCTCTCAACTCTTTAGAAGTTGCTATGTTGGTGAAATTATGATTTCATGCCAAGTTACAACCTTTTTAGAGTTCATTTGTACTGTTTTCAAACTCCGGGTTATTTAGCTCAAAATAAATCATTAAACGCATGCAAAATATCAAATGAAGTCAGAAAGGTTTGAAAATTGATGATGTGCCTTTGAATGGTGCATATTGAACACACAAAAACTATGGAGTTAAAATAAGTTATATAAATGAAATCCCTTTGTAATAGGTGAGTTTTGGTCCGAAACCCTCATACTTCTTATGAGATTGTCCAATTTGTACATGAAGTGCATCCATTTTTTGCCGTAACCCTCTCAACTCTTTAGAAGTTTCTATGTGGGTGAAATTATGATGTCATGCCAAGTTACAACCTTTTTAGAGTTCATTTGTACTGCTTTTCAAACTCAGGGTCATTTAGCTCAAAATAAATCATTCAATGCATGAAAAATATCAAATGAAGTGAGAAAGGGTTGAGAATTGATGATGTGCCTTTGAATGGTGCATATTGAACACACAAAAAGTATGGAGTTAAAATAAGTTATTAAAAATGAAATCCCTTTGTAATAGATGAGTTTTCGTCCGAAACCCTCATACTTCTTAAGAGATTGTCCAATTTGTACACGAAGTGCATCCAGTTTTTGCCATAACCCTTTCAACTCTTTAGAAGTTGCTATGTGGGTGAAATTATGATGTCATGCCAAGTTACAACCTTTTTATAGTTCATTTGTACTGCTTTTCAAATTCAGGGTAATTTAGCTCAAAATAAATAATTAAATGCATGAAAAATATGAAATGAAGTCAGAAAGGGTTCAAAATTGATGATGTGCCTTTGAATGGTGCATATTGAACACACAAAAAATATGGAGTTAAAATAATTTATTAAAAATGAAATCCCTTTGTAATAGATGAGTTCTCATCTAACACCCTCATACTTATGAGATTGTCCAATTTGTACACGAAGTGCATCCAGTTTTTGCCCTAAACCTCGCAACTCTTTAGAAGTTACTATGTGGGTGAAATCATGATGTCATGCCAAGTTACAACCTTTTTAGAGTTCATGTGTACTACTTTTCAAACTCAGGGTCATTTAGCTCAAAATAAATCATTAAATGCAAGAAGAATATCAAATGAAGTGAGAAAGGGTTGAAAATTGATGATGTGCCTTTGAATGGTGGATATTGAACACACAAAATGTATGGAGTTAAAATAAGTTATTAAAAATGAAATCCCTTTGTAATAGATGAGTTTTCGTCCAAAATCCTCATATATACTTCTTATGAGATTGTCCAATTTGTACACGAAGTGCATCCAGTTTTTGCCGTAACCCTCTCAACTCTTTAGAAGTTGCCATGTGGGTGAAATTATGATGTCATGTCAAGTTACAACCTTTTTAGAGTTCATTTGTACTGCTTTTCAAACTCAGGGTCATTTAGCTCAAAATAAATCATTAAATGCATGAAAAATATCAAATGATGTCAAAAAGGGTCAAAAATTGATCATGTGCCTTTCAATGGTGCATATTGAAAACAAAAAGTATGGAGTTAAAATAAGTTATTAAAAATGAAATCCCTTTGCAATTGATGAGTTTTGGTCCGAAACCTTCATACTTGTTATGAGATTGTCCAATTTGTACACTAAGTGCGTCCAATTTTTGCCGTAACCCTCTCAACTCTTTAGAAGTTGCTATGTTGGTGAAATTATGATTTCATGCCAAGTTACAACCTTTTTAGAGTTCATTTGTACTGTTTTCAAACTCCGGGTTATTTAGCTCAAAATAAATCATTAAACGCATGCAAAATATCAAATGAAGTCAGAAAGGTTTGAAAATTGATGATGTGCCTTTGAATGGTGCATATTGAACACACAAAAACTATGGAGTTAAAATAAGTTATATAAATGAAATCCCTTTGTAATAGGTGAGTTTTGGTCCGAAACCCTCATACTTCTTATGAGATTGTCCAATTTGTACATGAAGTGCATCCATTTTTTGCCGTAACCCTCTCAACTCTTTAGAAGTTTCTATGTGGGTGAAATTATGATGTCATGCCAAGTTACAACCTTTTTAGAGTTCATTTGTACTGCTTTTCAAACTCAGGGTCATTTAGCTCAAAATAAATCATTCAATGCATGAAAAATATCAAATGAAGTGAGAAAGGGTTGAGAATTGATGATGTGCCTTTGAATGGTGCATATTGAACACACAAAAAGTATGGAGTTAAAATAAGTTATTAAAAATGAAATCCCTTTGTAATAGATGAGTTTTCGTCCGAAACCCTCATACTTCTTAAGAGATTGTCCAATTTGTACACGAAGTGCATCCAGTTTTTGCCATAACCCTTTCAACTCTTTAGAAGTTGCTATGTGGGTGAAATTATGATGTCATGCCAAGTTACAACCTTTTTATAGTTCATTTGTACTGCTTTTCAAATTCAGGGTAATTTAGCTCAAAATAAATAATTAAATGCATGAAAAATATGAAATGAAGTCAGAAAGGGTTCAAAATTGATGATGTGCCTTTGAATGGTGCATATTGAACACACAAAAAATATGGAGTTAAAATAATTTATTAAAAATGAAATCCCTTTGTAATAGATGAGTTCTCATCTAACACCCTCATACTTATGAGATTGTCCAATTTGTACACGAAGTGCATCCAGTTTTTGCCCTAAACCTCGCAACTCTTTAGAAGTTACTATGTGGGTGAAATCATGATGTCATGCCAAGTTACAACCTTTTTAGAGTTCATGTGTACTACTTTTCAAACTCAGGGTCATTTAGCTCAAAATAAATCATTAAATGCAAGAAGAATATCAAATGAAGTGAGAAAGGGTTGAAAATTGATGATGTGCCTTTGAATGGTGGATATTGAACACACAAAATGTATGGAGTTAAAATAAGTTATTAAAAATGAAATCCCTTTGTAATAGATGAGTTTTCGTCCAAAATCCTCATATATACTTCTTATGAGATTGTCCAATTTGTACACGAAGTGCATCCAGTTTTTGCCGTAACCCTCTCAACTCTTTAGAAGTTGCCATGTGGGTGAAATTATGATGTCATGTCAAGTTACAACCTTTTTAGAGTTCATTTGTACTGCTTTTCAAACTCAGGGTCATTTAGCTCAAAATAAATCATTAAATGCATGAAAAATATCAAATGATGTCAAAAAGGGTCAAAAATTGATCATGTGCCTTTCAATGGTGCATATTGAAAACAAAAAGTATGGAGTTAAAATAAGTTATTAAAAATGAAATCCCTTTGCAATTGATGAGTTTTCGTCCGAAATCTTCATACTTGTTATGAGATTGTCCAATTTGTACACTAAGTGCGTCCAATTTTTGCCGTAACCCTCTCAACTCTTTAGAAGTTGCTATGTTGGTGAAATTATGATTTCATGCCAAGTTACAACCTTTTTAGAGTTCATTTGTACTGTTTTCAAACTCCGGGTTATTTAGCTCAAAATAAATCATTAAACGCATGCAAAATATCAAATGAAGTCAGAAAGGTTTGAAAATTGATGATGTGCCTTTGAATGGTGCATATTGAACACACAAAAACTATGGAGTTAAAATAAGTTATATAAATGAAATCCCTTTGTAATAGGTGAGTTTTGGTCCGAAACCCTCATACTTCTTATGAGATTGTCCAATTTGTACATGAAGTGCATCCATTTTTGCCGTAACCCTCTCAACTCTTTAGAAGTTTCTATGTGGGTGAAATTATGATGTCATGCCAAGTTACAACCTTTTTAGAGTTCATTTGTACTGCTTTTCAAACTCAGGGTCATTTAGCTCAAAATAAATCATTCAATGCATGAAAAATATCAAATGAAGTGAGAAAGGGTTGAGAATTGATGATGTGCCTTTGAATGGTGCATATTGAACACACAAAAAGTATGGAGTTAAAATAAGTTATTAAAAATGAAATCCCTTTGTAATAGATGAGTTTTCGTCCGAAACCCTCATACTTCTTAAGAGATTGTCCAATTTGTACACGAAGTGCATCCAGTTTTTGCCATAACCCTTTCAACTCTTTAGAAGTTGCTATGTGGGTGAAATTATGATGTCATGCCAAGTTACAACCTTTTTAGAGTTCATTTGTACTGCTTTTCAAATTCAGGGTAATTTAGCTCAAAATAAATAATTAAATGCATGAAAAATATGAAATGAAGTCAGAAAGGGTTCAAAATTGATGATGTGCCTTTGAATGGTGCATATTGAACACACAAAAAATATGGAGTTAAAATAATTTATTAAAAATGAAATCCCTTTGTAATAGATGAGTTCTCATCTAACACCCTCATACTTATGAGATTGTCCAATTTGTACACGAAGTGCATCCAGTTTTTGCCCTAAACCTCGCAACTCTTTAGAAGTTACTATGTGGGTGAAATCATGATGTCATGCCAAGTTACAACCTTTTTAGACTTCATGTGTACTACTTTTCAAACTCAGGGTCATTTAGCTCAAAATAAATCATTAAATGCAAGAAGAATATCAAATGAAGTGAGAAAGGGTTGAAAATTGATGATGTGCCTTTGAATGGTGGATATTGAACACACAAAATGTATGGAGTTAAAATAAGTTATTAAAAATGAAATCCCTTTGTAATAGATGAGTTTTCGTCCAAAATCCTCATATATACTTCTTATGAGATTGTCCAATTTGTACACGAAGTGCATCCAGTTTTTGCCGTAACCCTCTCAACTATTTAGAAGTTGCTATGTTGGTGAAATTATGATGTCATGTCAAGTTACAACCTTTTTAGAGTTCATTTGTACTGCTTTTCAAACTCAGGGTCATTTAGCTCAAAATAAATCATTAAATGCATGAAAAATATCAAATGAAGTGAGAAAGGGATGAAAATTGATGATGTGCCTTTCAATGGTGCATATTGAACACACAAAAAGTATGGAGTCAAAATAAGTTATTAAAAATGAAATCCCTTTGTAATAGATGAGTTTTCGTCCAAAACCCCCATACTTCTTATGAGATTGTCCAATTTGTACACGAAGTGCATCCAGTTTTTGCCGTAACCCTTTTAACTCTTTAGAAGTTGCCATGTGGGTGAAATTATGATGTCATGTCAAGTTACAACCTTTTTAGAGTTCATTTGTACTGCTTTTCAAACTCAGGGTCATTTAGCTCAAAATAAATCATTAAATGCATGAAAAATATCAAATGAAGTCAAAAAGGGTCAAAAATTGATCATGTGCCTTTCAATGGTGCATATTGAACACAAAAAGTATGGAGTTAAAATAAGTTATTAAAAATGAAATCTCTTTGCAATTGATGAGTTTTGGTCCGGAACCCTCATACTTGTTATGAGATTGTCCAATTTGTACACTAAGTGCGTCCAGTTTTTGCCGTAACCCTCTCAACTCTTTAGAAGTTGCTATGTTGGTGAAATTATGATGTCATGCCAAGTTACAACCTTTTTAGAGTTCATTTGTACTGTTTTCAAACTCCGGGTTATTTAGCTCAAAATAAATCATTAAATGCAAGAAGAATATCAAATGAAGTGAGAAAGGGTTGAAAATTGATGATGTGCCTTTGAATGGTGGATATTGAACACACACAATGTATGGTGTTAAAATAAGTTATTAAAAATGAAATCCCTTTGTAATAGATGAGTTTTCGTCCAAAATCCTCATATATACTTCTTATGAGATTGTCCAATTTGTACATGAAGTGCATCCAGTTTTTGCCGTAACCCTCTCAACTATTTAGAAGTTGCTATGTGGGTGAAATTATGATGTCATGTCAAGTTACAACCTTTTTAGAGTTCATTTGTACTGCTTTTCAAACTCAGGGTCATTTAGCTCAAAATAAATCATTAAATGCATGAAAAATATCAAATGAAGTCAAAAAGGGTTGAAAATTGAATATCTGCCTTTGAATGGTGCATATTGAACACACAAAAATTATGGAGTTAAAATAAGTTATTAAAAATGAAATCGCTTTGTAATAGATGAGTTTTCGTTCAAAACCCTCATACTTCTTATGAGATTGTCCCATTTGTACACGAAGTGCATCCAGTTTTTGCCGTAACCCTCTCAACTCTTTAGAAGTTGCTATGTGGGTGAAAATATGATGTCATGCCAAGTTACAACCTTTTTAGAGTTCATTTGTACTGCTTTTCAAACTCAGGGTCATTTAGCTCAAAATAAATCATTAAATGCATGAAAAATATCAAATGAAGTGAGAAAGGGTTGAAAATTGATGATGTGCCTTTAAATGTTTCATTTTGAACACACAAAAAGTATGGAGTTAAAATAAGTTATTAAAAATGAAATCCCTTTGTAATAGATGAGTTTTCGTCCGAAACCCACATACTTCTTAAGAGATTGTCCAATTTGTACACGAAGTGCATCAAGTTTTTGCCGTAACCCTTTCAACTCTTTAGAATTTGCTATGTGGGTGAAATTATGATGTCATGCCAAGTTACAACCTTTTTAGAGTTCATTTGTAATGCTTTTCAAACTCAAGGTAATTTAGCTCAAAATAAATAATTAAATGCATGAAAAATATCAAATGAAGTCAGAAAGGGTTCAAAATTGATGATGTGCCTTTGAATGGTGCATATTGAACACATAAAAAATATGGAGTTAAAATAATTTATTAAAAATGAAATCCCTTTGTAATAGATGAGTTCTCGTCTAACACCCTCATACTTATGAGATTGTCCAATTTGTACACGAAGTGCATCCAGTTTTTGCCCTAACCCTCGCAACTCTTTAAATATTGCTATGTGGGTGAAATCATGATGTCATTGCCAAGATACAACCTTTTTAGAGTTCATGTGTACTGCTTTTCAAACTCAGGGTCGCATTTAGCTCAAAATAAATCATTAAATGCATGAAAAATATCAGATGAAGTCAGAAAGGGTTGATAATTTATGATGTGCATTTGAATGGTGCATATTGAACACACAAAAAGTATGGAGTTAAAATAAGTTATTAAAAATGAAATCCCTTGGTAATAGATGAGTTTTTGTTCGAAACCATCGTACTTCTTATGAGATTGTCCAATTTGTACACGAAGCGCGTCCAGTTTTTGCCGTAACCCTCTCAACTCTTTAGAAGTTGCTATGTGGGTGAAATTATGATGTCATTCCAAGTTACAACCTTTTTAGAGTTCATTTGTAATGTTTTCCAAACTCAGGGTCATTTAGCTCAAAATAAATTATTAAATGCATGAAAAATATCAAATGAAGTCAGAAGGGTTTAAAATTGATGGTGTGCCTTTGAATGGTGAATATTGAACACACAAAAAGTATGGACTGAAAATAGGTTATTAAAAATGAAATCCCTTTGTAATAGATGAGTTTTGGTCCGAAGCCCTCATACTTCTTATGATATTGTCCAATTTGTACACGAAGTGCATCCAGTTTTTGCCATAACCATCTCAACTCTTTAGAAGTTTCTATGTGGGTGAAATTATGAAGTCATGCCAAGTTACAACCTTTTTAGAGTTCATTTCTAATGCTTTTCAAACTCAGGGTAGAATTTAGCTCAAAATAAATCATTAAATGCATGCAAAATATCAAATGAAGTCAGAAAGGGTTGAAAATTTATATGTGCCTTTGAATGGTGCATATTGAACAAACAAAAATTATGGAGTTAAAATAAGTTATTAAAAATGAAATCTCTTTGTAATAGATGAGTTTTCGTCCGAAACCCTCATACTTCTTATGAGATTGTCCCATTTGTACACGAAGTGCATCCAGTTTTTGCCGTAACCCTCTCAACTCTTTAGAAGTTGCTATGTGGGTGAAATTATAATGTCATGCCAAGTTACAACCTTTTTAGAGTTCATTTGTACTGCTTTTCAAACTCAGGGTCATTTAGCTCAAAATAAATCATTAAATGCATGAAAAATATCAAATGAAGTCAGAAAGCGTTGAAAATTGATGATGTGCCTTTAAATGGTGCATATTGAACACACAAAAAGTATGGAGTTAAAATAAGTTATTAAAAACGAAATCACTTTGCAATAGATGAGTTTTGGTCCGAAACCCTCATACTTCTTATGAGATTGTCCAATTTGTACACGAAGTGCATCCAGTTTTTGCCATAACCCTCTCAACTCTTTAGAAGTTGCTATGTGGGTGGAGTTATGACGTCATGCCAAGTTACAACCTTTTTAGAGTTCACTTGTAATGCTTTTCAAACTCAGGGTCGCATTTAGCTCAAAATAAATCATTAAATGAATGAAAAATATCAAATGAAGTGAGAAATGGTTGAAAATTGATGATGTGCCTTTGAATGATGCATATTGAACACACAAAAAGTATGGAGTTAAAATAAGTTATTAAAAATGAAATACCTTTGCAATAGATGAGTTTTGGTCCGAAACCCTCATACTTCTCATGAGATTGTCCAATTTCTACACGAAGTGCGTCTACTGTTTGCCGTAACCCTCTCAACTCTTTAGAAGTTGCTATGTGGGTGAAATTATGATGTCATGCCAAGTTACAACCTTTTTAGAGTTCATTTGTACTGCTTTTCAAACTCAGGGTCATTTAGCTCAAACTAAATCATTAAATGCACGAAAAATATCAAATGAATTCAGAAAGGGTTGAAACTTGATGATGTGCCTTTGAATGGTGCATACTGGACACACAAAAAGTATGGAGTTAAAATAAGTTATTAAAAATGAAATCCCTTTGCAATAGATGAGTTTTGGTCCGAAACCCTCATACTTCTTATGAGATTGTTTAATTTGTAGACGAAGTGCGTCCAGTTTTTGCCGTAACCCTCTCAACTCTTTAGCAGTTTCTATGTGGGTGAAATTATGATGTCATGCCAAGTTACAACCTTTTTAGAGTTCATTTGTAATGCTTTTCAAACTCAGGGTCATTTCGCTCAAAATAAATCATTAAATGCATGAAAAATATCAAATGAAGTCAGAAAGGGTTTAAAATTGAATATCTGCCTTTGAATGGTGCATATTGAACACACAAAAATTATGGAGTTAAAATAAGTTATTAAAAATGAAATCGCTTTGTAATAGATGAGTTTTCGTTCAAAACCCTCATACTTCTTATGAGATTGTCCCATTTGTACACGAAGTGCATCCAGTTTTTGCCGTAACCCTCTCAACTCTTTAGAAGTTGCTATGTGGGTGAAAATATGATGTCATGCCAAGTTACAACCTTTTTAGAGTTCATTTGTACTGCTTTTCAAACTCAGGGTCATTTAGCTCAAAATAAATCATTAAATGCATGAAAAATATCAAATGAAGTGAGAAAGGGTTGAAAATTGATGATGTGCCTTTAAATGTTTCATTTTGAACACACAAAAAGTATGGAGTTAAAATAAGTTATTAAAAATGAAATCCCTTTGTAATAGATGAGTTTTCGTCCGAAACCCACATACTTCTTAAGAGATTGTCCAATTTGTACACGAAGTGCATCAAGTTTTTGCCGTAGCCCTTTCAACTCTTTAGAATTTGCTATGTGGGTGAAATTATGATGTCATGCCAAGTTACAACCTTTTTAGAGTTCATTTGTAATGCTTTTCAAACTCAAGGTAATTTAGCTCAAAATAAATAATTAAATGCATGAAAAATATCAAATGAAGTCAGAAAGGGTTCAAAATTGATGATGTGCCTTTGAATGGTGCATATTGAACACATAAAAAATATGGAGTTAAAATAATTTATTAAAAATGAAATCCCTTTGTAATAGATGAGTTCTCGTCTAACACCCTCATACTTATGAGATTGTCCAATTTGTACACGAAGTGCATCCAGTTTTTGCCCTAACCCTCGCAACTCTTTAAATATTGCTATGTGGGTGAAATCATGATGTCATTGCCAAGATACAACCTTTTTAGAGTTCATGTGTACTGCTTTTCAAACTCAGGGTCGCATTTAGCTCAAAATAAATCATTAAATGCATGAAAAATATCAGATGAAGTCAGAAAGGGTTGATAATTTATGATGTGCATTTGAATGGTGCATATTGAACACACAAAAAGTATGGAGTTAAAATAAGTTATTAAAAATGAAATCCCTTGGTAATAGATGAGTTTTTGTCCGAAACCATCGTACTTCTTATGAGATTGTCCAATTTGTACACGAAGCGCGTCCAGTTTTTGCCGTAACCCTCTCAACTCTTTAGAAGTTGCTATGTGGGTGAAATTATGATGTCATTCCAAGTTACAACCTTTTTAGAGTTCATTTGTAATGTTTTCCAAACTCAGGGTCATTTAGCTCAAAATAAATTATTAAATGCATGAAAAATATCAAATGAAGTCAGAAGGGTTTAAAATTGATGATGTGCCTTTGAATGGTGAATATTGAACACACAAAAAGTATGGACTGAAAATAGGTTATTAAAAATGAAATCCCTTTGTAATAGATGAGTTTTGGTCCGAAGCCCTCATACTTCTTATGATATTGTCCAATTTGTACACGAAGTGCATCCAGTTTTTGCCATAACCATCTCAACTCTTTAGAAGTTTCTATGTGGGTGAAATTATGAAGTCATGCCAAGTTACAACCTTTTTAGAGTTCATTTCTAATGCTTTTCAAACTCAGGGTAGAATTTAGCTCAAAATAAATCATTAAATGCATGCAAAATATCAAATGAAGTCAGAAAGGGTTGAAAATTTATTATGTGCCTTTGAATGGTGCATATTGAACAAACAAAAATTATGGAGTTAAAATAAGTTATTAAAAATGAAATCTCTTTGTAATAGATGAGTTTTCGTCCGAAACCCTCATACTTCTTATGAGATTGTCCCATTTGTACACGAAGTGCATCCAGTTTTTGCCGTAACCCTCTCAACTCTTTAGAAGTTGCTATGTGGGTGAAATTATAATGTCATGCCAAGTTACAACCTTTTTAGAGTTCATTTGTACTGCTTTTCAAACTCAGGGTCATTTAGCTCAAAATAAATCATTAAATGCATGAAAAATATCAAATGAAGTCAGAAAGCGTTGAAAATTGATGATGTGCCTTTAAATGGTGCATATTGAACACACAAAAAGTATGGAGTTAAAATAAGTTATTAAAAACGAAATCACTTTGCAATAGATGAGTTTTGGTCCGAAACCCTCATACTTCTCATGAGATTGTCCAATTTCTACACGAAGTGCGTCTACTGTTTGCCGTAACCCTCTCAACTCTTTAGAAGTTGCTATGTGGGTGAAATTATGATGTCATGCCAAGTTACAACCTTTTTAGAGTTCATTTGTACTGCTTTTCAAACTCAGGGTCATTTAGCTCAAACTAAATCATTAAATGCACGAAAAATATCAAATGAATTCAGAAAGGGTTGAAACTTGATGATGTGCCTTTGAATGGTGCATACTGGACACACAAAAAGTATGGAGTTAAAATAAGTTATTAAAAATGAAATCCCTTTGCAATAGATGAGTTTTGGTCCGAAACCCTCATACTTCTTATGAGATTGTTTAATTTGTAGACGAAGTGCGTCCAGTTTTTGCCGTAACCCTCTCAACTCTTTAGCAGTTTCTATGTGGGTGAAATTATGATGTCATGCCAAGTTACAACCTTTTTAGAGTTCATTTGTAATGCTTTTCAAACTCAGGGTCATTTCGCTCAAAATAAATCATTAAATGCATGAAAAATATCAAATGAAGTCAGAAAGGGTTTAAAATTGAATATCTGCCTTTGAATGGTGCATATTGAACACACAAAAATTATGGAGTTAAAATAAGTTATTAAAAATGAAATCGCTTTGTAATAGATGAGTTTTCGTTCAAAACCCTCATACTTCTTATGAGATTGTCCCATTTGTACACGAAGTGCATCCAGTTTTTGCCGTAACCCTCTCAACTCTTTAGAAGTTGCTATGTGGGTGAAAATATGATGTCATGCCAAGTTACAACCTTTTTAGAGTTCATTTGTACTGCTTTTCAAACTCAGGGTCATTTAGCTCAAAATAAATCATTAAATGCATGAAAACTATCAAATGAAGTGAGAAAGGGTTGAAAATTGATGATGTGCCTTTAAATGTTTCATATTGAACACACAAAAAGTATGGAGTTAAAATAAGTTATTAAAAATGAAATCTCTTTGTAATAGATGAGTTTTCGTCCGAAACCCTCATACTTCTTAAGAGATTGTCCACATTGTACACGAAGTGCATCAAGTTTTTGCCGTAACCCTTTCAACTCTTTAGAATTTGCTATGTGGGTGAAATTATGATGTCATGCCCAGTTACAACCTTTTTAGAGTTCATTTGTAACGCTTTTCAAACTCAGGGTAATTTAGCTCAAAATAAATAATTAAATGCATGAAAAATATCAAATGAAGTGAGAAAGGGTTCAAAATTGATGATGTGCCTTTGAATGGTGCATATTGAACACATAAAAAATATGGAGTTAAAATAATTTATTAAAAATGAAATCCCTTTGTAATAGATGAGTTCTCGTCTAACACCCTCATACTTATGAGATTGTCCAATTTGTACACGAAGTGCATCCAGTTTTTGCCCTAACCCTCGCAACTCTTTAAATATTGCTATGTGGGTGAAATCATGATGTCATTGCCAAGATACAACCTTTTTAGAGTTCATGTGTACTGCTTTTCAAACTCAAGGTCGCATTTAGCTCAAAATAAATCATTAAATGCATGAAAAATATCAGATGAAGTCAGAAAGGGTTGATAATTTATGATGTGCATTTGAATGGTGCATATTGAACACACAAAAAGTATGGAGTTAAAATAAGTTATTAAAAATGAAATCCCTTGGTAATAGATGAGTTTTTGTCCGAAACCATCGTACTTCTTATGAGATTGTCCAATTTGTACACGAAGCGCGTCCAGTTTTTGCCGTAACCCTCTCAACTCTTTAGAAGTTGCTATGTGGGTGAAATTATGATGTCATTCCAAGTTACAACCTTTTTAGAGTTCATTTGTAATGTTTTCCAAACTCAGGGTCATTTAGCTCAAAATAAATTATTAAATGCATGAAAAATATCAAATGAAGTCAGAAGGGTTTAAAATTGATGATGTGCCTTTGAATGGTGAATAATGAACACACAAAAAGTATGGACTTAAAATAGGTTATTAAAAATGAAATCCCTTTGTAATAGATGAGTTTTGGTCCGAAGCCCTCATACTTCTTATGATATTGTCCAATTTGTACACGAAGTGCATCCAGTTTTTGCCATAACCATCTCAACTCTTTAGAAGTTTCTATGTGGGTGAAATTATGAAGTCATGCCAAGTTACAACCTTTTTAGAGTTCATTTCTAATGATTTTCAAACTCAGGGTAGCATTTAGCTCAAAATAAATCATTAAATGCATGCAAAATATCAAATGAAGTCAGAAAGGGTTGAAAATTTATTATGTGCCTTTGAATGGTGCATATTGAACAAACAAAAATTATGGAGTTAAAATAAGTTATTAAAAATGAAATCTCTTTGTAATAGATGAGTTTTCGTCCGAAACCCTCATACTTCTTATGAGATTGTCCCATTTGTACACGAAGTGCATCCAGTTTTTGCCGTAACCCTCTCAACTCTTTAGAAGTTGCTATGTGGGTGAAATTATAATGTCATGCCAAGTTACAACCTTTTTAGAGTTCATTTGTACTGCTTTTCAAACTCAGGGTCATTTAGCTCAAAATAAATCATTAAATGCATGAAAATATCAAATGAAGTCAGAAAGCGTTGAAAATTGATGATGTGCCTTTAAATGGTGCATATTGAACACACAAAAAGTATGGAGTTAAAATAAGTTATTAAAAACGAAATCACTTTGCAATAGATGAGTTTTGGTCCGAAACCCTCATACTTCTTATGAGATTGTCCAATTTGTACACGAAGTGCATCCAGTTTTTGCCATAACCCTCTCAACACTTTAGAAGTTGCTATGTGGGTGGAGTTATGACGTCATGCCAAGTTACAACCTCTTTAGAGTTCATTTGTAATGCTTTTCAAAGTCAGGGTCGCATTTAGCTCAAAATAAATCATTAAATGAATGAAAAATATCAAATGAAGTGAGAAAGGGTTGAAAATTGATGATGTGCCTTTGAATGATGCATATTGAACACACAAAAAGTATGGAGTTAAAATAAGTTATTAAAAATGAAATACCTTTGCAATAGATGAGTTTTGGTCCGAAACCCTCATACTTCTCATGAGATTGTCCAATTTGTACACGAAGTGCGTCTACTGTTTGCCGTAACCCTCTCAACTCTTTAGAAGTTGCTATGTGGGTGAAATTATGATGTCATGCCAAGTTACAACCTTTTTAGAGTTCATTTGTACTGCTTTTCAAACTCAGGGTCATTTAGCTCAAACTAAATCATTAAATGCACGAAAAATATCAAATGAATTCAGAAAGGGTTGAAACTTGATGATGTGCCTTTGAATGGTGCATACTGAACACACAAAAAGTATGGAGTTAAAATAAGTTATTAAAAATGAAATCCCTTTGCAATAGATGAGTTTTGGTCCGAAACCCTCATACTTCTTATGAGATTGTCCAATTTGTAGACGAAGTGCGTCCAGTTTTTGCCGTAACCCTCTCAACTCTTTAGCAGTTTCTATGTGGGTGAAATTATGATGTCATGCCAAGTTACAACCTTTTTAGAGTTCATTTGTAATGCTTTTCAAACTCAGGGTCATTTCGCTCAAAATAAATCATTAAATGCATGAAAAATATAAAATGAAGTCAGAAAGGGTTTAAAATTGATTATGTGCCTTTTAATGGTGCATATTAAACACACAAAAAGTATGGAGTTAAAATAGTTTATTAAGAATGAAATCCCTTTGTAATAGATGAGTTTTCGTCCGAAACCCTCACACTTCTTATGAGATTGTCCCATTTGTAGACGAAGTGCATCCAGTTTTTGCCGTAACCCTCTCAACTCTTTAGAAGTTGCTATGTGGGTGATATTATGATGTCATGCCAAGTTACAACCTTTTTAGAGTTCATTTGTACTGCTTTTCAAACTCAGGGTCATTTAGCTCAAAATAAATCATTAAATGCACGAAAAATATCAAATGAATTCAGAAAGGGCTGAAAATTGATGATGTGCCTTTGAATGGTGCATATTGAACACAAAAAAAGTATGGAGTTAAAATAAGTTATTAGAAACGAAATCCCTTTGCAATAGATGAGTTTTGGTCGGAAACCCTCATACTTCTTATGAGATTGTCCAATTTGTACACGAAGTGCGTCTAGTTTTTGCCATAACCCTATCAACTCTTTAGAAGTTGCTATGTGGGTGAAATTATGATGTCATGCCAAGTTACAACCTTTTTAGAGTTCATTTGTACTGCTTTTCAAACTTAGGGTCATTTAGCTCAAAATAAATCATTAAATGCATGAAAAATATCAAATGAAGTCAGAAAGGGTTTAAAATTGATGATGTGCCTTTGAATGGTGCATATTAAACATACAAAAAGTATGGAGTTAAAATAGGTTATTAAAAATGAAATCCCTTTGTAATAGATGAGTTTTGGTCTGAAACCCTCATACTTCTTATGAGATTGTCCAATTTGTACACGAAGTGCATCCAGTTTTTGCCATAACCCTCTCAACTCTTTAGAAGTTGCTATGTGGGTGAAATTATGATGTCATGCCAAGTTACGGCCTTTTTAGAGTTCATATGTAATGCTTTTCAAACTCAGGGTCGCATTTAGCTCAAAATAAATCATTAAATGCATCAAAAATATCAGATGAATTCAGAAAGGGTTGAAAATTTATGATGTGCATTTGAATGTTGCATATTGAACACACAAAAAGTATGGACATAAAATAGGTTATTAAAAATGAAATCCCTTTGTAATAGATGAGTTTTGGTCCGAAACTTTCATACTTCTTATGAGATTGTCCAATTTGTACACGAAGTGCATCCAGTTTTTGCCATAACCATCTCAACTCGTTAGAAGTTGCTATGTGGGCGAAATTATGAAGTCATTCCAGCTTACAACCTTTTTAGAGTTTATTTCTAATGCTTTTCAAACTCAGGGTCGCATTTAGCTGAAAATAAATCATTAAATGCATGAAAAATATCAAATGAAGTCAGAAAGGGTTGAAAATTGATTATGTGCCTTTGAATGGTGCATATTAAACAGACAAAAAGTATGGAGTTAAAATAAGTTATTAAAAATGAAATCTCTTGGTAATAGATGAGTTTTCGTCCGAAACCATCGTACTTCTTAGGAGATTGTCGAATTTGTACACGAAGTGCATCTAGTTTTTGCCATAACCATCTCAACTCGTTACAAGTTGCTATGTGGGTGAAATTATGATGTCATGCCAAGTTACAACCTTTTTAGAGTTCATTTGTACTGCTTTTCAAACTTACGGTCATTTAGCTCAAAATAAATCATTAAATGCATGAAAAAAATCAAATCAAGTCAGAAAGCGTTGAAAATTGATGATGTGCCTTTGAATGGTGCATATTGAACACACAAAAAGTATGGAGTTAAAATAAGTTATTAAAAACGAAATCCCTTTGCAATAGATGAGTTTTGGTCCGAAACCCTCATACTTATGAGATTGTCCAATTTGTACACGAAGTGCATCCAGTTTTTGCCATAACCCTCTCAACTCTTTAGAAGTTGCTATGTGGGTGAAGTTATGATGTCATGCCAAGTTACAACCTTTTTAGAGTTCAGTTGTACTGCTTTTCAAACTCAGGGTCATTTAGCTCAAAATAAATCATTAAATGCATGAAAAATATCAAATAAGTTAGAAAGGGTTCAAAATTGATGATGTGCCTTTGAATGGTGCATATTGATCACACAAAAAGTATGGAGTTAAAATAAGTTATTAAAAATGAAATCCCTTTGCAATAGATGAGTTTTGGTCCGAAACCCTCATACTTCTTATGAGATAGTCTAATTTGTACACGAAGTTCGTCCAGTGTTTGCCGTAACCCTATCAACTCTTTAGAAGTTGCTATGTGGGTGAAATTATGATGTCATGCCAAGTTACAACCTTTTTAGAGTACATTTGTACTGCTTTTCAAACTTAGGGTCATTTAGCTCAAAATAAATCATTAAAAGCAAGAAAAATATCGAATGAATTCAGAAAGGGTTGAAAATTGATGATGTGCCTTTGAATGGTGCATATTTAACACACAAAAAGTATGGAGTTAAAATAAGTTATTAAAAATGAAATACCTTTCCAATAGATTAGTTTTGGTCCGAAACCCTCATAATTCTTATGAGATTGTCCTATTTGTACACGAAGTGCGTCCAGTTTTTGCCGTAACCCTCTCAACTCTTTAGAAGTTTCTATGTGGGTGAAATTATGATGTCATGCCAAGTTACAACCTTTTTAGAGTTCATTTGTAATGCTTTTCAAACTCAGGGTCATTTAGCTCAAAATAAATCATTAAATGCATGAAAAATATCAAATGAAGTGAGAAAGGGTTTAAAATTGATTATGTGCCTTTTAATGGTGCATATTAAACACACAAAAAGTATGGAGTTAAAATAGTTTATTAAGAATGAAATCCCTTTGTAATCGATGAGTTTTCGTCCGAAACCCTCACACTTCTTATGAGATTGTCCCATTTGTACACGAAGTGCATCCAGTTTTTGCCGTAACCCTCTCAACTCTTTAGAAGTTGCTATGTGGGTGATATTAAGATGTCATGCCAAGTTACAACCTTTTTAGAGTTCATTTGTGCTTCTTTTCAAAATCAGGGTCATTTAGCTCAAAATAAATCATTAAATGCACGAAAAATATCAAATGAATTCAGAAAGGGCTGAAAATTGATGATGTGCCTTTGAATGGTGCATATTGAACACAAAAAAAGTATGGAGTTAAAATAAGTTATTAGAAACGAAATCCCTTTGCAATAGATGAGTTTTGGTCGGAAACCCTCATACTTCTTATGAGATTGTCCAATTTGTACACGAAGTGCGTCTAGTTTTTGCCATAACCCTCTCAACTCTTTAGAAGTTGCTATGTGGGTGAAATTATGATGTCATGCCAAGTTACAACCTTTTTAGAGTTCATTTGTAATGCTTTTCAAAATCAGGGTCATTTAGCTCAACATAAATCATTAACTGCATGAAAAATATCAAATGAAGTCAGAAAGGGTTTAAAATTGATGATGTGCCTTTGAATGGTGCATATTAAACATACAAAAAGTATGGAGTTAAAATAGGTTATTAAAAATGAAATCCCTTTGTAATAGATGAGTTTTGGTCTGAAACCCTCATACTTCTTATGAGATTGTCCAATTTGTACACGAAGTGCATCCAGGTTTTTCCATAACCCTCTCAACTCTTTAGAAGTTGCTATGTGGGTGAAATTATGATGTCATGCCAAGTTACGGCCTTTTTAGAGTTCATATGTAATGCTTTTCAAACTCAGGGTCGCATTTAGCTCAAAATAAAGCATTAAATGCATGAAAAATATCAGATGAAGTCAGAAAGGGTTGAAAATTTATGATGTGCATTTGAATGGTGCATATTGAACACACAAAAAGTATGGACATAAAATAGGTTATTAAAAATGAAATCCCTTTGTAATAGATGAGTTTTGGTCCGAAACATTCATACTTCTTATGAGATTGTCCAATTTGTACACGAAGTGCATCCAGTTTTTGCCATAACCATCTCAACTCATTTGAAGTTGCTATGTGGCTGAAATTATGAAGTCATTCCAAGTTACAACCTTTTTAGAGTTCATTTCTAATGCTTTTCAAACTCAGGGTCGCATTTAGCTCAAAATAAATCATTAAATGCATGAAAAATATCAAATGAAGTCAGAAAGGGTTGAAAATTGATTATGTGCCTTTGAATGGTGCATATTAAACACACAAAACGTACGGAGTTAAAATAAGTTATTAGAAATGAAATCTCTTGGTAATAGATGAGTTTTCGTCCGAAACCATCGTACTTCTTATGAGATTGTCGAATTTGTACACGAAGTGCATCCAGTTTTTGCCATAACCATCTCAACTCGTTAGAAGTTGCTATGTGGGTGAAATTATGATGTCATGCCAAGTTACAACCTTTTTAGAGTTCATTTGTACTGCTTTTCAAACTTAGGGTCATTTAGCTCAAAATAAATCATTAAATGCATGAAAAATATCAAATGAAGTCAGAAAGTGTTGAAAATTGATGATGTGCCTTTGAATGGTGCATATTAAACACACAAAAAGTATGGAGTTAAAATAAGTTATTAAAAACGAAATCCCTTTGCAATAGATGAGTTTTGGTCCGAAACCCTCATACTTATGAGATTGTCCAATTTGTACACAAAGTGCATCCAGTTTTTGCCATAACCCTCTCAACTCTTTAGAAGTTGCTATGTGGGTGAAGTTATGATGTCATGCCAAGTTACAACCTTTTTAGAGTTCATTTGTAATGCTTTTCAAACTCAGGGTCGCATTTAGCTCAAAATAAATCATTAAATGCATGAAAAATATCAAATAAGTTAGAAAGGGTTCAAAATTGATGATGTGCCTTTGAATGGTGCATATTCATCACACAAAAAGTATGGAGTTAAAATAAGTTATTAAAAATGAAATCCCTTTGCAATAGATGAGTTTTGGTCCGAAACCCTCATACTTCTTATGAGATAGTCTAATTTGTACACGAAGTTCGTCCAGTGTTTGCCGTAACCCTATCAACTCTTTAGAAGTTGCTATGTGGGTGAAATTATGATGTCATGCCAAGTTACGGCCTTTTTAGAGTTCATATGTAATGCTTTTCAAACTCAGGGTCGCATTTAGCTCAAAATAAATCATTAAATGCATGAAAAATATCAGATGAAGTCAGAAAGGGTTGAAAATTTATGATGTGCATTTGAATGGTGCATATTGAACACACAAAAAGTATGGACATAAAATAGGTTATTAAAAATGAAATCCCTTTGTAATAGATGAGTTTTGGTCCGAAACATTCATACTTCTTATGAGATTGTCCAATTTGTACACGAAGTGCATCCAGTTTTTGCCATAACCATCTCAACTCGTTAGAAATTCCTATGTGGGTGAAATTATGAAGTCATTCCAAGTTACAACCTTTTTAGAGTTCATTTCTAATGCTTTTCAAACTCAGGGTCGCATTTAGCTCAAAATAAATCATTAAATGCATGAAAAATATCAAATGAACTCAGAAAGGGTTGAAAATTGATTATGTTCCTTTGAATGGTGCATATTAAACACACAAAAAGTACGGAGTTAAAATAAGTTATTAGAAATGAAATCTCTTGGTAATAGATGAGTTTTCGTCCGAAACCATCGTACTTCTTATGAGATTGTCGAATTTGTACACGAAGTGCATCCAGTTTTTGCCATAACCATCTCAACTCGTTAGAAGTTGCTATGTGGGTGAAATTATGATGTCATGCCAAGTTACAACCTTTTTAGAGTTCATTTGTACTGCTTTTCAAACTTACGGTCATTTAGCTCAAAATAAATCATTAAATGCATGAAAAATATCAAATGAAGTCAGAAAGCGTTGAAAATTGATGATGTGCCTTTGAATGGTGCATATTAAACACACAAAAATTATGGAGTTAAAATAAGTTATTAAAAACGAAATCTCTTTGCAATAGATGAGTTTTGGTCCGAAACCCTCATACTTATGAGATTGTCCAATTTGTACACAAAGTGCATCCAGTTTTTGCCATAACCCTCTCAACTCTTTAGAAGTTGCTATGTGGGTGAAGTTATGATGTCATGCCAAGTTACAACCTTTTTAGAGTTCATTTGTAATGCTTTTCAAACTCAGGGTCGCATTTAGCTCAAAATAAATCATTAAATGCATGAAAAATATCAAATAAGTTAGAAAGGGTTCAAAATTGATGATGTGCCTTTGAATGGTGCATATTGATCACACAAAAAGTATGGAGTTAAAATAAGTTATTAAAAATGAAATCCCTTTGCAATAGATGAGTTTTGGTCCGAAACCCTCATACTTCTTATGAGAAAGTCTAATTTGTACACGAAGTTCGTCCAGTGTTTGCCGTAACCCTATCAACTCTTTAGAAGTTGCTACGTGGGTGAAATTATGATGTCATGCCAAGTTACAACCTTTTTAGAGTACATTTGTACTGCTTTTCAAACTCAGGGTCATTTAGCTCAAAATAAATCATTAAAAGCAAGAAAATATCGAATGAATTCAGAAAGGGTTGAAAATTGATGATGTGCCTTTGAATGGTGCATATTTAACACACAAAAAGTATGGAGTTAAAATAAGTTATTAAAAATGAAATACCTTTCCAATAGATTAGTTTTGGTCCGAAACCCTCATAATTCTTATGAGATTGTCCTATTTGTACACGAAGTGCGTCCAGTTTTTGCCGTAACCTTCTCAACTCTTTAGAAGTTGCTATGTGGGTGAAATTATGATGTCATGCCAAGTTAAAACCTTTTTATAGTTCATATGTACTGCTTTTCAAACTCAGGGTCGCATTTAGCTCAAAATAAATCATTAAATGCATGAAAAATATCAAATGAAGTCAGAAAGGGTTGAAAATTTATGATGTGCCTTTTAATGGTGCATATTGAACACACAAAAAGTATGGATTTAAAATAAGTTATTAAAAATGAAATCCCTTTGTAATAGATGAGTTTTGGTCCGAAACCCTCATACTTCTTATAAGATTGTCCAATTTGTACACGAAGTGCACCATTTTTTGCCATAACCCTGTCAACTCTTTAAAAGTTGCTATGTGGGGGAAATTATGATGTCATGCCAAGTTACAACATTTTTAGAGTTTATTTGTAATGCTTTTCAAACTTAGGGTCGCATTTAGCTCAAAATAAATCATTAAATGCATGAAAAATAAGAAATGAAGTGAGAAAGGGTTGAAAATTGATGATGTTCCTTTGAATGGTGCATATTGAACACAAAAAAAGTATGGTGTTAAAATAGGTTATTAAAAATGAAATCCGTTTGCAATAGATGAGTTTTGGTCGGAAACCATCATACTTCTTATGAGATTGTCCAATTTGTACACGAAGTGCGTCCAGTTTTTGCCGTAACCCTCTCAACTCTTTAGAAGTTGCTATGTGGGTGAATTTATGATGTCATGAAAATTTACAACCTTTTTAG
Source organism: Hordeum marinum (assembly GCA_022496015.1). Classification (NCBI taxonomy): domain Eukaryota; kingdom Viridiplantae; phylum Streptophyta; class Magnoliopsida; order Poales; family Poaceae; genus Hordeum; species Hordeum marinum. The sequence continues at coordinate 13,031 of JAAAWK010000037.1, read as the reverse complement.
AGTTCATTTGTACTGCTTTTCAAACTCAGGGTCATTTAGCTCAAAATAAATCATTAAATGCATGGAAAATATCGAACGAAGTCAGAAAGGGCTGAAAATTGATGATGTGCCTTTGAATGGTGCATATGGAACACACAAAAATTACGGAGTTAAAACAAGTTAATAAAAATGAAATCCCTTTGCAATAGATGAGTTTTGGTTCGAAACCCTCATACTACTTATGAGATTGTCCAATTTGTATACGAAGTGCGTCCAATTTTTGCCGTAACCCTCTCAACTCTTTCGAAGTTGCTATGTGGGTGAAATTATGATGTAATGCCAAGTTACAACCTTTTTAGAGTTCATTTGTACTGCTTTTCAAACTCAGGGTCATTTAGCTCAAAATAAATCATTAAATGCATGAAAAATATCGAATGAAATCAGAAAGGGTTTAAAATTGATGACGTGCCTTTGAATGGTGCATATTTAAATGAAAAAAAGTATGGAGTTAAAAAAAGTTATTAAAAATGAAATCCCTTTGTAATAGATGAGTTTTGGTCCGGAACCCTCATACTTCTTATGAGATTGTCCTATTTGTACACGATGTGCATCCACTTTTTGCCATAACCCTCTCAACTCTTTAGAAGTTGCTATGTGGGTGAAATTATGATGGCATGCAAAGTTACAACATTTTTAGAGTTCATTTGTAATGCTTTTCAAAATCAGGGTCATTTAGCTCAAACTAAATCATTAAATGCATGAAAAATATCAAATGTAGTCAGAAAGGGTTTAAAATTGATGATGTGCCTTTGAATGGTGCATATTAAACATACAAAAAGTATGGAGTTAAAATAGGTTACTAAAAATGAAATCCCTTTGTAATAGATGAGTTTTGGTCTGAAACCCTCATACTTCTTATGAGATTGTCCAATTTGTACACGTAGTGCATCCAGTTTTTGCCATAACCCTATCAACTCTTTATAAGTTGCTATGTTGCTGAAATTATGATGTCATGCCAAGTTACAGCCTTTTTAGAGTTCATATGTAATGCTTTTCAAACTCAGGGTCGCATTTAGCTCAAAATAAATCATTAAATGCATCAAAAATATCAGATGAAGTCAGAAAGGGTTGAAAATTGATGATGTGCGTTTGAATGGTGCATATTGAACACACAAAAAGTATGGAGTTAAAATAAGTTATTAAAAATGAAATCCCTTGGTAATAGATGAGTTTTCGTCCGAAACCATCGTACTTCTTATGAGATTGTCCAATTTGTACACGAAGCGCGTCCAGTTTTTGCCGTAACCCTCTCAACTCTTTAGAAGTTGCTATGTGGGTGAAACTATGATGTCATGCCAAGTTACAACCTTTTTAGAGTTCATTTGTAATGCTTTCCAAACTCAGGGTCATTTTGCTCAAAATAAATCATTAAATGCATGAAAATATCGAATGAATTTAGAAAGGGTTGAAAGTTGATGACGTGCCTTTGAATGGTGCATATTTAACACACAAAAAGTATGGAGTTAAAATAAGTTATTAAAAATGAAATCCCTTTGCAATAGATGAGTTTTGGTCCGAAACCCTCATACTTCTTACGAGATTGTCTAATTTGTACACGAAGTTCGTCCAGTGTTTGCCGTAACCCTCTCAACTCTTTAGAAGTTGCTATGTGGGTGAAATTATGATGTCATGACAAGTTACAACCTTTTTAGAGTTCATTTGTACTGCTTTTCAAACTCAGGGTCATTTAGCTCAAAATAAATCATTAAATGCATGAAAAATATGAAATGAAGTGAGAAAGGGTTGAAAATTGATGATGTTCCTTTGAATGGTGCATATTGAACACACAAAAAGTATGGAGTTAAAATAGGTTATTAAAAATGAAATCCCTTTGCAATAGATGAGTTTTGGTCGGAAACCCTCATACTTCCTATGAGATTGTCCAATTTGTACACGAAGTGCGTCCAGTTTTTGCCGTAACCCTCTCAACTCTTTAGAAGTTGCTATGTGGGTGAATTTATGATGTCATGAAAATTTACAACCTTTTTAGAGTTCATTTGTACTGCTTTTCAAACTCAGGGTCATTTAGCTCAAAATAAATCATTAAATGCATGGAAAATATCAAATGAAGTCAGAAAGGGCTGAAAATTGATGATGTGCCTTTGAACGGTGCATATGGAACACACAAAAATTACGGAGTTAGAACAAGTTATTAAAAATGAAATCCCTTTGCAATAGATGAGTTTTGGTTCGAAACCCTCATACTACTTATGAGATTGTCCAATTTGTACACGAAGTGCGTCCAATTTTTGCCGTAACCCTCTCAACTCTTTCGAAGTTGCTATGTGGGTGAAATTATGATGTAATGCCAAGTTACAACCTTTTTAGAGTTCATTTGTACTGCTTTTCAAACTCAGGGTCATTTAGCTCAAAATGAATCATTAAATGCATGAAAAATATCGAATGAATTCAGAAAGGGTTGAAAATTGATGACGTGCCTTTGAATGGTGCATATTTACCAGAAAAAAAGTATGGATTTAAAATAAGTTATTAAAAATGAAATCCCTTTGTAATAGATGAGTTTTGGTCCGAAACCCTCATACTTCTTATGAGATTGTCCTATTTGTACACAAAGTGCATCCATTTTTTGCCATAACCCTCTCAACTCTTTAGAAGTTGCTATGTGGGTGAAATTATGATGTCATGCCAAGTTACAACATTTTTAGAGTTCATTTGTAATGCTTTTCAAAATCAGGGTCATTTAGATCAAAATAAATCATTAACTGCATGAAAAATATCAAATGAAGTCAGAAAGGGTTTAAAATTGATGATGTGCCTTTTAATGGTGCATATTAAACATACAAAAATTATGGAGTTAAAGTAGGTTATTAAAAATGAAATCCCTTTGTAATAGATGAGTTTTGGTTTGAAACCCTCATACTTCTTATGAGATTGCCCAATTTGTACACGTAGTGCATCCAGTTTTTGCCATAACCCTATCAACTCTTTAGAAGTTGCTATGTGGGTGAAATTATGATGTCATGCCAAGTTACAGCCTTTTTAGAGTTCATATGTAATGCTTTTCAAACTCAGGGTCGCATTTAGCTCAAAATAAATCATTAAATGCATCAAAAATATCAGATGAAGTCAGAAAGGGTTGAAAATTGATGATGTGCATTTGAATGGTGCATATTGAACAGACAAAAAGTATGGAGTTAAAATAAGTTATTGAAAATGAAATCCCTTGGTAATAGATGAGTTTTCGTCTAAAACCATCGTACTTCTTATGAGATTGTCCAAATTGTACACGAAGCGCCTCCAGTTTTTGCCGTAACCCTCTCAACTCTTTAGAAGTTGCTATGTGGGTGAAATTATGATGTCATGCCAAGTTACAACCTTTTTAGAGTTCATTTGTAATGCTTTCCAAACTCAGGGTCATTTAGCTCAAAATAAATCATTAAATGCATGAAAAATATCGAATGAATTTAGAAAGGGTTGAAAGTTGATGACGTGCCTTTGAATGGTGCATATTTAACACACAAAAATTATGGAGTTAAAATAAGTTATTAAAAATGAAATCCCTTTGCAATAGATGAGTTTTGGTCCGAAACCCTCATATTTCTTATGAGATTGTCCTATTTGTACACGAAGTGCATCCAGTTTTTCCCGTAACCCTCTCAACTCTTTAGAAGTTGCTATGTGGGTGAAATTATGATGTAATGCCAAGTTACAACCTTTTTAGAGTTCATTTGTAATGCTTTTCAAACTCTAGGTCATTTAGCTCAAAATAAATCATTAAATGCATGAAAAATATCAAATGAAGTAAGAAAGGTTTGAAAATTGATGATGTGCCTTTAAATGGTGCATATTGAACAGAAAAAAAGTATGGAGTTAAAATAGGTTATTAAAAATGAAATCCCTTTGTAATAGATGAGTTTTGGTCCGAAACCCTCATACTTCTTATGAGATTGTCCAATTTGTACAGAAGTGCATCCAGTTTTTGCCATAACCCTATCAACTCTTTAGAAGTTTCTATGTGGGTGAAATTATGATGTCATTCCAAGTTACAAACTTTTTAGAGTTCATATCTAATGCTTTTCAAACTCAGGATCGCATTTAGCTGAAAATAAATCATTAAATGCATGCAAAATATCAAATGAAGTTAGAAAGGGTTGAAAATTTATTATGTGCCTTTGAATGGTGCATATTGAAAAAACAAAAATTATGGAGTTAAAATAAGTTATTAAAAATGAAATCTCTTTGTAATAGATGAGTTTTCGTCCGAAACCCTCATACTTCTTATGAGATTGTCCCATTTGTACACGAAGTGCATCCAGTTTTTGCCGTAACTCTCTCAACTCTTTAGAAGTTGCTATGTGGGTGAAATTATGATGTCATGCCAAGTTACAACCTTTTTAGAGTTCATTTGTACTGCTTTTCAAACTCAGGGTCATTTAGCTCAAAATAAATCATTAAATGCTTGAAAAATATCAAATGAAGTCAGAAAGCGTTGAAAATTGATGATGTGCCTTTAAATGGTGCATATTGAACACAAAAAAAGTATGGAGTTAAAATAAGTTATTAAAAACGAAATCACTTTGCAATAGATGAGTTTTGGTCCGAAACTCTCATACTTCTTATGAGATTGTCCAATTTGTACACGAAGTGCATCCAGTTTTTGCCATAACCCTCTCAACTCTTGAAAAGTTGCTATGTGGGTGGAGTTATGATGTCATGCCAAGTTACAACCTTTTTAGAGTTCATTTGTAATGCTTTTCAAACTCAGGGTCGCATTTAGCTCAAAATAAATCATTAAATGAATGAAAAATATCAAATGAAGTGAGAAAGGGTTGAAAATTGATGATGTTCCTTTGAATGGTGCATATTGAACACACAAAAAGTATGGAGTTAAAATAAGTTATTAAAAATGAAATCCCTTTGCAATAGATGAGTTTTGGTCCGAAACCCTCATACTTCTTATGAGATTGTCCAATTTGTACACGAAGTGCATCCAGTGTTTGCCGTAACCCTCTCAACTCTTTACAAGTTGCTATGTGGGTGAAATTATGATGTCATGCCAAGTTACAATCTTTTTAGAGTTCATTTGTACTGCTTTTCAAACTCAGGGTCATTTAGCTCAAAATAAATCATTAAATGCACGAAAAATATCAAATGAATTCAGAAAGGGTTGAAAATTGATGATGTGCCTTTGAATGGTGCATATTGAACACAAAAAAATTATGGAGTTAAAATAAGTTATTAGAAACGAAATCTCTTTGCAATAGATGAGTTTTGGTCGGAAACCCTCATACTTCTTATGAGATTGTCCAATTTGTACACGAAGTGCGTCTAGTTTTTGCCATAACCCTCTCAACTCTTTAGAAGTTTCTATGTGGGTGAAATTATGATGTCTTGCCAAGTTACAACCTTCTTAGAGTTCATTTGTAATGCTTTTCAAAATCAGGGTCATTTAGCTCAAAATAAATCATTAAATGCATGAAAAATATCAAATGAAGTCAGAAAGGGTTTAAAATTGATGATGTGCCTTTGAATGGTGCATATTAAACATACAAAAAGTATGGAGTTAAAATAGGTTATTAAAAATGAAATCCCTTTGTAATAGATGAGTTTTGGTCTGAAACCCTCATACTTCTTATGAGATTGTCCAATTTGTACACGAAGTGCATCCAGGTTTTGCCATAACCCTCTCAACTCTTTATAAGTTGCTATGTGGGTGAAATTATGATGTCATGCCAAGTTACGGCCTTTTTAGAGTTCATATGTAATGCTTTTCAAACTCAGGGTCGCATTTAGCTCAAAATAAATCATTAAATGCATGAAAAATATCAGATGAAGTCAGAAAGGGTTGAAAATTTATGATGTGCATTTGAATGGTGCATATTGAACACACAAAAAGTATGGACATAAAATAGGTTATTAAAAATGAAATCCCTTTGTAATAGATGAGTTTTGGTCCGAAACATTCATACTTCTTATGAGATTGTCCAATTTGTACACGAAGTGCATCCAGTTTTTGCCATAACCATCTCAACTCGTTAGAAGTTGCTATGTGGGTGAAATTATGAAGTCATTCCAAGTTACAACCTTTTTAGAGTTCATTTCTAATGCTTTTCAAACTCAGGGTCGCATTTAGCTGAAAATAAATCATTAAATGCATGAAAAATATCAAATGAAAGCAAAAAGGGTTGAAAATTGATTATGTGCCTTTGAATGGTGCATATTAAACACATAAAAAGTACGGAGTTAAAATAAGTTATTAAAAATGAAATCTCTTGGTAATAGATGAGTTTTCGTCCGAAACCATCGTACTTCTTATGAGATTGTCGAATTTGTACAGGAAGTGCATCCAGTTTTTGACATAACCCTATCAACTCGTTAGAAGTTGCTATGTGGGTGAAATTATGATGTCATGCCAAGTTACAACCTTTTTAGAGTTCATTTGTACTGCTTTTCAAACTTAGGGTCATTTAGCTCAAAATAAATCATTAAATGCATGAAAAATATCAAATGAAGTCAGAAAGCGTTGAAAATTGATGATGTTCCTTTGAATGGTGCATATTGAACACAAAAAAAGTATGGAGTTAAAATAAGTTATTAAAAACGAAATCCCTTTGCAATAGATTAGTTTTGGACCGAATTTGTACACAAAGTGCATCCAGTTTTTGCCATAACCCTCACAACTCTTTATAAGTTGCTATGTGGGTGAAGTTATGATGTCATGCCAAGTTACAACCTTTTTAGAGTTCATTTGTAATGCTTTTCAAACTCAGGGTCGCATTTAGCTCAAAATAAATCATTAAATGCATGAAAAATATCAAATAAGTTAGAAAGGGTTCAGAATTGATGATGTGCCTTTGAATGGTGCATATTGATCACACAAAAAGTATGGAGTTAAAATAAGTTATTAAAAATGAAATCCCTTTGCAATAGATGAGTTTTGGTCCGAAACCCTCATACTTCTTATGAGATAGTCTAATTTGTACACGAAGTTCGTCCAGTGTTTGCCGTAACCCTATCAACTCTTTAGAAGTTGCTATGTGGGTGAAATTATGATGTCATGCCAAGTTACAACCTTTTTAGAGTACATTTGTACTGCTTTTCAAACTCAGTGTCGATTAGCTCAAAATAAATCATTAAAAGCATGAAAAATATCGAATGAATTCAGAAAGGGTTGAAAATTGATGATGTGCCTTTGAATGGTGCATATTGAACACAAAAAAAGTATGGAGTTAAAATAAGTTATTAAAAATGAAATACCTTTCCAATAGATTAGTTTTGGTCCGAAACCCTCATAATTCTCATGAGATTGTCCTATTTCTACACCAAGTGCGTCCAGTTTTTGCCGTAACCTTCTCAACTCTTTAGAAGTTGCTATGTGGGTGAAATTATGATGTCATGCCAAGTGAAAACCTTTTTATAGTTCATATGTACTGCTTTTCAAACTCAGGGTCGCATTTAGCTGAAAATAAATCATTAAATCCATGAAAAATATCAAATGAAGTCAGAAAGGGTTGAAAATTTATGAGGTGCCTTTTACTGGTGCATATTGAACACACAAAAAGTATGGATTTAAAATAAGTTATTAAAAATGAAATCCCTTGTAATAGATGAGTTTTGGTCCGAAACCCTCATACTTCTTATAAGATTGTCCAATTTGTACACGAAGTGCATCCATTTTTTGCCATAACCCTCTCAACTCTTTACAAGTTGCTATGTGGGGGAAATTATGATGTCATGGCAAGTTACAACATTTTTAGAGTTTATTTGTAATGCTTTTGAAACTTAGGGTCGCATTTAGCTCAAAATAAATCATTAAATGCATGAAAAATATGAAATGAAGTGAGAAAGGGTTGAAAATTGATGATGTTCCTTTGAATGGTGCATATTGAACACACAAAAAGTATGGAGTTAAAATAGGTTATTAAAAATGAAATCCCTTTGTAATAGATGAGTTTTGGTCCGAAACCCTCATACTTCTTATGAGATTGTCCAATTTGTACACGAAGTGCATCCATTTTTTGCCATAACCCTCTCAACTCTTTAGAAGTTGCTATGTGGGTGAAGTTATGATGTCATGCCAAGTTACAACCTTTTTAGAGTTCATTTGTAATGCTTTTCAAACTCAGGGTCGCATTTAGCTCAAAATAAATCATTAAATGCATGAAAAATATCAAATAAGTTAGAAAGGGTTCAGAATTGATGATGTGCCTTTGAATGGTGCATATTGATCACACAAAAAGTATGGAGTTAAAATAAGTTATTAAAAATGAAATCCCTTTGCAATAGATGAGTTTTGGTCCGAAACCCTCATACTTCTTATGAGATAGTCTAATTTGTACACGAAGTTCGTCCAGTGTTTGCCGTAACCCTATCAACTCTTTAGAAGTTGCTATGTGGGTGAAATTATGATGTCATGCCAAGTTACAACCTTTTTAGAGTACATTTGTACTGCTTTTCAAACTCAGTGTCGATTAGCTCAAAATAAATCATTAAAAGCATGAAAAATATCGAATGAATTCAGAAAGGGTTGAAAATTGATGATGTGCCTTTGAATGGTGCATATTGAACACAAAAAAAGTATGGAGTTAAAATAAGTTATTAAAAATGAAATACCTTTCCAATAGATTAGTTTTGGTCCGAAACCCTCATAATTCTCATGAGATTGTCCTATTTCTACACCAAGTGCGTCCAGTTTTTGCCGTAACCTTCTCAACTCTTTAGAAGTTGCTATGTGGGTGAAATTATGATGTCATGCCAAGTGAAAACCTTTTTATAGTTCATATGTACTGCTTTTCAAACTCAGGGTCGCATTTAGCTGAAAATAAATCATTAAATCCATGAAAAATATCAAATGAAGTCAGAAAGGGTTGAAAATTTATGAGGTGCCTTTTACTGGTGCATATTGAACACACAAAAAGTATGGATTTAAAATAAGTTATTAAAAATGAAATCCCTTTGTAATAGATGAGTTTTGGTCCGAAACCCTCATACTTCTTATAAGATTGTCCAATTTGTACACGAAGTGCATCCATTTTTTGCCATAACCCTCTCAACTCTTTACAAGTTGCTATGTGGGGGAAATTATGATGTCATGGCAAGTTACAACATTTTTAGAGTTTATTTGTAATGCTTTTGAAACTTAGGGTCGCATTTAGCTCAAAATAAATCATTAAATGCATGAAAAATATGAAATGAAGTGAGAAAGGGTTGAAAATTGATGATGTTCCTTTGAATGGTGCATATTGAACACACAAAAAGTATGGAGTTAAAATAGGTTATTAAAAATGAAATCCCTTTGTAATAGATGAGTTTTGGTCCGAAACCCTCATACTTCTTATGAGATTGTCCAATTTGTACACGAAGTGCATCCATTTTTTGCCATAACCCTCTCAACTCTTTAGAAGTTGCTATGTGGGTGAAATTATGATGTCATGCCAAGTTACAACATTTTTTAGAGTTCATTTGTAATGCTTTTCAAACTCAGGGTCGCATTTAGCTCAAAATAAATCATTAAATGCATGAAAAATATCAAATGAAGTGAGAAAGGGTTCAAAATTGATGATGTGCCTTTGAATGGTGCATATTGAACACACAAAAGTATGGAGTTAAAATAAGTTATTAAAAATGAAATCCCTTTGCAATAGATGAGTTTTGGTCCGAAACCCTCATACTTCTTAGGAGATTGTCTAATTTGTACACGAAGTTCGTCCAGTGTTTGCCGTAACCCTCTCAACTCTTTAGAAGTTGCTATGTGGGTGAAATTATGATGTCATGACAAGTTACAACCTTTTTAGAGTTCATTTGTACTGCTTTTCAAACTCAGGGTCATTTAGCTCAAAATAAATCATTAAAAGCATGAAAAATATCGAATGAATTCAGGAAAGGGTTGAAAATTGATGATGTGCCTTTGAATGGTGCATATTGAACACAAAAAAAGTATGGAGTTAAAATAAGTTATTAGAAATGAAATCCCTTTGCAATAGATGAGTTTTGGTCGGAAACCCTCATACTTCTTATGAGATTGTCCAATTTGTACACGAAGTGCGTCAAGTTTTTGCCATAACCCTCTCAACTCTTTAGACGTTGCTATGTGGGTGAAATTATGATGTCATGCCAAGTTACAACCTTTTTAGAGTTCATTTGTAATGCTTTTCAAAATCAGGGTCATTTAGCTCAAAATAAATCATTAAATGCATGAAAAATATCAAATGAAGTCAGAAAGGGTTTAAAATTGATGATGTGCCTTTGAATGGTGCATATTAAACATACAAAAAGTATGGAGTTAAAATAGGTTATGAAAAATGAAATCCCTTTGTAATAGATGAGTTTTGGTCTGAAACCCTCATACTTCTTATGAGATTGTCCAATTTGTACACGAAGTGGATCCAGTTTTTGCCATAACCCTATCAACTCTTTAGAAGTTGCTATGTGGGTGAAATTGTGATGTCATGCCAAGTTACAACCTTTTTAGAGTTCATATGTAATGCTTTTCAAACTCAGGGTTGCATTTAGCTCAAAATAAATCATTAAATGCATCAAAAATAACAGATGAAGTCAGAAAGGGTTGAAAATTGATGATGTGCATTTTAATGGTGCATATTGAACACACAATAAGTATGGAGTTAAAATAAGTTATTAAAAATGAAATCCCTTGGTAATAGATGAGTTTTCGTCCGAAACCATCGTACTTCTTATGAGATTGTCCAATTTGTACACGAAGCGCGTCCAGTTTTTGCCGTAACCCTCTCAACTCTTTAGAAGTTGCTATGTGGGTGAAACTTTGATGTCATGCCAAGTTACAACCTTTTTAGAGTTCATTTGTAATGCTTTCCAAACACAGGGTCATTTAGCTCAAAATAAATCATTAAATGCATGAAAAATATCAAATGAAGTCAGAAGGGTTTAAAATTGATGATGTGCCTTTGAATGGTGAATATTGAACACACAAAAGGTATGGACATAAAATAGGTTATTAAAAAAGAAATCCCTTTGTAATAGATGAGTTTTGGTCAAAAACCCTCATACTTCTTATGAGATTGTCCAATTTATACACGAAGTGCATCCAGTTTTTGCCATAACCATCTCAACTCGTTAGAAGTTTCTATGTGGGTGAAATTATGAAGTCATTCCAAGTTACAACCTTTTTAGAGTTCATTTCTAATGCTTTTCAATCTCAGGGTCGCATTTAGCTCAAAATAAATCATTAAATGCATGAAAAATATCAAATGAAGTCAGAAAGGGTTGAAAATTTATGATGTGCCTTTTAATGGTGCATATTGAACACACAAAAAGTATGGAGTTAAAATAAGTTATTAAAAATGAAATACCTTTGTAATAGATGAGTTTTGGCCCGAAACCCTCATACTTCTTATAAGATTGTCCAGTTTGTACACGAAGTGCATCCATTTTTTGCCATAACCCTCTCAACTCTTTAGAAGTTGCTATGTGGGTGAAATTATGATGTCATGCCAAGTTACAACATTTTTAGAGTTTATTTGTAATGCTTTTCAAACTTAGGGTCGCATTTAGCTCAAAATAAATCATTAAATACATGAAAAATATCAAATGAAGTGAGAAAGGGTTGAAAATTGATGATGTTCCTTTGAATGGTGCATATTGAACACACAAAAAGTATGGAGTTAAAATAAGTTATTAAAAATGAAATCCCCTTGCAATAGATGAGTTTTGGTCCGAAACCCTCATACTTCTTATGAGATTGTCCAATTTGTACACGAAGTGCGTCTAGTTTTTGCCGTAACCCTCTCAACTCTTTAGAAGTTGCTATGTGGGTGAAATTATGATGTCATGACAATTTACAACCTTTTCAGAGTTCATTTGTACTGCTTTTCAAACTCAGGGTCATTTAGCTCAAAATAAATCATTAAATGCATGGAAAATATCAAATGAATTCAGAAAGGTTGAAATTGATGACGTGCCTTTGAATGGTGCATATTTAACAGAAAAAATTTATGGAGTTAAAATAAGTTATTAAAAATGAAATCCCTTTGTAATAGATGAGTTTTGGTCCGAAAACCTCATACTTCTTATGAGATTGTCCAATTTGTACACTAAGTGGATCCAGTTTTTGCCATAACCCTATCAACTCTTTAGAGGTTGCTATGTGGGTGAAATTGGTGATGTCATGGCCAAGTTACCACCTTTTAGAGTTCATATGTAATGCTTTTCAAACTCAGGGGTCGCATTTAGCTCAAAATAAATCATTAAATGCATCAAAAATAATACAGATGAAGTCAGAAAGGGGTTGAAAACATTGATGATGTGCATTTTAATGGTGCATATTGAACACACAAAAAAGTATGGAATTAAAATAAGTTATTAAAAATGAAATCCCTTGGTTATAGGATGAGTTGTTCGTCCGAAACCATCGTATTTCTTATGAGATTGTCCTATTTGTACACGAAGTGCGTCCAGGTTTGCCGTAACCCTCTCAACTCTTTAGAAGTTTGCTATGTGGGTGAAATTTATGATGTAATGCCAAGTTACAACCTTTTTAGAGTTCATTTGTAATGCTTTTCAAACTCTAGGTCATTAGCTCAAAATAAATCATTAAATGCATGAAAAATATCAATGAAGTAAGAAAGGTTTGAAAATTGATGATGTGCCTTTAAATGGTGCATAGTGTACAGAAAAAAAGTATGGAGTTAAAATAAGTTATTAAAAATGAAATCCCTTGTAATAGATGAGTTTTGGTCCGAAACCCTCATACTTCTATGAGATTGTCCAATTTGTACACGAAGTGCATCCATTTTTTGCCATAACCCTCTCAACTCTTAGAAGTTGCTATGTGGGTGAAATTATGATGTCATGCCAAGTTACAACATTTTTAGAGTTCATTTGTAATGCTTTTCAAACTCAGGGTCGCATTTAGCTCAAAATAAATCATTAAATGCATGAAAAATATCAAATGAAGTGAGAAAGGGTTCAAAAAGTGATGAGTGCCTTTGAATGGTGCATATTGAACACACAAAGTATGGAGTTAAAATAAGTTATTAAAATGAAATCCCTTTGCA